>CM076577.1:772735264-773166810 GCA_034641835.2 Pinus albicaulis | reverse complement strand
ATGCTCAGTCAAAAATACATCATATAGAAAGTACTGAATAGATCCAACATGTATACAAGTATAGCTGAACTGAAAGTACACAATGAATCATCTGAGCATGGCCCAGAAATATAAGTCTGAATCAATGTCCAAGTATCACATATAGAAAGCTGATCAAGGATGCTACAACTGGATGTCTGATCATATAAGTAACTGAATCTCCAAGTACCAAATCATAAAGGGTAGATCTCATGGTACAATCATGCAACTCGGGAGCCAACATATAAGATGCTGTTGTACTGAACTGCAACATATAAGGGTGGACGAAATCACTGGTAGAAACTGTATGGACTGTCAAAAGTGAACCGAGAAATGCTGATGCAACCCGAGGTCTTCACCGATCACTATGGCACAATTCTACACAATGGGAATAAATGAGCTGAAGTCAACCATGTGAGAAATCGTTGGATTATCGGTCAATGATGTATACCATTAACCAACGCGAGACAACCCACCAATAATGAAAATGAGTGTCAAGGTGCCCCAATACAATCTAACAAGTGCGAATGAATGAGTTGAAGTCAAAGACTTGAAAGAATCTACCAATCAGGAGGCAATGATGAATCCCAATTGTCGATAGCGAAGAGAGTACGCCGCGTGACTACAGACCTAAGGTCTTGACAAAAGACTCTATGTACTACAGAGAATGTGGGGTGATGGGAAAAGATCTCTTTGGAAGGAAGACGTAGACGTACATCGGTCCGGGGCGCGAGTGTAACCCCCATGCCAACCAAGATTTGGAAGGAATCGGACGAGTAGAGTGAAAGCGAGACAAACCCGAAGTATTTGTTATTTCAAGATGAAGCTAGCGCACGGGAAGAAACACGAACCAACCAATAATGAAAGGCTGGTGACACGGGCGAAATCCACCGATAGGGTCAAACAAATGGAAGTCACCACGAATCCCAAATTGCGATAATATATCAAACGTCGAACACGGAAACCACTGGTCAGGCCATAATGATGATCAGATGCGAGCACAAGGTCACTATCAATGATGGAAATAGGGCGAGGGGTGCAGCTCTAGGTTTTCTCTCAGAGCAATGTGTCGTAGTCGATAAGAGACAAACCCGCCAGCAAGACGTCAATGGAGACCTTCTCAAACCAGCGCAAGAAAAGGACCAAAACATCTGATGCAGTGAACAAGATCTTAGAAGCTCCTTTGGAAGAGCCAGGCGAATAATGGAAAATAGACACCCATGGAATGGCCAACTGGTTAGACTTCCCTTGAACAAAAGCACGACTCATGATGACCATGGCGTTAGAAATAACCATGGCAAAATCCATCATGTATAAAAATGAACAAACTCTCCATATGATTGGAAGAAGAGATAACCAACAGGAAGGAAGGCTGACAAGTGAAACAAGGTAAAGAAATTTGAACCTAGGTCAAAACTAAAACCATCCCAAATGTGAAATATATATATTGGTATGTTTTGTTCGAGGGCGACAAGGCGGCCTTTGTCTTTGCCATCAAATAACGAAGTTACATCCCGTTCCCGCTCTTTTTGTTATATTTGATTTTTTTTTTTCTTTTTCATATAATAAGCCTGAAAAAAGAATAAAATAATGCTATTGTACAATGGATAGAACGAGTATCAAGAAACAGATGCACTAGTTCCTGGGATTGGAACAATCCTATGCTCAATGCAAGGTGGCGGAAACTGGTAAGCGATACTCAGAGGAATGTTCCATCCATGGGTATAAGGGTGTCAAGTCACGATAGCTAAGTGCATGAAATGGTTAACTTGTACAGATAGACAAGGTCAAAAGTTGGCTTAAACATTGAGTCCAAATGAAGCCGGCTAAAGGCCAGGATAAACAAGTAGCCAATGTGCAATGCAGTAATACAACTCAACAACACCAGGGAGCCTCTAGGGTAATAGCCAGAAAAATGATAGTGAGGAAGAATAAGAATGAAACAAACACACACATGGCGGGAATAAAGAGAGATAAGACTACATAAAAGCATCATAGCATGGGCAACAAGTGATAGCGAAAGACTTAAACAAAGACCATGCAAGGAAGACTCCTACTAAGTGTGATTGGCAAGCTGATGAAATGCAGACCTTCTCATGACTGATGGATGAAACCTATGGCAAGTGATCAGAATGGGGGCTAGTATGCAAAATGCAACGGAAAGTGGATTCCCTAACCTATATGCCAGTGAAGATCATATACCTGCCATGAATGGTCCGTAGTCATGGATCAAAAAACCGGGAAAAATCTCGAAATCGCCAAAATGTACCTAAAAATATACCAATCTGGGCACTTCCAAGCATCCGAGTTATGCAGCTTAAGATAGATCGAAAAAATAAGCATAACAAATTTTTGTGAAAATTTTGAACTTTTTGGGCATAAATAGACAAATTACCTCATATTTGGTTCATTGTTACATTGCTGATTTGGAAAAAGTGCTGCGGAAAAAACACTGTAGTCGATAAAACGTAGGCGTGAAATCCACACAGGCTGTTGGTAGCCTCATCATCATCCTTATATTCTTTGTCTGCGTTATGAATAAAGTTGATTTTCCCCATAGAATCTTATAAAAATACGGGTTTTGCGCATACGAGTTGGTAGCGACGGAAGTGGCGTGTCTCTGTTGTGCTGGGCAAAGTGGCCGTATCTTGCTGATCCAATACTGAAAAATGTGCTTCAATAGATGGATTATTGAAATTTTGCAGGATGACCATATCATGGAGAGAGCATGAACACAGTGCAATTGATCAAGAAATCATGCAGGACCAAGCATCACTAAATATTCTTTGGAATTGCGGCTTGCTCAAGTTTTTTAAAATGCAAAATATGAAGAGCAATGTCTGACTGCTCGAAATGCTTGTGAACTATTGGGAACCGGAAGAGGACTACTTTATGATAGATCAGATGCCTGTACGCATTGAAGTGGAAGACATATATTTTATCACTGGACTCTCCCGGAGAGGGGAGCCAGTAGACTTGCACGGTAAGCCTTTGGGAGGGCTCACCGTGGAAGATTACGTCCACGTGTACTGCGTAGAGGGTTCCAAGAAAGTTGGAACTCAAATTGAAATGAAAGATTTAAGGGATTTGCACATGAAAATCCTCCTTTTCACCATTGGCAGAGTAGCAGGATTTGCCTCCCTACACCAGGCGTCCAGGACGCAAATGAGTATAGCAGTGGAATGCTTAACTCATGTATATGATTGGTGCACAGCCCTACTGATGAACATGAAGAAACAATTGACCTCTATCCGCCAAAAAAAAACAAAACATTTTGGATACGGTACAATTTTGATGACATTATTCTTTGAGAAGATTCCAGCACTAAGACCCAGAGTGATCTCTACCATCAGTAACCCAAGAGACCCAAGAATTGCCCGCTGGGCAGACATGATGAAGAGATTGGGGGGAAGTGAAGTTCCCCGGACCACTTGGGATGATGAGTTCTTCCTATGGTGGAGAGAAAAAATCATCGCTGTGGACGACTATCCCTATGCTGGGATGGACTTTCGTGGCGATCCAGATCTTGTCCTTCCACCAGGCACAGCATGGGGTACAGTCGGTAAGTTTACAATTTTTGACTTATATAATTTTTTTGGATTTTTTCAATATGTATGAAAAAAAATGTAAAAAACAAACATGTTTTTGATTGGATTCAAATGACTTACAATGTAAAAATGATCATGAAACAGATATTGGACCAGTTCGACCCGAGGGATGCCCAACACATAAGTGTTGCAGGGGCGAAGCGGATACAGTAGATCCAGACAGAACCCTCCAAGCTGTACAGAGGAACTTGGAGGGATTAACCTGCATGTACCTATGGCTGCAGTGGAAGATCTGCCTGAAGCCATCCAAAGACAGGTGGTAGGAGTACCTCGTGACTGGGTACAGTTATTCCGCCGTGTAGCCACTGCGATCGTGTTCTATAGGAACACAACTTCTAGGCAAGGACCTCAGGAGTAGATAGATATGATGTATTAGATGACTGTATATTTTTGAGACTTAACATGATCGGGCATAAGTCCAAATTTTTGTATGACTTATGGATCCAAATTTTTGAATAGTTTTGAACACTCTGATGATATATATACAGCGATGTTTGATGTGATGTAACAAATGTATCAAAATGTATGATGTTTTTGATGATTAAATTTTATTGTATGGAATGATTAATATGCCAATCAATTGCTTGATTAGCTAATGAGTTTGCCAACCAATTGTCAGCTCGAGGAATATGAATGAAAGTTAAAAATTGAAATGATCTTTGTAACAAACATACCCTCAAGAACAATCGGAGTAAAAATGGATCTCGAACCCGATAAGTATTGTTCAACTGCGACACCACCAGCTGAGAGTCCAAGAAAACTACCAATGAATCAACACCCAAAGATATTGCCTGCGAGAGTAGATAAACAACTGCAGTGTATTCTGCTATATTATTGGAAGCAGGACCAATGCAGACTCCTCTTGATACTAACAGTTGACCGGATGGATAATGAAGCACCCAAGCTGCGGAAGCTAAGTTCTGGGTGTGTCTACTAGCACCATCGGCGAAACCAAAATGACTCATGACATCCAACACAACCTGCCAAAGCAGATCAAAAACATCACCATCCCATAAAAGATCGAAAAACAATCAGATATGTACAAAGAAAAACTACTATATACAAAAGCAACATGCCAGGCCGAAGCCTAGGCATAATACTTTTTCAAATAGAGCCCATTTCTGGGCTCCGGCAACTCGTTTCCTTGAAAGTCAACCAAGGTATATGCTCCTTTCTTAAGGACTTTTTTGACGATAAAGGGGCCATACCACATAGACTTAAACTTTCCTGCCCCCAGGGCATCTTTTTCTTGGGCATAGACCAAAACAAGGTCACCTTCCGAAAAAACCCTAGGCTTGACCGCCTTATCGTACTGAACTTTAACTCGGTTTTTATGTGCTTCATTCATCGTGGCGGCATCCCGACGCTGCTCATCGAGATGTTCCAGATGAAGGAGACGTTCTTCAAGACTAGAAGTTTCAAGAAGAAGTTCAACAGCTGACTTAAGAGAAGGAATCTCACATTCAATGGGAAATACGGATTCCAACCCGTGAACTAGCTGAAACGGAGTAAAGCCAGTTGCAGTTTTCACTGACGTCCTGTATGCCCAAAGTGCAGGATATAGCATAATATGCCAGTTGGATCGAGCTTTATCGATTGTCCTTTGAAGAATTGTCTTCAAGGATTTATTCACGGCTTCCACTTGCCCATTGGCTTGAGGATAATATGGAGATGAATTCTCCTGCCGGAAACCCAATTTTAGAGCCAACTCAGCCATCATGCTATTCTGAAAATGACTGCCATGGTCAGTGACAATCTCTCTAGGAATACCAAAACGAGCAATAACCTGGTTGAAAAGAAAAAGAGCTGCAGTCTCACCATCATTCCCAAACGTAGGCATAGCCTCGACCCACTTCGTAAAGTAGTCTACTGCTACAATAATGTACTTGTGACCTTTAGCCGAAGGCGGGTTAAAAGTAGTATAATCAATACCCCACTTTGTAAAGGGACCGACAGTAATGACTAGAAAAAGCGGAGCTGGATGAGCGCGCATTTTTTGAGTATAAACTTGACACAGATGACACTTTTTGACCGACTCCATACAATCTTTGAAAATCGAAGGCCAAAAGTACCCAGCACGCAAGATCTTTTGGGCTGTAGCAAGCCCAGATAAATGACCACCACAAGCTCCACTGTGGCAATCATTCAACACAGCCTCAGCTTCTTCGAGAGTTAAGCAACATCTCAGGATTGAATCAACCCCTCGACGGTATAAAGCATCACCAATAATCAAGTAATTCTTAGCCAAGTGACGCAACTTACGACGCTCATCTTTCGAAAAAGTAGAGGGAAACTTCGCAGTCTGGAGATACACAATGATATCTCCATACCAAGGATCCTGTGGAGAGATAAGAAACAAATGTTCATCCGGGAAGGATTCATCATAGACTATCTCCTCTCCACAGGGCAACTCAAAAATCAATTCCGCGAAAACTAATTATTTCTTGGACTTGGAAAACATAAACTCAAGATCAAATTCCTACAAAATCACAATCCATCTATTGTATTTGCCCCCAACCACTCACCTACTAAGAACAAACTGAAATGGATTGACTGCTGCCAAAACATAATTTTTTCGTAGAAGAATGTAATGTCTGAGTCGCTGCACAACATGAACAGCTGCTAAAGCTAGCCTTTCTATCAGAGTATACCAGAGTTCAGGTCCTACCAAGCCTCGACTAAGATAGTATATAACATGCTCTACAAGAGCATCATCTTCCTGAACCAGAACCATACCAATGGTAGATTCTGCTGCTGCAAGATACAAAAGGAAATCCCTGCTATAATCAGGTGGACTCAATAAAGGAGTAGAGGTCAACGCTTTTTTCAAAGCATCGAATGAGCGCTGAGCGAAGTCATCCCAAAAAAATGGAACTCCCTTCTTCAACAATCTCATAAATCCTTTGGTAACTTCAGCATAATTCACGATAAACCTTCGAAGAAAATTAGCTTTTCCTTGTAGACTTTGAAGTTGACGAATAGATGACGGGGGAGGCAACCGAAGTATTGCCTCAACCTTGAAGGGATCTACCCTAATCCCTTTGCTAGACACAATGAATCCCAATAACCAACCAGATGTGACCGCGAAAACACACTTGTTCGGATTCAACCTAATCTTGTAGAAACGACATCGTTCAAATACTTGACGGAGGTGAGCAGGATGATCCATTCTCTTTCGAGAATGAGCAGCTAAATCATCCAAATATGCCTCGATAATCTGTTTGATGTCATGGAAGGCATATGACATGGCCCGCTGAAACGTAGCCCCAGCATTTTTAAGACCAAAAGGCATCTTCTTGTATGAAAAAGTACCCCAGGGACAAATAAAGGCAGTCTTATGGTGATGTTCAGGACAGATAGTAATCTGATTATATCCGGAGAAACCGTCCATGAAGGAGAAAATCTCATTACCGGCACACTCGTCAATGATCTGATCGATAAATGGTGTGGGGTAATTATCTTTAGGACATGATTTATTTAGGTCTCTGAAATCGATGCAAACTCGAATCGTTCCTTGCTTTTTATCTACGGGAACAGGGTTTGAAACCCATTCAGTCAAAGGAACAAGGAAAATGAATCCCGCCTTAAGCAGATTCTCAACCTCAGCTTTGATAGCTGCTGCCTTCCTAGGATTGACCGAACGAAGTTTTTGCCTCACAGGCTTAGCGTTTTCGTAAGTCTTGATCTCATGCTAGACAATAGATGGATCTATACCAGGCATTTCCTCATAAGACCAAGCGAATACATCCCTATACTCTTTAAAGAGCTCGGTGTAAATTTGAATCTCTTCACGGGAACATTCAGCTCTGATGAAGACATTCTCAATAATATTGGGATCCCTGGAAATGTTCACCGGGATAGTAGGATAAATCACAGCCATGTTCCCTTTAGCATAAACCTGTGTTGGTGCTAAAGGGCTCAGGACTAGGCGAACAGGACCAAGAGATGGAGGACTTGGAAAACTTGTTTCAACTTCACTCAAGTCAGGTAAAAAGTAAGACTGATGATGCAAATCACCCCATGGTCTATCTATACCAGTCATAGCTTCCAGGATGGCCTCTTCAGATGGAAGAGTGGTATCAAGGCAATCCTGGGCAGAAGAAGAACTAAGTGCCCAAGCCGGAGCCACATCTCCATCCAACTCTTCCGGTGAGAGAGGAGCTGGGATGGATTCTGCAGAGTCAACAATAGACTGATAAGCAATCTCCGCTGCAGACATTGGAAATGCCATTCCACCCACTTGACCTTCCGCTAATGTGGCAGTAGGGGAAGGTAAGGTCCAAGGGTCCGAAAAATAATGAGTTCTGAAGAACTCTCTTCGAAGAGGAGCCTTAGAGGATGAAATTTCATTAATATGAACTGTAGGAGGAGGAATATCAAAAGTACCCATCAAGGAAGAATACATTCCAACTCCTAAATTCTCAACAGGTGCCTTGGTATTATCCAACTTGGGAACAGATGAGTCAGTGGATGCATTCGGGTCTACAGGAGGATAGTCCAGTTGGTCCACTGTAACAATCCTCCCTTAGTGAGGGAAACAAATAATCCGAAATAATGAGGATGCAATGGCATCCATCTCATAAATCCAGTTTCTCCCCAACAGAAGGTTGTAGTCCAAGCTTGCATCAACTACCTCAACCTCTATATTCACAGTTTTTCCCCCAACACAGATAGGCAAAGCTGGGAAAATACCATGGGGTCTGTGAGAATGACCATCAAATGCAGTCAGAAGAGTGGTAGATGGAACAACTTTGGGAGATCCAATCATCTTCCAACATGTGAGAGACATCACGCATGTGGAAGCACCCTCATCAACAACCGTTCGAAAGATATTGCACTTCCGGTACGATGATTTAATATGAAAATCCATATGATGGGGGAGTCTCTTCTTAAAATTAGTCATATCAAATGTAATCAGAAGAGAATTTTTTGGATCAATAGCCCCAATGGCAGTGAGAAAAGCACTGCGCTGAGCCGGACAAGACTGGAGCACCTCTAAAGCTGACATAGCACAAGGACTCTGCGCCAGATCTTCCACAATAGAGTAGTTCTGGGCAGCCCTAGCGTTTGGATTAATCGTCGAACGCTTAGTGGATGTTTTGGGCATCCGAGGCATAGGCTCAACAGTAGGCCTTGTAATGTGAAGTGGCTCAGTAGCATCAGGAGCATCCTTAGCTTTCGAAGACTCTTCTCTGCCATAATCACGGGATCTCGTAGCGACATCCACGTGAGCACTCATCATGAATATGTTCGATGGAATTTCCCCTTCCTGGGTGCCCCCAGAGGAAGCCCCAGGATTTTGGTTCGCGCCAACAACTAGTTGTTGCCCTTGGGGAAAAGGGTTTGTTAACACAGCCTGGGAACTAGAAGAACCCTGCTTGGCTAACAAGCGCTGCGCATCCTGAATTTTAGGGCAAAGGTGTGTAAGATGGTCTCCAGCACACAACTTGCATGGAAACTTCACTTTCCTTTTCTCCTTTGGACCCTCACCAACATGCTCGTTGGTTTTATTCGCATTACCCTTCCCATTCTTGCCCTTTTTCTTATTATTTCGTCCCTTCTTCTTCCCTTCGGATTGTTGATTTCCTTTGGGATCAGAAGCTTGGACAGCATTTATGGACAAAGATTGGGAAGGTGATGACTCAGCAGACACAGCCTGACTAGAAGGAGCAGATTGCAAAGATAACTGCTACAATTGAGTAAGCAGGCTGGCTGCACCACTATTGATCGATCCAATCAGTCCGTCACCATGAGGACCAGGCTTAGTTTTGGATAAATCTAATTTGGAGAGAGGAGCATTGGGTAGATATTTATGGAGGACCCCAGATTGAGAGTATATCAGTTCCAACTGCTGGGCCCTAAAAATGGCCTGCTCCTCGGAAAATACCCCGGAGAGGGATACATCTTTCGAAATATCTGACTGCAGAGATTTCAGAAACCATTCCAAAAGGAATTCACCTGGAATATGAGCTTTAATAAGCCTCTTCCTTCTCCGCCATTCCTGAATATGGTCAGAAATGTGGGTTGCGTCGTCCTGTTTAAAATTAGCTAGGAGTTCAGTCCCGGCGTCATAATGGATTGGCAACTAGAAATGGTTTAGGAATGTAACAGCCAGTTCTCCAAATGTAGCAAAACTTCCCCCAGTTAGCTCAATATACCACTTGGTAGCGTTTCCAGTTAGGGTGCGTTGAAACAATATCAACCTAATCGATTCATCGAACAGGGAGTTCGAAGAACACCATAAATGGAAGGTAGTGATGTGGTCATCCGGATCTTCTCCATTCTTGCCTTCAAACTTTGGAATGTCTGAAGGAAGTTTGGTGGGAACCGGAGGCCACCCCGGACTATAACGAATCGGATCATTAGTCAATTTCGACAGATCTTGCAAGTTTAACGTTGCCAGAAAAGGTAAACGAGGCGGAGCTTGAGGATTCCATCCTTGATGGGATGGATTCCCAACATTCTGAAAGAATACCATGGATTTGATGAGGCACCAGGTTACCAGAAAGAACTCGTAGAAAAAGGAGAAGAACCTCCTCCCAACGTAGAGTTACCAAAGCCCAGACCAGTTCCCCCTACTGAAGTATGAAATGAAGAGGAAAGCCCCTGATAGGGGTTCTAGGCATTAGACAGAGGGGAAAAAGTCTGATAAGCACTCGACGAAGGGAAAGAAGTATTCCCTTGGTGACCAGCGTAGAACTGATTCCCTGCCCCCGCTGTAGTGAATACAGGGTTCCATCCTGTAAAAGTAGTCGAACTCTGACCTCCAGACCAAGGGTTGAAACTCTGAGTCTGAGAGGTGAACGGAAAGGACCCTAAAGAAGGATTCGAACTAGGAATATGTCTAGTTCCGAAGGGGAACCCTTAAAAGAAGCTGATCCACTGGCCATGGAAGACATGGGTGTAGATCCAGCTACAGCAGCGGAAAAGGAAAAAGAAGGAATACCACTAGTGGGCATTCCAAAACTGAAGGGACCAGATTGAGAAGCATGTGCTTGGGTGAAACCAGAGCCAAACACAGCAGCACTAGAAGCAATCGAAGATATCGCAATAGTGCCCCCTCCTTCAACAGAAGCAGGAGTCTGAATGCCTGCAGCACTCACAGCAGAAGCCGCGTTCCCAGTCATGGCCATCGAAAGGTATGAATAATACGGAGGATCTTCCGGTCTCTCTGACTCGGGTCCGATGTATTCAACAACGAACGGATAATCAGGAGGAAGAGGATATGGAAGTGATACTGATGGTTCAAGTACTTCCTCTATTTGAATTTCTTCTTCCTGTGGAAATAAAACTCGCGAGGTGAGCGGAACGCTGCTCTCGGAACCAATACCAGAATCAGCTATGAAACCTTCAGACCCTTGTGGAGGATCTCTCTCCACTGCATCAGACGTCACAGGGTGGTACCCACCTGCTAAATCACTCCTACGCCTTCTTGAAGAAGGCTCTGGACTCTCGGGAGATAACCCCCGGATTCTCCTCGATCGACGAGGCGCTTGATCAGCCACTTTAACAAATTTTAATTAGACTCAAAAAATATAAAGCTAAGCAAGCTAGGAGCAAAGAGCACTCACTATAAAAAGAAATCCCTGAGATACAATCAAGCAAACAGCCTTCAGGTATTTTCACTCCGGGTGATTAGGACCGGACACCAAAATACAAGAAAGCGAAACATAGGACCTCTCGAAAGCAGTCTGGGATAATTACGGCCCAGGCCTACTAGCGAAGGTATCAGAAACAGTTACGCCGACCTCCTAATGACAACCTTTGCCGGCTCAATTACCCAAGCTTCTCAAGGGCACCCCACAAAAGTACTGTTGAAAGTGATGCAGCATCTGCCTCAGGTACCACGGGTATTCCCCCTCGCAGTCACCTATGTGGAACCTAGGAGTGGCAACTATGGGCACCAATCCGTGTTAGAAGCCAAGCGGAACGGTCTTGAGGTCAGATTCAACAAATCAGAGAGGGGGTATCTCTCTTCTCAGCCTTCACTTCCCCTTACGCTTGACTCTCTGGAGGAGAGATTTCTCGGTCCACCTAACGGAATTGGATTTCGCTCAATTAATCAACTTCTATGTTTTGTTTGAGCGGCCTTGGAGAGTTAAATCTCCACTCACCTAATCCAAGGCCCTATAACCTAGCTAGTTGGTGTATGAAACTTAATAAAAACTTGCTAGTTGCTTTTAAATTATATCGCTTATTTTAATTGGCCGTTATGTTAAGTCAAAGGGATACGGAAATGAAACTTGTGGTGTTTTGACGCAGAAAAGAAATTAATAAAAACCAAACTACATGCAAATGCAGTTATTGTCTTTCGATGAAAAGCAACTTCTATACGGGTTCTACGAGACTAAAAAAAAATATATTTTTCTTTTCAAATAACAAACTCCACACTCACAAAAACTATGAAAATGACTAAATGCTTAAGTGCACCTGATGCAAATCACTAAGAGCATGCAAATTCTAAGATGCAAAATCTACTAAAGCAGAGAGAAATTTCCCAAAGATTCATTTAGTTTTATCTCTTTTTGGTTGTCCAGAAAGCTAGTTCCCTAAATCAGAAACTCTTAATGTAAAGACACCAAAAACGCTTGAAACAAGAGGAAGAAACCGATCACAGTTTCTTTCCAAAATCAAGTTGAAAACCAAAAGCGAGAAACCTCAACAAAGCTTCAACAGATATAACAAAACGAAAACAAAAATGAAAAAAAAAAGAAAAGAACAAAACAAAACGTTTTTGAGCTTTTGAGTTTTATAAAAAGGAAGAGCTCAAAAAGACCAAGAAGACTACCAAATCCCAAGCCAAACAACTCTGAATTTCAAGAAAAAACTTCAAAAATGCTCGAAACCTTATAGGGCTAACTAGTAACAAGATTTATATGAGCAAAAGAAGACAAGAAACTCAATCACTCAGCCTAGAAGAATAGTACAACCTTGCAACAAACAAAAACTTCAAAGAATCAAGAAAGACTCTTCAAAAATTGCAACAAGACCTAGTCAACTGAACTCAAGAAAACCAACCAAACAATGGGCAAAAAATCGAAGCGCAAAGAAAGACACAAAGGTAGGAAAGAGTAAATGAGCAGATGCTCTCTATTCTGATGAAGCAGAACAACCAAGAAACCCCAGAAAGAGATCTTGGTACTCAAACCAGAAATGCAAGCACAAGAAACAAACTTTTGCCAAATAAGCTATTTTTCAATCAAACAAGAGGGAGAAAAGACCAAAGACCACTTTCTACACAATCCAGAGGATACAAAGACACTGCAGGAACAGGCCTCCACAGGCAGACAGGGCTAAAAAGTCTAAAAACCTAAAATTTCAAAATTGACCTAGGTATACGCGACTGGACAGTTTAGAAACAAGCGTGCATATGCGACTGTGCTAAAGGAAACCCGCGTATACGCGACTCCCTTTAACCAAAACTGCATGTATACGCATCTGTGTACAGACTAACTCGCGTATGCAAAGGTAAATAATGAAAATTAAAAAAGATCAAGCCTGGATAAGAAACCAGGACTTCAGTCTGACTGAGAAAAAGATAACTGGACTGGAAATAAAAGTTAAAACTGTTGGAAACCTATCAAACAGCTGAAACCACCCAACAGGGGAATCACAAAAATGTGGTCCCCAGTGGAGTTTCCAGTTCTGTTTCGGGGAAAATCACCCTAGAGGTTTGTTGGGTCAAAACCTCCACAGATCGGGGCATTCCATTCAGAAGGACTCACACACAACCATGCTTGAATGAAAAAAATTAGTTAACAACGATAGCAGAACTCACCCGTAGTCCTACGTTCGATGTAGATCCCGCGGGGTCCAAACCCCCAGCAACCTTTCTTCCTCCTTCAACCTGAATCCTTCCATGATCTTCGAGCAGACCGTCGTCCGGATTCGTCCCGCCCTTGCCTCGCTAAGATTCCTCCAAGACTTGTGCACTCGAGATGGCATATAAATGGATGAACATCTCCAGGAAACAAGGGTTTCCTGATATAAATCTGGGAAAGTGCAGGAGGCACGGGGATTCAGACTTGAATTGGAATTCCAACAGAGTATAATGTCTATAAAATTTCTCTCCCCCTTAGGCCATGCACATGAGGGGCTTTTATACTCCCTCAAAGTAGTTTCATCAGTTGGAAACAGTTGGCCACGTGCTGGGGTGGTTGAACTACCAGAGTAACCATCAACCCAGCCCGAAAAATAGGGAATTTTAATATATTTTTTAATGATTTTTAATGGCATATGTGGAAAAGTACATGTGGACTCGCGTATACATGCAGAAAATTCTGGGCATAACCGCGTATGGGGATTTTAACACTGTTTTTTAGTGAATTTGTTCAAGTCCATAGGAATGGGTGCCCAAAGCCATAAAAGCAATCATGAATCATATGAAGGTGAAAAATGATGCTATAACACGAATCCATCTTCTTTCTGGCGTCCTTCGTCACATGCATGTAGACAGGTGAGCCAAAAATTCTCAAATGAGAAATATCAGGCCTCTTGCCAGAAAACGCCTCCTCCGGTGTACTCATGCCAAGTATCTTGTGACGAAAACGGTTCTGAACATACACTGCAGTATTGCATGCCTCAGCCCACAAGTGAAGGGGTAGGCCCTGATCATGCAACATCACCCGTGCAGCACCCATGATCGTTCTGTTCTTCTGCTCAGCAACCCCGTTCCGTTGTGGGTTATGGGGTGCGATGAGCTCTCTCCGAATCCCTTCTGTGCTGCAAAAGTCTTTGAATTCAGTAGAGATGAATTCACCACCATTGTCGCTCCTAAGAGCCTTCACATGCTTCCCCGATTCCTTCTCAACCAGCACCTTGAATTCACAAAACTTTGAATATGTCTCGCTCTTCTTCTGCATGAAGAAGATCCAGCACTTCCGAGAGAAATCATCAACAAAGATCACATAGTACTTATGCTTTGCTGTCGAAGCTACAGAGAAAGGACCACACACGTCTGTGTGAATTCTCTCAAGGATCGTCGTGGCACGACTATCCTTCTCGTGAAAGGTGGCTTTCACATATTTTCCCAAGGTACACCCCTTGCACTGATCTGACTGCGCAAGAGTGCCCTTAGGAAGCCCAGTAGAAATCTGCTGCAGTATCTTCAAGGCTCCATGGTGAAGGTGGCCCAACCTCCTGTGCCACAACTCGCCATCATCATCCCGGCTCACCACTTCTCCCGCCTTGCATTCCATTGCTATGCAGCCATCTACTTGCAACTGACAAAGGTTCTTGACTCGAACCCCTATCTTCCGGGTCTCTCCAGTTGTCTTACTGCGCAGGAAAGCCTTTCCCTCGCTGAAGACCACATCATACCCCTTGTCTTCCAACATCGCCACAGAGATCAGATTCTTCATCAATCCTAGAACATGCAATACTTCCTTCAATACGAAGGGTTTACCAGACTCCCTCTCAAAGGAAATGGTACCAATACCGGTCGCACTGTATCTACCATCATCGCCCATCTCGATGTGCACTCCAAGATCTTTTTCCTCCAGATCTGAAAACAGATCCCAATCTCCTGTCATGTGAAATGATGCACCATTGTCCAAGAACCATACTGATCCCATCACACTTGAGACCAAGCATGTGATCAGTGAAAAATCCAGTTCAAACTGGGAGGCCAATGCCTCTCCCGCTGCAGATCCAGCAGCCTTCTTATTTTTCTTCTTCTATGGACAATTTGTGGCATAGTGTCCGTGCTGGTGACAGTGAAAACACTTCACCTTGGACATGTCTTGCTTCTTGCCTTTCGCACTAGACTGAGAAGCTTTCTTGCTCTTCCTTACTTTGGCGGGGCCTAAAGCGCAATTTTCTTTCATCGTATTACCTTTGATGAAGATCCGGCCCTCGTACTTCCGCCTTATCTCCTTCGCATGAGATCCGCCCAAAGTCGCTCCCATCCCTAGCAACTTCTCCCCGACCATTGACAAGAGTCCCCCGATAGGAATGCCAACTCTTCGAAGACCAAGGAGAGCCGTGTCCACCAATTCTCATCATCGACAAATACCCCCACACTTCCCACTATCTCTCGCATTGAGTGAACTTCGTGAGGTACTTGGCGATACCGGTTTTCTCCATCTTAATGTTTCTGAGTTTATCCTTGAGCGCCAGCTTCCTTTGGTCGCTCTTGTTCTGGAATATATTTTTCAACGCTTTCCACATCAAATATGGAGAAGCTTTTCCATGTAGGCTGGATACAATGTGATCCTTCACGCCCTCCAACAGAATCCTTCGACATTTCGCCATCTTCTTTTGCCAAGCCTCAACTTCAGCAGGATCAGTAGGCTTTTGGACATCCATATCTACGAACTCCTTCAGCCCATTATCTTCTAATACCGCCTCCATTCGATCTTTCCATGCAACATAATTTGAACTGCCTTCAAGGGCATATTCGAGTCGCAAACCGTTGAAAGACATTTCAACTTCCGGCACCAAGAAAACTATCTGCTGTAAAATTCGAATTCCAAGCTCAAAAATCAACTGCTTCTGGATCTGTGAGAACAAATTATTTCTAGCACAGAGATCGACTGTAAGGGCATTCACTGGATATATCACCTTTCAAAGAAAGACATCCAGATAGCCACCGCCTGCTACGTACTTTCATTTAATCAAATAAAATTGTAATCACCTGTGAATAGATCCCAGCTGATCAAATCGCCTGATACCATGTAGAAATTTGCTGAATAATGAAGATTTATCCACCGAGATTATCCTCGTTACACACTATTTCAATTCATGCATAACACATAACCTCTTCTACAATTGATCATCAATTTGCGGAAATAGAAATAGTCGCATGCGCACATAAACACAATATGTAATGGGGAAAGCTTATAGCTGAAAGCCCCCAGCTATTTTTTATATTATAATAGAAGATAACATGTAACAATCTCAGTACAATACTCCTCACAAGTACTCGATACTGTCTCCAAAAGTTACACACAAACTAGCTCAGTTTTGAACAAGTCACGGGTTCAAAACTCATCCACTGTTTGCTTGCCTCTACTGCGCAATCCAAGTTGGTGTAATGATAGATCCAAGTTCGAATCTCCTTGGCTTAAACTACGCAATCCTCATGGGAAATCTCCTCCAATGCTTGTGCAAATCTCATGCACAACTCATGTTGCAACTAATAGCAAACTCACCCTTTCATCTACCTCTTCCACTAGTCTTCACTGAACTGTCCATGCACTGCAGTCAACTGATGTGTTCTTTAGTTGAATAATGAGTTAATAATTAGTGAATTAAATAATATTTAATTCACACCACTCATCACTAGTGTATTGGTCAGTTAGACTAAATACAACTAGTTCAACTAAGTTAAACCGAACACAACTCCACCAACTGTCTCATCAACTCCACCAAACTCCGCCACTTGAGTTCTAACTGAAGTCAACCATGCATGAGCTCACCAAAACCCTAGGAATAGCATAATTCCTTCTGTCAGATGCATGGGCCACATCCGTAGCTCCAACTGAAGTGCTGCAAGAGGATAAATTGAAGTTTATAGTCCAAATATTATTAAGGGTTAATAATATTTGACTGACCTATTTTTAGACAGGCAGTCTAAAAATAGACTTCGACTTGTATGTCTAAAAATAGAGGTCCATCTATTTTTACCAACTCGACCAATCATCCAAGAATAGCATACTGCAACTCCTAGACCATGCTCCATATGTCTAAAAATAGACTTTGCGCCAAAAATAGCCTGCGGGCCCACTTATTGAAGGCGACTTCATTTCACTAAGCTCCATCATCTTGTTGCATTTTCAACAGTTTTAATTCTTTGTCTCTTTCTGCTTTGGCCTTCCTGATTTCTCTATTTGATTTCCTTATTGATATTCTGGCATGATGCTCAATGGGGTGCCTTTTTCTGTACCTGGATCATCTGTTGCTCCCTGAGGTGAAGCTACACCTTCCTCTCCAATTTCTCCCTCTTCTTCTTCCAACATTCCTTCTTCCTCTATGTCTGTTTTTTCATGGGTTTTAGCTTTCCCTTTTCCTCCAACTGTATGATATAGTGGAGCTTTGGAGGGCGTCTCTTCTCCTATGTCTTCCTTAGTTGCCATGCAAGCAAGCACTTCAAACCTATTTGAATTATCTGAAGTAGTTGGGCCACCAATCGTATGGTTTTCTTTTACTGATGGTTGTGTCTTGGTTGGGCCTACATTTCTTTGTTGCGGAGAAGCAGTGGCTTCTTTTCCCCCAAGATTTGAGGAGCCTCTTGTACGATTTTGTTTGGCTTTTGATGTTTTCTTTGTTGCATTCCATTGTCCTAGATCATCTTGAACCTCTATTGTCTTCTGTTTTAGGCATTCACGGGAAAAATGTTCGTATTCATGATAGGATTTGCATTTGAACGGTATATGGTCATAGTCCACTTCTTGAATATGGGTTCAATTATCCACACACAATTTGATTGCCTCAGGAAGGCCCTTCTCTAGATCTACTTCAACACAGATGCGGGTACATGTGAACAATCCATCTTTCGGATAGGCACAATTGATATACTTTCCTAAATTGTTGCCAATGGATTTGAAGGTGGAGTGGTTCCAACAATGGAGAGGTAAGAATGGGAGTTTTACCCACACAAGGACAACTGAGGGGATTTCACATTTAGGGTTGAAGTTAGGGCTCCAATGATCAAGGTACAGTCCCTGGGAACCCATAAAGTAAGGCCCATTCCTAAAGATTAAATCACGATCCTCTCTATGCTCAAAATAAAATGTGTAGAAACCCTTACCACAGAATGATGCCATGACGTTGCCTTGTATTAACGACTTCCAATTTTTGTCCAGCCAAGATCTGACAGAGTGGGGAGAGGGCCAAAGGCTCCTCAGTTGTCCGATGAGAACACGGTCTACCAGTTGGAGGGCTCGGGCTCGAACTTGCGTAGCTTCAAGGGCGTTTTCAGGGATTTCTTATGCCTTTTTAATGAATCTGGCAGGGCCAGATCTTTTGAAGGTTGGAGTAGCATCCATCAGTGCTTTGAAAGCTGTTGATGCGTCAGAAGGACCACTAGGGTCGGAAGGCTCCATCGAGTATTAATGCCCAGGAAGTTGTATGTGCAGAGCCTGGCAAAGGTCTTCCTCTGCAAAGGGAGAAAGTTCAGAGCCGCAGAGGGCTATTCAAGGGATCGGAACTGGAGCCCGACCCGCACAGGAAGGCCAGGCAGGCGCAGAGCCATAGCAATGCAGAGGGCAGTCAAAGGTTGTATATTCAGAGCTCGGACGCAGCGAAAAACAATAATAATATTATAAATTTGACTCATCTAGAAAGATGATAAAAAAATTTGACATAGTTACATTACATTACGTCTCATCACTTCTCAACATCTACCACATACTAGAGCCGACATTTAAAAAATGTTGATATACTTACATTACATCTAATGCCTAACACCTACACATATCCCCCATATTGGGTTGTAGAGCATCTCTCGATGCAATAAATGTATATAAAAGTAAATAAATTTTACATTTTTTAATTAAAATAAAGATTTTATCAATTACTTGTAAATAATTTTTCACTGGAATAACTTAATTGACTAAAATTTAGAGATTACACATTGATTTCATTTTCAAATAATTTTGCTAAAGAATAAGAGAGATTGTTATAATGTCAATAACATTGCATGAATGTTGGTCTACATATAAGACACAAGAGAAATGTGATCCAACAAATTGACTATTTTTAAATTGGAGGATTGCAACAACAATCATGTTAAATTGGTGATACATCATGCAAAGTGGGAGTAAGTCGGGTAGGAATTGAACCTAGGTCATCATGGTGATAATCACTCCATGTTGTCACTAAGTGACAACCCATCAAACTTAAAATTTTCAACCTTTAAGGACGGGGAAGGGGGATTTGACATACACTTATATGTGCATGAGAAGTGATATGTAAACTCACACTTGAAACCTCTACCTTCAAGTGCCCCACCCCCCACCTTGTTACATGAAAGAGGAAAAAATGCCCTCATGAAATCAATCAATTGAAAATTCCCCATTCCTTACCAATAGATCCAACCCTTTTGGGTGTATATATATAGAGAGAGAGAGACAAAGAGTTGTCTCAAGTGGTTGTGAGATGGAGTGCTAACCTTCCCACTTTATATTCTTGTAAGTGACATGACAAAGATTTTAACTTCTACAAAATCTAGTTTAACTTGGGTACTACTTAGAATGAAGGGAAGTGCTTGGTGGGTTTCCCTAAAAAGTGCAGTGTGAGGGTCAATTAGGTTTAGCCAAAGTTGTTGGGAGGAATCATTAATATCCACCCCACCCAAGATCATGTCCCACAAGTGACATGTTGATCTTTTAACAAATATGTCATTATAATGACTCTTACCTTTATTGTTGATTGGTCATTTACCATGAAGAATCTAGAGTTTACCCTAAGTATCATATTTAAAATAAGGGGAAGTATTCCAGGGTTATCTCCAGGTGTGTAAATTGGATATATATATCCCAATTTCCATTTTTTTTCTAAATATGGTTCACCCAAATTTTATAGGATAAGATTACTTGCCTTTAAAATCAACAAAATTTTATAGAGACTATATAAAATCAATAAAAATTTCAATATGTTTATCAAATATCATTAAAAATTTTATATTTTTCCTATTAGAGACTAGTAATTCACATTTTTCATCCTTAAAATTGTCCTTATTTTGAACTAACCTATGTGAATATCATTGATAAATCATGGATATCCACTTGGATTAAGAATACATATTTTACTCATATGACATTTACCTTAAAGACCATTTATGAAATGCTAAGAAGTAACTATAAAGTTTTCTTAATAACATTTTTCATATATATATATATATATATATATATATATATATAATAACATTTTTCATAAATATATATAGAAGGGTTGGCTAGTTGCTTCCTTCTCCTAAAAATGGGTGACGTGTTCACCTGAAACGCCAAACTCTTTAATCATATGAAACAAAATTCCAGAAGCTCTAATCTACATTACTGACAATGAAAACATTCACGCCTCAACACCATTAAAAAATATATGCAAACATATGCTTCATTGATTAGAGTCACAATTTATACCAAAGAATAAAACCATTAACATTAGGGTTAACACTGGGTTTACGAGCTTTACCCATCACTGTATTGATTTACTTATACATCTATGTCAATCCATAAGAAGATAACCTATACTACAGGAAATCCAACTCTAATATAGATTATCACCACATTTACTTTACCAACCAAATAAACTCTCTCGTTAAATATTAAAAAAATAAAGAAAAAGAAACTTCTCCCAAGTTGTCAATATCTAATGTTATAAAAGTCAGTGTTCCAAATGATTCTCGTATAAAAGTTAGTGTTCCAACTGATTTGGAATTATAATTGAATTTTTGATAAATGAATGAATTCATTGAATAAAATTCTTAAATATATTATTTTATCATATACAAGTATTAAATTATGAAAAAATAATTTCTACTTAATATTATTTTATTTTTATTAAAAAAAAATTTAATAAAAAAAATTATTAACATTTTTTTATTAAAAAATAATTTAATAAAAAAATTATTAACATTTTAAAACATGTTAGATCTAAGATTTTTATTTAATATTAATTTTTAATTAATTTTCAAACCGTTAATTATTAATATCTAGTCTTAACTGCTAATTCTTAACAATCAGTTTTTAATGGTTATTCTCACAATGATGCATCTTCACTATTTATTCATCGAGTAGTCTTTAGTGCTACTTTTTGAAGGCTTTTACGGTGACTTTTTACAGTGTAATTTCTCTAAATTCGTGCAGGAATTTATTGAAAAGAGAAGTTTGATTGCTAACTTTGCACAATCGAAGTGCCCTAGAGGTTTTTGAGGGTGCTAAATCCATATATAGAGTAAAAAAAACCACTAGATTCCGACACCTGAAACTTCAAAAAGTCGCACTAAAGACAACTCCTTTTTTCATCAAGATCGATTAGTTTCTTATGCATCTCCACTATTTATTCATCAAAATCGATTAGTTTCTCCACTTTATCCTAAAAATAAACCATATTAATTAATTCATAACCAAATCCTAATAATATAATTAATCCAAAAAAATAAACACATCTCATTTATTATTTAAACATACCAATAAAAACATATAAAAAAATTACTAACACTCTAAAACAGATACACTTTATTTTTAAAATGTATTTATAAATATACTACCTAACATGCACTTTCTTTTACTTATTTATTAATAACCAGTTTTTTGGGGGACAACTCAATGTTCCCTCAATTAATGGCATAATTTACGTTCGAAATTTTTAAATACTGTTTTCCTTCAGGAGACACATATGAGGGATTTTGTCGACGTGTAAATGTTCAAATTTGAAAATCTTATACATATTTTGAACCAAAAATTCTTGGCAAGGAATCTTCTTCTTTATTTCATTTCACTAGCCCCCACTAATTTAATATATAATATCGTGTATGTGTTCTGATGGTCTTCTTTTTACTTCCCGCTAAACTTGGAAAGATGTGCACCCTATCAATACTAAATGTGGGTACAATCACTTTATGTTTGAGATTTTTATATTCATCATTTTTAGAGTTGTTGGGGAAAATTATCCATTAGACTTCTTGTCTCAAATTTTAGGTCTAAATGGGACAAGTTTGCACGCATCAAGATTTGAATATCCATCACAATCCAAAAGGCAAACCATGTCCATGTCTCGAGGTCGAACCACATAATTATTTAGTGTAAGTACAAATAATTCAGATCTACACACGGTTATACTAATGATTGCTCTTGTTTATGCTTTTGAGGTAAAAAGGTAAAGAGAGAAAAGATACAAAATACAAGATTGAATTAAATTAAACAATTTACCGAAGGTGTGCTTTTTTTGTGGGGGCAATATTTTTATTATTTGAGGTTTAGGAAAATTGAGTAATATGTTAGAGTGGAATTATCTTTTAAATACAATTCAAGTTTTAGATAATAGGGGAGGTTTGATGTCGAGTGATTTTTTGAAATTTTTATGTGTGTTTTTTTTTTAAAGTGAGATTATAATTTTTTTTTAATAAATGATAAAAATCATAATACTTAAAAATTATAATTATATTTTTGTACGAAGGAGATTTTTGGGATGATATTTGTTATCTGGAAAAATTTCGAATTAAGATTGAAAGAAGAGCAGCTGACCTCCAATCCCTGACCTTCTGCTCTTCTTTCATTCTTCATTCAAATCTCGTTCTGAAGATGGATCCTTGTTGGGATTCGAAACGTTGACCATTGTTTCTTAACACTGTGGATAATCTGGAAATTTCTGCAATAAACGATAACCACAGAAGCTTAAAAACCATATAAATTTTTCGTTGAATTCAATCACGGGTTCAAAATTAGAGGGAGTAGAGTATGTATGCCTTCGTAGACTTAGTAGTCAAATTGTTGCGTGGAGGTGGGTCCCTTGTCCCACACACAAGAGG
This sequence comes from Pinus albicaulis, assembly GCA_034641835.2. Lineage (NCBI taxonomy): Eukaryota > Viridiplantae > Streptophyta > Pinopsida > Pinales > Pinaceae > Pinus > Pinus albicaulis. The sequence continues at coordinate 773,143,713 of CM076577.1, read as the reverse complement.
GCCTCATACACCAATTTGTTGTCTGGCTTGGTCGTGACCTTAAAATTGGATTATTATTATTATGTAACGTAATAACTTTTTCTAGAATAAAGATTTGCAATCAAAAGATAAAAACACACCTAGTATTCATAATGATTTCAAGATACACACATGGTATTCATAATGATTTCAAGATCTTGGATGGTTGTGTCTTTTTATTTTCTATATAAGTGAAATAATGGGGTAGTAAGACAAGAGATCCATGATGGAATTCAATCTTCAGGCACATAACAACTTCTTCCGCAATTAAGATTTGCAATTAAAAGGTAAAAACACATATAGTATTCATAATGATTCTGGGATCTCAAAGGGTGAGGATCTCTAAAAAGACAATTATATCTAGCATGGATATCTTAACTAGCCGAATTGAATTGTACTTTTGATCCTTGCCACATATTGTGTGTGTGTGTGTGTGTGTGTGTGTGTGTGTGTTTTACAAGGAATGTGAAGGTCCATCTCCATCTTTAGTAATAAAAGAGACCATAAACTAGCCAACATGAGAATGAAAGCTATAGGTAACTTGGTTGTTACATAGCTTAGAGAAATAACAAAAACATTCTCAATCTAAAGATAAGTACAATAATAATGATGAAGTTTATTATTCAAGCCCTTGGGTTGATGGTAAGCAAGAGTTTTTCATAACCTTCAAATACCTCATATACATGTTTGACCCCTTGCAGGTTATCATTCTCATAGAAGAAAGTCTTAATGCAAACATGGTCAAGTGAAATTGATGGAGCAAATTCTCCTAAGTCATGACATTTTAGCAAAAAATATTTGTTATGCTTATAAGTTGATGACATTTCATTGTAATATTAACATATATGAAAAGGGAAGATTACTACTAAGTTAACCAAAATTAATCATTGTTAAAAGAATAATCAAATTTGAGAGAAAGAAATGCTCTTAGTAAGATCCAAGTATACATAAAATGTATGAGCTTCCTCTATAATTTTTCAATGGATATATTAAATACTCAAAGATAAAGAGCAATGACATTCAACAGTGATGATTGTCAAAATCTAGGCCAAAGTAATGCAAAAGAGTTGTAAGGCCTATATAGGGAAAATTTTAGGGGTGAAATTTCGCAAATGGACTATTTTTTTGGACATTTTCTGAAAAAGTATTCGCTAGTTTGGTTTAAAATTCTCTTATTTTTTACACACACACACACATATATATATATGATTAATTAGATGATATTCGTCAACAATTTACCAATTTTAAGCGTAAATTACATGTTTTTTTATTGAATATTCATCTACATTCTATACGTATAAATTTTCAAACCAAAATAGTCGCCTACAATACTATATATAGGAAAATATTTAAATCCTTAAAAAATACACTAGGCCTATATAACAAGAGTATAATTAATCACATTTGTCTACATCCTAAAATATTGAAGCGCGAAAGAAGAATACCTCTACTTATCCATTAAAATGGGTTACACCCTTTGTCCAGAGATGCTTGGAAAATTTTGTGGCAACAACTTTTTGCTTAAGAGTATTAGCCAATGCAAATTCTTAACCTATAGTTTTAAATTCTTCCCATAAAATTTTAAAACTCTTAATCTAATTTTTTTTTAACTTTCAACCTAGAATTCTTAAACACCTCACTTAACATTCAACTCTAAATATAAATTTTAAACTCGTAATTGAAACTACATAGCATCCAAATTCATAGCCAAGAGTTTAATAAACTCTCATCTAAGAAATTAATCAACTATCAATTGAAAAATGACCTATAAGAAAGTCTCATCCAAAATTTAATAGGATCACAAAACATCGAGAGAAGTAGTGGTGTCTAAAAACAACAATGTTGGGATCTCACGATCATGAAGGACAAATTTACTAAGAGTCTTTCCATATTTAAAAAGGCTACATTCGAAATGAATACTATGGGAAAAACCATGAGTTTTATAAACATGTAACTCAAAAACCACATGAAACTTGGCAAAGTCAAGTTTACCTAAACCACCCTAACAAAATCTTAATATAAAACTTTCTTAACGAAACATCCAAAATTAATGCAAATTTCCTAGTAACTTGTTTTTCACGATATTTCATTATTAGAAAGAGCAAGCTATTATCATTCTTGCTAATATGCTATAAACATGTTAGAATTACATTCAATGTCAAATCTAATGTGAATATACATGTCTCATTTTTTTAATCTATATTACCTATTTTAATTTTTTGTTGGAATAGAATGATTCGTCGAGTAGAAATGGTAATATTCAATGTTCAAATCTCTTAAAGCATAATCCTCATTGTTGCTTAAGTAGGATGGGCACCCATATCACTATATTTAATTTTTTTGGATAGATGATGGATGTTCAATATTCTTAAAATCTAAAGAGAATTTTAGAAAAAAAAAACTCAACATTTTAAAAATATATAATTAAAAGTTATGTAATATAATTGTTTTATGATTTGGCATTTTTTCAAAGTATATTTTGTATTTATTTAACTTAAAATGTGATAAAAAGTTGTTGAAATTGTAATTTTAAACTATATATTATAGTGTTTCAAAAAATTCTCAAGACACCTAAATTATTTATTCATTAAAAAAATTTAAAATTTAAAATTTTATCAAAAATTATATCACTAGATTTTAACTAAATTAAATAAAATTAGAATAATTAAATGACAACTCTAAAAAAAACAAAAATTAGTTTGGAAATTTCTTTTTATCGTGTTTTAATAATTTTATACTTTATATTTATATTTATATTATAATCTATATAAATCATTTTATAAATTATTTTCATTTAAAATAAATATCTAATATTAATAATAATGATATTCACATTAATTACATAGTATTATTTCTTGCATATATAAATGGCATATTCTTAATAATAAATATATTTATTTAATAAATTTAAGTAAATAACATTTAAAAATATATATAAATGAAAGTTAACAAAAATTCTTATAAATCATCAATCATCCTTTTGCTGCAAAGTAAATTTCAAAATAGTTGCAAGTAATGATGTCTTGTAGTTGCTCACGTGGTGTAGAGCAGTCGGTGATGGGGTGTACTCTTAAGGCACTCCGTTTTGCAAGGTCACCGGTTCGAAACCCATGGGTAGGATAGGAGGAGAAAAAATGAAAAGATTAAGATTAATCTAAACAAGAAAAAAAAAAATTGATGTCTTGTAGTTAAATAACTATTAAAATTAGTAATAGTATTTTGAAAACGAAAAATTGTAACTCATATTAATAGATTTTTCAAATAAGCTAATCAAGCGACAAAACTAAAAATACTAAAATGGTAACTCGTATCAATAGATTCTTCAACTAAGCTAATTAAGCAACAAAGATAGGAAAGCTAATAATTTGACATAATAATAATAAGTAAATACCAAACTCTCCGAGCATAAGAGATTTAATAATATGTAATGAAGGACAATCTTAATAAAAAGTATTTTAAAATAAAATATTTAATTGCTAAAAGTATGATATATCAATTTTTAGATGTGTTTCCCACTAAGATGATGATGATAAGATCACCACCCTACAAATGCCAATGTCTTCATTTTATATGAGTTTACCAATGGAAAAATGTATTATGTTGTTATTATGGAACTACAATTTAGGATGAATATGGTAGATTGGTGATTTTAGAGGAATATTTCAATTTTTGTTGAAGAATATCTACCATACTCCATACGAAATTTATGATTTATTTTTTTGTTTGTTTAGATTTAATGTTGTTTTTGTTAACAATTTCGACAATGATAATGTATGTGGTAGTTTAGTGGACAAGTATGTAGGGTTCTTGTTTCAAGTTAAGGAGCTTGACCCTAACCAGCCTAATTCCCTTTTCTATAAGCTAGGGGACTTTGTTTGGGTTGAATTGGGTCTATGGTCTTTGGACTACTTCCTAGAAAATTTTTATTATGATTTTCCTTTATCGACAACCAAATGTATTGGGTCTTCCTTTTTAACTAAACATATTAGTTATTGTCCAATTGTGTTTGCTCCTTACCATGGTGTCTCATTCTTGTTTCATGACCCGTTTTCTTGCATTGGGTTTTCCCCTCCCTTGTGAGCATTTTTTTCATTTCTCCACTGCCTATCAATTAGTGGTCATCTAGACTATGCTTCAATATTTTTTCCTTAAAGCTAGTCTTAAATCCATGTTCGAGTACCAAGTGATGGATATGTGGAGGTTGTGGTGGTTTGTAACAGCCCTCGTGAAAATTCCATGTAATAAAGATAAAAATATAACCACAATTGACGAGACATGTATTCCAAGCTGAATGTTGGGCAAAACATCCTAGTGCGGGTGTTCACATGGTTTATTATGGCTAAGGAAATTGGCAAATGCTATGGCTAAGGCATTAAATAGGAAAAAGGTATTTTTGGCACATTTATTTATGAAAATAATGGAAATTAGGAGAAAAGGGAGATGAAATGTCATAGGTTGCATGTGAGGAAGGAAATGAAGAAAATAGAGGTCTCTTCTATAAAAAGGCTTCTAAGGATCAGTTGGTAAAAATTTTCAATGCATTTTTGTAGCTCTCTCATTATTTTCTCTCTCTCTCCCTCATACTCTTGGATACTTAGAGTTTTCTTGGAGCACTCTTGGAGAGTGTGGATACTTGGTGATTTGGAGCAAGAAGTAAAAAGAAGAGCGGGAAAGTGCAAGCGGGCACTGGGATCAGTAGCTACAATGGTACCAATTTTCATGTATGTTTTCTTCACTAGTTTTGGCATTCATGGTGTATGAATGTGTATTTTCCTAGCCTTTCCATTTCCTGGATAGCCATGGTGTTGTGGGTTTATTTCCATTGATTATTTTCGGGTTGGTTCTCATGATTCCTTTAGATGTTGGGTTGAGTTACTAGTTCTTAGAGCCTTGGTTGGAAAATTGCTTTGGAACCCGACAGCCAACTATTAGGTCAGGTTACTAATCCTGGAGCCTTGGTTGTAAAAACGCTCTGGAGCCCTAGGTGGTTTGATTTACTAGTCCTGGAGCCTTGGTTGGACAAACGCTTTGGATCCCAGAAACAATTGGGGTTGACTTACTAGTCTTGGAGCCTTGGTTGGAACAAACACTTTGGAGCTCTAGAGTAGCTTAGATTGAGACCAATCTCTGATGGTTGTGATGTTCGATGGTGAGGTGGAATCATTGATTGAGGGCGGAGGTGGTTTTTCCTCTGGAATCCATGTATTGATTTTGATTGGTGTGTTTGATGAGATCCCACATTCATGCTTGGAATACGTCACAGGGGTGATTGGTTGAAGGTAGAGTTGGATCAACCAATCTATGGTCGGGTGGAATGTGGAATTCCCATTTCTGGTTGGCTTTTACATTCAGTAATGAAGAGCTCATTCCTCTGTTATTCAGTATGAAAATGTACTAGTTTTGTATGGATTTGATTGTTGTTGTATCCGGTGTATTTTTGTTGTTATTGTGTTGGTTATAAGCATGTATTTGATCAATGATGATGTATGGCTCTATCCATGTTTTTACCTGTAAATTAATACACAATGTATCTATGGTCAAATAGATTGTATCATAGCTTATGATGTAGAAGAGCAATGCTTCTTATCAATTCTTAGATAAGTAAGAGACCCCTATGTTTAAATATGTTGTTTTCATCTGTAGATGCAATGTTTGTGACATGTTTGAAAAAATGTTTATCATGGCTAGGAGGGTTATAGATGAGTTTCTGATGATTTGATTTCTTTCTTACCTTTGTTCTGATGTTATTTATCATCCCCTAAAGTTTCATGAAGTTTTGGGCAGTGACTTGGGTTTTGGGGATAAAAAGGTGGCACGAATCTTGGAATTGCAGGCACAAAATCGTGTATTTGGGGCCCTGACAACATGATTTTTGTGTTGTGCCTGCGGCTAATGGCTCCTAGTCGCTACCTTACCTTGGCATCTGTGCAAATAAGGCTCAAAATGGTCAAAAATCAAGTCTCCCTCAGGGGACAGTGATCCGGACTTATGCAGGAACGTAATAAAATACAGAAATACACATAAACATAGAGATGCGGCAGAAATAAGACTTCATTTCATTAATATCACATAACTAAAATATGCTTATAGAAAAAATGGAAATAAAATAGCTAGGGCGTTGGTAGATTATCTTTGAGGGGAGATGTGGTGGCTACAAGCCTCTGAAATGTGTTACAATGAGGCTTGAATGCCCATTTATTATTGAGAACCAATGGAAAACTATAAGCATCCAAAAACCTAACCCTAGGAGATGAAACGCCAAACTATGGGCCCCATTGCTGTAAATTGGTACATCAATTTTCCAAGGTCGTAGCTTTGGCATACAATCTCCATTTGATGCACATGATACCTCATTAGAAATATCTATCCGAGGACTAAATTATTGAAAATGAATATTGAGTCTTCGACTCATATTTTCCTAGAATTTATTTTCCAAAAAAACATCATTTAGGGCCTCAAAACGGCTCTAGAAGTTCACGACCCGAAAAACTGCCAAAAATAGTAAATTGTGCAACAATTAAGGAAACTGAAATGATGAAAGAAACAATGGTGGGGGTCCAAGTGGAATAGGTGGGTGGCCACCAATATCCACCTGGATCATTCCTCCCCCTTAGGAAGCAAATTTCCCTATTGCGTTGAGTTCCTCCATGAGATAAGGAAACTCTTGCTGAACTTGGTCCCTAGTGAGCCACTTGCCCTGGTGAAGGAGTTGCCATGCTTTGATAACTCGATATAGTTGGATCCTCTGCTGGAGGGTGTTCTTGATCTATGTGTCCATGATTCGATCAATTTTAGCTTATTCCATGCATTCTGGATTTAATTATGTTGGTGTGAGTTGTTCTACCATGTCAGATGTGTCTGGTAGAGGTGGAAAGTAGGGCCGAAGGCAATCCACATTGAACATTGGGTGCAGACCAAGGAATGGTGGAATACTGAGCTCAAATTCATTGTCCCCTACAGCCTTGGTGATGGTGTATGGCCCATATCGGAGCAAGTGAAGCTTGTGGTGGGGTCCAACGAGGCACTCCTTCTGCAAATGTAGTCACACTTTGTCACCCACCTAGAATTTGTGTGGAACCTAATGTTAATCATGTCTGTGCTTGTACTTAGCATTGGATTTGTCCAATATATCATGAACTTGTTGGAGGATTTTCTAAATACGCCCAATGAATTTTTTTCCCTTGTCGGACTCAAACTAGAGATGAGATGAATCGACCTAAGTAGCTGCAAATGGCATGCCTATGTCAATGAGACATAGTGGCGGGAATCTCAAGCCCACCTGAAAGGGTTTGTGTTCAGTTGAGATGTGGAGGGCCCAATTATAGTTGTGTTGTACATAGGGGAGGCTCTCATCCCATGTGCGTGGATGCTTTGAGTTGTACATGTGCAGAATGTGTTCGATAATCATTTTAATGACCTCTGTTTGGCCATCATTTTGGGGATGGAAAGTTATGGACTTGGTTAGCTTGGTGTCTAGCATTGACCAGAGGCTGGACCAAAATGTGTTGAGGAACATGTTGTCCCAATATGAGATGATATATTGTGGGATCCCAAAGTGTACCCACACTCTTTCAAAGAATATTTTAGCAGTGGATTCTGTTGTGATATTCTTCTTACAGGCCTCCATAATGGCCATCTTCGAGAATATGTCGATGACCAAAAAAACACAGTCGTTTCCATGCTTAATATAAGGAAGGCCCGACATGTAACCCATGGAGATGGATTCCGAAGGTCGACTAGGGGTAGGAAGTAGAGTATAGAGGCCTTGCTTCTTGATGGTCAGTTTGGCAATGGCATAAGCAGTGCAAGTTCCAATGCAATTCCCGAAATTCTGTCGAAGGTTCTGCCAACATAAATACTTATGTAGTACTGCCATTGTTTTCTAGACCCTGAAATGCCTAACCACCCGACTGTAGTGCGCTTCCCAAATCATCTTGGCACACTCGCTTGGAGGAAAACAAAGGTGTCCCAGGTGACATAGTAGTGCATCCTAGAGGTGAAAATTTGGAACCTGGCTACCCTCCAAGAGTGTCTTATATGTGTGGCTGAACCTTGGATCGCTCTTGTAGAGAAGCGGTCAATCAGAAGTCTCGTGCCCAAAATATTTGAGCATGGTGGTTAGCGCCACAATTGGTGGTTGGTTGAGGCAGTGTGCAACATTATTGGTGATGCCCTTCTTGTACTTGATGTTCAAATGAAACTGTTGCAAATATGTGGACCACTTCTAATGGAGATCATTCTGCAACTTCCCTTGTGTCTGTATGAACTGTAGGGGTCGGTGGTTTGTGTGGATGACCATTTCCTTCCCCAAAATGTAATTCTTCCATTGCCAGCAAGCCTTCATAATGGAATACATCTCTTTTTCATAAGTGGGATACTTCCAGATTGTGTCGGAAAATGTCTCATTGTGATATGCCACTAGATGCCCCTATTGAGTAAGAACTTCCCCAATAACATAGTCAGAGGCATCTATCTCGATCTCAAATGGTTGTTGTATGTTTGGTAATGCAAGCACTGGGGTAGAGAAGAGGTGATGTTTCAAATCTACAAATGCCTTCTGTTGAGATTCATACCAAAATAAATTTTTTTTCACTCCTCCCTTGGTGACTTGACTCAAGGGCTAAGTGATATGAGATAATCCCAACACAAACCTGCAATAGAAATTAGCAAGACCTAGAAAGTTGTGGAGCTCTGTTAGAGTGGCTGGGGCTGGCCAATATCGAAAGCCTTGGATCTTGGGTAGATCCACATGCACCCCCCGCTCATCAATAATGTATCCCATATACTAAACTTGTTTTCATATATTGTTGCTTCCCCATTTGGGAATATTACAGTGGTATTGGAGCATAATCTTGGCTCAGCCTGTGCATCTCAGCCATTATGCTATTAGAAGAATAAGGAGAAGGATAAAGAGATCAGAATGATGGAAAGAATGTGTTTCATCTCATCTCTTTTTAGATCTAAGAAGGACCTCACCAAGGTGGTCAAGCAAAGAAAAATGGAGAAAAGAAGTGAAACCACATTAGGGTTTCAAGATTAGGACGGTCCATGTACTTCCTATCAGCAAAAAGAATATCTGGTATTGCATAGAGCTCCAAAGAAACATGCTATGCCCTTTCCTTTTGAAGACAAGAGGCATGAATATGGAGGAAACTTAGATCATGAGATTCTAAGTGAGTATCTTGCAGAATATAAGTCTCAACCTAGAGATTTCAAGGAGAATCTAACTCTCCCATAGTTCATTCAGCTCAAAGAAGAAAGGAGACCTTGTAGCAATAGAAGGAAAGAGGGCAATAGATTCCTATTGTCTACCTTTGATGGGTCATCCACATGCACATCAAGGGCTTGGGGAATGAAGTTGGATGCATTTTTCCTACTACATCCGGTAGTAGAAAAAGAAGTTGTTGAGATTTCAACGCTGCACCTTGAGGGTGAAGTAAACATGTGGTGGTTCAGCCATTTGAGTCATGCAAAAGTGACTACATATGCAAATTTTACTCAAAGGTTGATCAAAAATCTTGACAAGACAAAATCAAGGGAGAAGGAGCCTTCACCACCAATTGTTGCAGGAGCACTTACATCAGGAGAAAGAACCCTTGCATCTTTGCCAAGTGGTCTTGATCTCTTGTCATTTGGGATCCCGTGCACTATTCTGGAGATGCATGAGGAGGAGGAGACTTGTACCAGCGCTGATGCAGCCATGGAAGAGCATCCATCATCATCAGCTGTTGGGAAAACCATCACACCGGAAGGAGTAACCCTTGTACAAGTACAAGATGTTCCCAAGCTTTACCAAGGTATGCACATATTTTCATTTTCTGTTACTTCAGCGCATCATATGGAGGATTGTGGGAATGTACCATTACATGACCTAGGGTCAAAGTACATTGATGATTTGGAACAGCAGACTATCACTGCGTCGAGTAGCCTTGATTTGTTCAAGTAGAAGATATACAATCATCCTAGTATATCATTGTTGAGTTGCACACAACTCTTGGGGTTGGAGTGTAGATTCTGGGAGGATGGGATGAGTATGTATTGAACAATTCAATACATAACTATGTGTTCAGCACTGAGCATGATATTGAGACAATAGATGCACCATTATGGAGATCAGCGGCACTATCATTGAGCAATAGTGATGAGTTGGGGGCCCAACCATTATTGGAGCATTCCAATGACATTTTTACATGCCTAGCAGAGGATAGGTAGATGGTTGATGAGAGACATCTTATCTCCCATTGTTATGATGGATCTTCCTTGATGAGCACTTAATTTCTCAATGAGAAGATTTTTCCTTCAGTATATTTGAATCCTTATGGGATCAACTTGGTCATTGAGGAGTGGTCTTCAGTTGGAGATCTCCAGGAGATTGCATTTCAACACCCCGTGAAATGCAAAGATAGAAATTTGATTTGGGAGGATGGTATTCTCCATTCGAGGGATGCCAATTTTGAGCATGCTGATAGACACTCACCATTGGTTGGATGGGTGATGTTGATGAGAAAGAGGCTGGGAAGCCACTTGCAGATCTATGACACAGGGCAGCAGGAGGCAAGGCTGCGTTGGTTACTCTTGAAAGAGTTTGGTCATCATATGACACATTCTATTTCAAAGATTAGGTTGGTGGATGGACCTTGGCATGACACTTGCATCATATGGCAGCAAGGATTTTGATGTATTGGGGTGATGTGATATCTTTCATATCAACTATCATGTTGTCGCTCCATAATTTATATGGTGATGGTGTGGGGAGGCAACGAGAGTTGTTGTGGATTTGGAGGTTCTTGAGAGAGTATGGGTTGATTTTACCCCATACTTTGCATGATGTTGCAGGAGTAGGAGATGGCACTATCATGGTGCAAAGGGGCTACTCCTTAGACTTGGAGGATCCAGAGCTACTTCCACTTTGGAAGGAATCTCCCATATATAGCAGCATTATGATTGATGGCTTTGACATATGAGATATCAAGGGATGGAGCTATGAGATGACATGAGCCTTGTCACAAAGGCCAACAACGATGTCACTTGGGAACTTGGATTTATTGATGGAGTGTTCCCGGGATCACTTCACATATGATGCACTTGATGAACAAGTAGGAGATGAGAGTGATGGGGTAGTGGATGGAGACATCTATTACCATGATATGATCTTCTTGACTTGGATTTCCAAGCATAAGTAGAAAGATCTACATTCAGCACATGGTTCATTCCTCTTCATGGGAGTATGTCATACCACTATGGAGGGATCATTCATGGGTCTTGTTATCAGTTTACTCTCAGTGCATGGTAAGACATATGTTTTTGCATTTATTGATCATCTAACACAGTATTTTCATTCTCTTACCATCTCTATACAGTGCATTGCTCCACAAGGGAGAAAGCCTCTATTTGGGCTTCATGGTCATTTTTAGACCAACATTTATGATGAAGATAGCCATTTATTGTATGGCTTTGGGAAATTGTTGTACTATTTCCTGTATGCTCAGTTGATATATAATACCATTTACTGTTTACTAGTAGATGAGATGACATGCACAACTAGCAAAGTGTTTGGAGACAACTTGACACATCATATTCTGAAACTGCAGTTGGTAAAACTGCGTTGTAACTACTTGAGAAATTGTTGGTACCTCCCAGCAATATGTAAAACCTTCAGTACTCCTCTTATTTGGATTCCATATGATGATAATTTCATATTCATTTTGTATGGGATGATTTGGGCAAGAACCAAAGAGTGGATCTTTGAGGATCCTATTACCTTTTTGCTCCATGAAGGCAACACTATTGCAGCCCATATTCAGCAGCATCTCTACACTTATCATAAGTGGAGAGAGAGACATTGTGGGATGGAAATTGTGATCCATCATATTTAGCTATGCAGCCCACCTTCCTTGCAGGATCCTAAGGTGGAGGAGATGTCTCATGAGTTACCATGTTGGAGGGTGACTCACTTTTTGTGGATGATAGCTTGGGGATGGAGGCTTCACATGGGGATGATGGTTCCCAATTTATTTCAGATTCCATGCCTCAAGAAGGCCTCTAGACCACATATAGTTGCTTCCATGGATGTCCCACTTTTTCATGATAAGAGCCATTTGGATTTTTCACCAAAGGCATACTTATACACATGGGAGGAACAACTTGAGAACATATTGATGAGAAAGCATCTTGTTATTTTAGGGAACTTATCACTTGAGGATGCTACCGGAGGAAGATGAGAGGATCTCCAGTTCTATCCTTGTAGTTGCTTGAGGAAAAGAAAAATTTGGGAGGGGAGGACTGTAATATTCCTAAATTAGCAGACAACTAATTGGAATATTAATTTTTTTATTTTTCTCTTAGATAGAGGAATAAGAGGGTATGGAGACCCAAAAATATCCTTAGAAGGAATAAAATACACTCCTAGTGTGAATGGAAGTCATATAAAAGCTGGATTGAATACCCTTAGGTGTGAAAAGGTGTTGAAGCATGTTGAATAGGTCAACTTTGACCAAATCAAACAGCGTTGTTATGGAGGAGTGGCATTAATGATGGGACAACACAATTTTGGAGGGATATTGATTACATGATGATGGAAACCCTAATTAGTGGGAACCAAGGTGAAGAAGGCTCACATTTTTTATAAGGAAGAGGATGGTAGCCATATGACTTATGTTATGATTATTATTTTGATATGTCTGTTTAGACTTCTTTCAGTTATTTAGTTGAGATTGTTGTGTTGTTTAGCACCGAGTGTTCCCGAGCAGGAATCCCACCTCTTTCCTTGAGAGGCCTCTTGGAGGAGTATTTCACTTCATTTCCACACTCAGGCTTAGGGCCAAGCTTCAGTATTCAGCTACATCGTAGAATCTGCAGAATATTGTGTTGTGTTGCAGGGTGTTGTAGTGGAGGGTTGAGAAACCCACTTTCTGAGCTAGTTTTCATAGGAGGAAGGATTCCTTCTCTTGGGAGATCAGCAAGGAGGGTTCTTGGGCACATTTTAGATCTTTGGAACCAATCCAACCTATCCCCATAATTCACAATGTAGTTTCAGCTGGGAATTGCATTATTCTGGAGGGCAGTTTAAGAGGAGGATCTATTGGCTCTTTTAGAGCGTTTTCCTGTAGGTGAAGGGTTCAGCCTTTCATTGGAGGATACCTTTGGAGGAGATCTACATCAGATCTATATCATTTCTAGCCTTCTATTTTCAGGAGCTTCAGCTGCAATGATGATTCAGCCCTAGGGTTGTATATCACCATTTGAATTTGGGTGTATTTCCGGAAACCCTTCCCGGGTTCTCATGGAAAGGTGTCTAGGAGGCTAGATCTTCACTCCTAGCATTATTTGATCTATATAATAGAATATCTACATTTATCTATCATTTTTGCAGCAGTTATGCCCTAAAACTGTGTTGTCATGGCTCATGGCACTTGTATGACAGTATTTTTGCATGTATTGACATATTTTCTTAGAGGAGGCTTGTTTTGTATTTCTTAAGTGACTGGATCCTCAAGATATTGTGCCTATTATTTGCTGATATGTTTAATAAGATGGTTTTACATTTGTCTCATAACATGGTGTGTTGATATTTTCATTGTTCTTTCCATTATTGTGTTCATATATTGATGCTTCCCCATTTGGGAAGATTACACTTTTCACAGGGGTGCGCAGGTAATAATGGAAAAAAGTGTGGGGGTTGCTGCAGTTTATGGACATAAAAACAACGCATGCGCAGGGATTGGCTAGAAAAACCATGCAAGTAGACTTTTTAAGGGTTTTACAGAGCTTTTCTCCAATTCCAAGACTTTATTTAGGAACATTAATGTTTTTTACCTCTAAGGGAACATGATATAGGTAGTGATAGGCCCATATGAACAGTCAAATTTCATGGTGAAAAAATGGCGTGTAACAGATTGCCCCCAAAAGCGCGAAGTCTGAGGTTATTCCTAAGAGTGAAGTGCTTTATCATTTCGAGGATTGGATTGGAGACACCGATCAAAAACCTGTAAAAACATTCAATGAAAACATATATATATATATATATATATATATATATATATATATATATATATATATATATATCATCTATGAGGTAGGAATTCCATACTCAGATCAAAATTAAGTAAATGTTCTGGTAATATTGTGGAGGTAAATCCCCTCTGCAGACAGAGGCGATCCCTACTAGCCCAGACCGGGTCTAGCAACAATCGTTCACGCTATAGTGCAGGTTCCTAATTGCAAATAAACCAACTAGCGACGAAGGCTTACCTGGAATCCAACGCTGTCGCTTGTAGAGAAAGTAGCGCTCCCATTCCTTAGCTCTGGCAGATCACAATCCTCACGATCTCCGTGATCGGACACCTGCACATGCAAGAAACAAAACAAACGCAAGCGTAAAATCCAGTGCATGCAACTATATGTCAGTCAGAGAAGACATAACTCATCATCATAATCAACAACAAGAGTGGAACCATAACCAATAGTCGCTTATCATTAATCAATCAAAGAAGAATACAACCATAGCCCTGACGTTGAATTCTCCTTCGGAGGGTCGCCAGCGGAACACGTCTCGACAAATCCTGTCGGGGATGGGACAAGCCTCTCTCTTCGGATGTCTCGACAATAATCTCCTTGCTTGGATTTGGCATTAAGGGAATGAATCAAGGCTCTTACAGCATTAGGCTCTTGGGAACTTGGAGACTAGCTTGCAAATGAGATGAGCAAGCTTTTATAGATGGAGGAAGGAGAGTTGGGATCCCTATAATCATGGGATTGGCCCTATCCTCAAGGAAGCTTCCATGAGAGGTGGCAAACCACTTCCTCTACATGGAGATCTGGAGCCAAACCTCCCAACTCAAATTAGATACCAGTTTCTGGATCAGTTAGGACGAAACTTCCACCATTTATTTTTAAAAAACACTCCTTAAAATGGTTGGCGCGAGTGCGACTCTGGGACAGAGCACCAATTGGCGTGCCCTCTTTGAAGGATTTCCCCCATTGGCGCGGGTAATGAACTGGATGCCCACGCCAATGCAAAAAGGGGTGTTTTTAGGGTTTTTCACAAGGAGTTGTCTTCGGGGGAATGAAAGCTCATGTTCAGAGGGATGTCATGAAAGTGGTTTCAAGTCATGTCATTGTTCACAGGTCACGGAATGAGCCCTCCAATTGTGCGGGATGGGGAATTGCAGGGACGGTGACAAATTGTTGTGTAACAGATGCCCCCTAAAGCATGAGGCCCAAGAGAGAGAGAGAGGGGTGAAATGCTTTACGAGAATGTTTCCAACTAAAAACACCGTCGTTGGAAAACCTGCGTAGAAAATTACAACTGATATCTCAAATACATGATATATACGTGGTATGGGCATAGCCATCCATAATAGAGTATGTAGTAATCCAGATCCGAGGCATGGACGCAGCCATCCAGTGAGGATCGATAAATAGACTCAGGTATGGTCGCAGCCATCCAATCAGTGAGTCATGTAACTAATCATAATAACCCACAAAATCGCAGCCTGGATTAGATAGGATCCAGGGTCTTGCGCTCCATCTCGACCCAAACAAAGTACAAGTTCAAGCATGCGAATAAGTGAGCTGAAGTCAAACATGCAAGAACATCGTCTGATTACTAGCCAATGATGAAAGCTGTTAACAGACGCGAGAGGTACCACCATTAATGCCAATGGTCCTCAAGGTACTACAGGTACAATCTACGGCATGTGAACAATGAGCTGACGTCGAACACCCACAGAATCACTCGATCGGAGGCCAATGATGAAAACCTTACGTCGAATGTGAAGAACCTGCCATTGAGTCATGTAGGCTCCAAGGTACCAGAAGGGAGTCTCTAGATCAGCTTCCTAGATAATGAGCTGAAGTCGACAGGAAGTGACCTTGATCGAAGGTGGGCCATAATTTTTCCCACATCATCGATGCGAGACAGAGGAACATAATGTTTTTGTGAATCACGATCAGATGAGAATCAGAGGAAGGTTGAAATCTGCAGAGGTCAACTTCTCTTGAACATATCGGCGGCACGACAGTGGATTTGGCAGTATTTGACATCAAAATATCAAGGGTCATGATGACAAGGCAAAGAGTAGATGAGAGGTCAAAAGGGATCACCCAAACCCACGAAGGCAAGTGAAAAAATGAGATGAGATATCCCCAACCCAACACGAATGCAGACGAGTGCCATGTTCAAGAGCGACATACTGCCGACACGATAATGATGTTGGTTCCATTTTCCCCACCATTTCTAGCGAGTACCTCTTTATTTTTACACAAGCTTGAAAAGGATACCATATGCTTGCTATATAAGTCCATCCTAGTACATTTAACGAGCCCTAGGAAGGAGAAACTCGAATAACGTCATGATTGACAATTTCCGATGTCATTTAGGTTTAACGAGTCTGACAAAGGAAGAACTCGACGTCTTTTCATAATTAGAGAGTTTGAAAAGATAGCAGAAAAGTAAACTCCAACGGTCCCTTTTCGTAAATAGTTCCTCAGGTCCGAAAAGGTAGAAAACTATGTCTGAGAAAACCTCCTAGTCGCAATAGGCTAGGGTATTCCTTTTTCATAATAATCTATCCCAGCCCGAAAAAGGGGTAAACGTATACTGGGTAGATGTCGTTTCGTAACCACTTTAACGACATCAAAATGACAAGTAACTCGGCAATCTTTTCATGTTTAGAGAGTCAGAAAAGAGCTAAAATATGACTCCTCCTGGAGGAACGAGTGGTATAAAGGGTAGCAACTGGTTCCGGTAATGGTGGGACTGCTCAGAACAAGTAAAGGTTAAGAGGCTGGCTAACAAGACCACTCATCGCAGCGGTTCCTCAGGAACGGGTAAAACAACCAAGTGAAGGCATATGATCGGCCAAGCAGATAGTGACGATGGAATGAGAAAACCAAGGCTTATTTGGCAAAGACAGGCTGATAAGATGGCAATCACAAGAGGTAAAATGGGAAAGGTTTCATTTTTACACAAGCTTGAAATCAGGAAACTCTGCTTGAAGTTGGTTTCATTTTTACACAAGCTTGAAACAAAGATAAACTATGCTTGAAACCAGTTTCATTTTTACACAAGCTTGAAACAGAAATAAACTATGCTTGAAAAATTAAGCATGCCCCCAGCATGGTGAATCAATTCAAGATACATGCCCCCCAAGATTCAGTCCATGCACCTGAGTAAACAGATGGAGGGAGTGAAGGTTCAAGTTACGAGATCTACGAAAAAGACTCGACTGGTATTTTACGAGATCGAAACAAAGACTTGAATTGAACGGGAACGTGTTTCATTATTTTAACGAGGTTGACACACTAAAATAACTGTCCTCGAGACCTAATTCATTTTTTAACGAGGTTGACATAGAAGACGAACTATCCTCGGACGAGCTGGTTTCATTTTTTAAGGAGCTTGGCACAAGAAAACGAACTCTGCTCCGACAACCTTATTTCATTTTTTAGGGAGCTTGACACAGGAAAAGGAACTCTGCTCAAACGAGCTTGTTTCATTTTTTAAGGAGCTTGACACAAGAAAATGAACTGTGCTCCGAACAGACCTCATCATAATGAAAAAGAAGTCATGGATTCCAAGAGTTCCACTCCCGATGGAAGGAAAACATCCTGGAAGTCATGACCCAATGCCCCCAAAACCTGATGCACAATGGCACTATCACTGGGTACAGGCACGGGGTAGGTAGCCACATAGTTGACCTGCGGTGGGACAGATACAATAGGTGGATAAAAACCAGGAAGGGATGATGGCGAGCTAGTTGCCACATTAGGACAAAATAACGAAAGCTGATCAATGGTCACGATTCGTCCGTCATGTGGAAAACAGACCACATGAAAAAGGGAGGAGACAAGCGCTCCCATGGCATAGGTGTAATCGCGCCCCAAGAGCAGATTGAAATCCAAGGGGCCTGGAACAACCATCACGTCCATATGGACGGTTTTACCTCCCAAAGTAACAGGTGACCTTGGAAGGATCCCTAACGGTTGACTCGTTCTTCTGTTAAAAGCCAACAGATTCTACGTAACAGGCACAAGCAGCGGCGAACCGAAAGCTTGCCAAGTAGTTGAGGATAAAATACTAACAGACGTGCCTTCGTCTATAATGGTGTTGGGTACGACCAGACCAAAATCCTGTACTGTGATCTCGAAAGGCGGTATCCTGTAAATCAACTCCAATCAAAGGAAGCGACCAAACTACTTGGAGGGGCTACCATCGAACTGAGATGGTCTTCCCCTGGTGTTATGGAAGAAGAAGGAGCATCCTCCACGACCTCCATCTCGAAGGTGGGAGGGGTATCCTCCGGGACCTCCATCATGGGAGGTGGAGGAGCAACTTCTTGAGATATAGGGATAGGAGAATCTTTCTCCAAGTCTGAGGAATCTGAAGAAACAAGAAGAACCTGAGGGGTATGAGGTCCACTCTCAATGGAAAAGACCTGGTGCACCGTAGATGGGGCCAGCTCAACCGATCCCACGACCAATGGTTGGTTGGGAATGGATTCCTGAATCTGAATTTCCGGGGGAGCAGGATCGACCAAGGATGACTCTTGACCAATCGTAGGATCAACTGGTAGAGGACTCAAAGACAGCTGCTTATAACCAGCGGGGAGGCATGGTGTAGAAACAGCTGAGTTGTCCAAAACTCACTTGGCTTCATCCATATATGGACAAAGGTGAATGGCATGGTGCCCCCCACACAACTTACAGGGATTGGCGATCTTACCCTGTTTCTTAGGAGCCTTACCAGCACCGATTGAAGAAGTGCCCCCAACTTGACTCCCGGAAGCCAAAGGCAACAGTGGACGACCGTTGGACCATACTTTGAGCACCTTGGGAATACCAGGGCAGTCTCGAATAAGATGGTTTCCATGACACAACATGCAAGGGAACTTGACTTTCCGTGGAGGGTTGGGAGGTTTATCAATGGAAGACTTCTTAGGCGCAATAGTCGTAGAGCTAGCCTCTCCTTTATCAGACTTCTTCTTCTTTGTCTTCTTCTTCTTCTTCTTAGCCACCTGGTTACTTGAATCCAGACTTTCACCAGGCGAAGTAGAAGAGGAGGACGCCGAAACAGGCGAAGAAGGGGAGAGGTCCACCTTGGAATCAACATGATGTTGTTTAGGCGGAGGAACTGACTGAACAGTAGCTGAGACATTTGGGACCACAGAGGTTGAAAACAACCAAACAGGCAACCCAACAATTAACCCAGGAAGGGACAACGTTGCCATATAAGGAGCACCAACATTTCCAAAAGGAGGAAAATGACTAGGATTCCCATCGGAGGGGAGTCCTTGGTTGGTGAACTCTGGAAAAGTTGCCATCAATAACTCAAAACCGCACATGGGCTAAAAACCAAGGCACACAATCAAACGGCCAACAAACAAATTCTAACAGGGCGTATGATCGTAGGTGATTTATTTTACCACATTGAAACATAGAAACTTCACCATTTCATGTTTTAAGAGTCGAGAAACGGATGAAAGGTGACTCTATCTCTTTCAGTTTTGAAGCAAGCGTGAAAGGACAAGCGCTTGACGATCTTTTCAAATTTAAAGAGTCAGATAAGGTCAAAATGACTGCTCAGGAATACTAGGCAAAGGGTGTACCAAATAACCGTGAACTGCAATATACACCTTGGTTTAAAAATGAAAGAGAAATCAACCAAGGACTTGACGTACGTGCAGGCAATCTCCCCGAATGTTGTGTCCGATGTATCACGGGTATAGGGCGGTAGACTCAGCTTCCTATGGATAAAGGATAGAAACCTAGTGGGGTCTCCCTTTATATACACGATGGTACGGGGAGCACAAGTCCGTACTAGTGCTGTCTAAAGCCAAGAGGCGAACGACAGCTACTAGGTTTAAAGACGTCGGAACACGTCTCTAGCCTAGACCACTAAATGTTGCGTTAATGTTTCAATGCTGCCTTAGTGTAAATTGAGTAAATTTTAATGTTTATCTTCAATTACGTTTCAGTTTTCAGGCCCTAGCGAGTGTGATGTCTCAAAATCTCCTAAATGCACACTATATGCCATAGTATATCATTTCATTCAATGAAAGCTAATTATGAGAGAGTTGAGAGCTTTTCACACAAACAAAATGATCAGAAAACAACCAACAAAGTCTCTAATGCAGCTAATGTAAACCAAAAACTTTTCTCTCAAAGTCACTAATCACTAATAACACCGAAAAGATTTTAATTTGCACTAACTAGTCGAAAGCAAAAGAGATTTTTTATATTTTCAATGTTTAATAGCAAAGTGCACTAAACAAAATGAAAACTAATGAAAAGAGAAATTTGAGAAGTGACGAGGAAAGAGCAAAACACACAAATTTCACTCAACGCAAACACCTAATTAGACCTCCAAATTGAAAAAACAATCCCTCAAAACCAACAGAATTCCAAAGACTCAAATGGACCATGTAATCTAGGCCAAAAACGAGACAAAGCGAAATTCGAATGAAGCAGAGAACAAACACTCAAATATTGCAATAAAATGATAAACAACTGCCAAACGAATGCAGGGGAGCAATCAAAAGGTTGACTGAACAAATAGAAACCAAAAACTCCCGAGGGAGGCTCGACACACAAGAGCACCTAGATGCCCTAGGGCTAGAATGTGAAATCGATGGAAACGGGCAAACAACCAAAGGACGAAGGTCACAGCTAGTCAAACAAGGCTCCAGAACACTCAAGCAGTTGAAAAAACAAAACCAAACACACTGATCAAGCTCAGGAAGGTCAGAACAGGGCAAACCCTAGTACCTCACAGGATTGGCGCGACTGTGAGGCTGAAACTAGCGCCAGAAAGGAATTGGCGCAGGTAATACACAAGCAACCTACGCCAATGGGCGCGACTGTCAAGCTGTAAAGTGCGCCAGTCGAGTTTGCTAAGGAAAAATAAAAATAGACAATCCAACAAGCAGACTAGTGATGATCAAGCTAATCAAAAGCCAAAATCACAAAAAAAACAAGCCAAAAGAGCCGAACAAGCAAGCAGAATCGAGAAACAACCGAAAAGACAAGACAATACTCCAAGTGTTCAGTTTAAAAACTAAACCAGAGATTGAATGAAGCAGCTTTGATCTACTTCGCAATTGCAGAGCAAGAGCGTTTCGAAGGCTATCTGGCTAACTTCAGGCTCCATCTATAGCTTATAAAACAAACAACAACAAGCTAGACGATCCCCAGTGGAGTCGCCAATTTGTTGTGGAGGTAAATCCCCTCTGCGGACAGGGGCGATCCCTACTAGCTGAGACCGAGTCTAGCAACAATTGTTCACATTATAGTGTAGGCTCCTAATTGCAAATAAACCAACTAGCGATGAAGGCTTACCTGAAATCCAATGTTGTCGCTTGTAGAGAAAGTAGCGCTCCTGTTCCTTAGCTCTGGCAGATCACAATCCTCACGATCTTCGTGATCGGACACCTACACACGCAAGAAACAAAAGAAACACAAGCGTAAAATCCAGTATATGCAACTATATGTCAGTCAGAGAAGACATAACTCATCATCATAATCAATAACAAGAGTGGAACCATAACCAATAGTCGTTTATCATTAATCAATCAAAGAAGAATACAACCATAGCCCTGACGCTGAATTCTCTTTCGGAGGGTCGCCAGCGGAACACGTCTCGAAAAATCCTGTTGGGGATGGGACAAGCCTCTCTCTTCGGATGTCTCGACAATAATCTCCTTGCTTGGATTTGGCCTTAAGGGAATGAATCAAGGCTCTTGTAGCATAAGGCTCTGATGGCTCTTGGGAACTTGGAGACTAGCTTGCAAAGGAGATGAGCAAGCTTTTATAGATGGAGGAAGGGGAGTTGGGATCCCTATAATCATGGGATTGGCCTTATCCTCAAGGAAGCTTCCATGAGAGGTGGCAAACCACTTCCTCTACATGGAGATCCGGAGCCAAACCTCCCAACTCAAATTAGATACTAGTTTCTGGATCAGTTAGGACGAAACTTCTGCCATTTATTTTTAAAAAACACTCCTTAAAATGGCTGGCGCGAGTGCGACTCTGGGACAGAGCGCCAATTGGCGCGCCCTCTTTGAAGGATTTCCCCCATTGGCGCGGGTAATGAATTGGATGCCTGCGCCAATGCAAAAATGGGTGTTTTTAGGGTTTTTCACAAGGAGTTGTCTTCAGGGCAATGAAAGCTCATGTTCAGAGGGATGTCATGAAAGTGGTTTCAAGTCATGTCATTGTTCACAGGTCACGGAATGAGCCCTCCAATTGTGCGGGATGGGGAATTGCAGGGACGGTGACAAATTGCTGTGTAACAGGTACATATATGGTTTCAATATTACATAAAAAGTAGACACTGTATGGGCGCAGCCATCTGTCATGAGTAGTATACTGTATCATGAATAATAAAACTCCTCGCAGACTGGATGGTGGAAACTAGATCCAGGGTCTTGATTTCCACTTCCCAAACTAGTACAAATCTATCCATGCGATTGATTGTGTCGAAGTCGAACATGGTAGAAACTAATTGATTACCAGTCAATGATGTGAACCTTTAACAAGTGTGATAGAAACCACAGTCATGATAATGGTTCTCAAAGTACTCCAGTACAATCTACGAAGTTTGAATGAATGATTGCAGTCGAACACTCATAGAATCGTTCGATCGGAGGTCAATGATAAAACCTGTCATCAAAGGCGAGAAACCTGCCATTAGTGCATGCAGATCTCAAGGTATTGATAGTATTCTAGATCAACTTTCTAGATGATGAGCTGACGTCGAGAGAAAGTGATCTGTCGTAGGAAAGCCTACAACACGAAACCATTAGATCAAGTTTTGAAGAAATAATTGCAAGGAATGACTCAGGGATGGTCAACGTGAATGGAGACAAATGTTTGCAATGAATGGTTTATTTGAACTCTCTCTTGAACACATAACGACATTGCAGATGGCTTGGCAGCATTTGACCTAAAGCTAATACCCAAAAACCAGCTGAAGACTTTCAATGTGTTTTGATTAAATTTTAGATGAAGGATTTCCCAAACCAAGTACAAGTGTGACAAAGTGTCGTTTTCAAGAGTGGCATGCTTCTTTTTAAACAAGGGTGACAACTAGATTCATTTTCTCTCTTTCCCCCCCACCATTACTGCAAGTACCTCTTTATTTTTTTCAAGCTTGAGGAGTATAACATTTGCTTGTTTTTGTAAGCTCATCCTTCATATGAGTCTATCTTAGTATTAAAATAGAACCCTAAGAAGGAGTGGTTCGGTCCTATTTATAATCGACAGGCCCTTTTCTGTTAAATTTTAACGAGTCCTATATAGGAGAAACTCGACGTTTTTCAGTTTCAGGGAGTTAGAATAAAAACATAAGTAAACTCCATGGTTGTTCTTTTCGTAAATTTAGTCTCTTAGGCCTGAAAAAGGATAAAATAATGTAGGAGAGAACTATATTGACCATGATTATTCAACGTATACCTTTTTCGTAATTATTCCATTTCAGTCCGGAAAATGGGTAAACTTGTACTGAAAGGTCGACAATTCATTTACTTTAACAAGTTTGAATAGTCAAGTACTTAGCGATCTTTTCATATTTCGAGAGTCTAAAAATGGCTTAAAAGAGGACTCCATGGTTTCGCTTTTTCGTAATTTTACAGAGCTCGAAAAAGTGATAAAAGTATACTCAATGTCAAAATAATTTTTTTCACCAAAAATCCTGTATCCTGCACAAAAACTCAAAAGATTACACGTATATGTTTTCAAAAAGCAAAAATATTAAAAAATAACCTTTAAAGTAAAAAATAAATAAAATTATAATATTTTATTCATTAAAAACTATAAAAGGGATTAAAACAATTCATTTTCACCTTTTATGTTCAGAACAGTGCATAGAGAGCTTTTGGCCAAAAAACGTCTGGAGCAGATATCGGGAGAACCGACTGTCCATTTCTCGAATTGTTAGAACTAGGTAATCCACATCATCCTTAGCTACATTTTTATCTATTTCATTTTTTATTTTGAGCTTTTACTTCATTTTTTAGGAGAATTTAATGTTTAAAAATACGCCCTCGGGGGTCCGTGGGCAATCCATGTGATAACCACAGCCCCGAAAATTTATAAAAGGAAAAATTATCGGGCTGCCGCGGGTTCTGCGTGGAGCACATGCGGATGACCGCACTGTCTACACACAGAACCTGCGTAGGCATCGTGAACATTTTAAAAACTCAAATTTCTCTTTAAAAATGGTTCAAGTTTTCTTCCAAATGGTTTTAACTGTTAAATTTGTTGATTTGTAGGTTGTTTAACCATGTTGGAGTGGCGTGAACGCGAATAAAAGCTCATAGATAATGAAGCCATGGATGACCATGCAACTATGCGTGCACTAAAGAACTGTGGTTTATATAAATTCTGAGTTATTCAAGGAATGAAGGCACAAGTGGAGTTAATGACAGGGCTTGTAAATACCTGGGACGTTCAAGACCAATGCTTCATAATTGGTGACCATTAGCTCGAGCTTGATCTGGAGGACATATATTTCCTTACCAAATTATCCCGAAGAGGAAGAAGCATATCCTTATTTTGGGTAAGACAGGGAGGTCTTCCCACTGCCACCTACAAAGAACAATATTGTAGCAATAATGCAGATGTGAAATATGGTCACATAGATATCAAAATTATCTTGCGACTGGATCTGAAAGTTATAAAATTTACAGTAACCAGATTATATGGGAGTTCAGCTCCTCATGTGGCCAATAAATCACAATTGTAGACAGTAGTAGAGCGTTTCAGAGGGACCATATTCAATTGGTGCGAAGGAGTATTGGCCAATATGAAAGGCCAATTGACTAGAGCAAAGAATGCAAAGTTGAAAAACTTTGGATATGATGCCATTCTCATTTCATTTGCTTTAAAGAGAATCCCGCTTCTCGCTCCTCAACTGATTCCAGTAGATTGTGGGGCTCCTCAGGAACCTTGGATGGTGCGATGGGTAGCACTAATGGCTCACCATGGTGGCGAGGCCTGGTTCATTAGTTTGGTTTACTCCAACCTATTTCATGTGGCTTAGGAACCAAGTCTTCACCATTGAAGACTTTCCTTATGTAGGAATGGATTACAGGGGTGATCCTGAAACATCTTTGCCTCTAGGGGCATAGTGGGACGAGACAAGTTACTGAATCATTTTGATGTTTTTAATCTAATTTTTATTTGATTTTTATCGTCCAATACTGATAAAAATATTTAAATGCAGATGTCGGTCCATAATGACTAGCAACACTTCATCGCTTCGACAAGCGAGAAGTATAGTCTGTAGCACCTCCATAGGACCAGGCATCAGAGATCCTAACAGACATGGAGCACAACCTTGATATTTTGACCATAGATATTCCTGAGATAGGAATAGATGATATCCCTCTCAGGCTTCAGAGACACGTGACAGGTGTTCCAGGTCCATTCAGGAGATTTCTGCGCAAGGTGGTGTGTGCTATAGTCTATTACCATGATCATCATCATGGATAGTTTATGGTCATTGTAGATCAACATTTTATTTTTTGTATCAGTATCCATTAGATCATAAGGTGTTTGAACCTATGATCATAGACGATGTAATATTTTTTGAACAAAAACTAATCTATCCTAATGATATTACTACTTTTGTTCTCTGAGTATCTTGTTCAACATGGATTGAATGTTGTTTTGGTTTAATTTGTTAATGTTGTAAATTTATATTTAGAACACGATTAGCTAATGCATTAGCCAATGTGTTTAAATTTCTTGAAATATGTTGATATTCAATATAATCAAATTGTCGTTCCAAAAGACGAACCTTAAAAAATAATCTTAATAACACTCGATTTCTAATTGCATAAACTCTGTTTAAATGTAATACAATGAGTTGTGAATCCAACCTAATGATCAAACATCAAATACCAAATGAAATGACATCAGATAATAACTCAATGACTGTGCTATATTCTGCAATATTGTTTGTTGTTTGACCAAGACATATCCCATGAATAGAAACTAACTCATCGGTGGGTGAATAGATAACCCAAGCCGCGGAAGAGATATTCTGTATACTACGATAGGCACTATCAGCAAAACCAATGTATGTTTGAAGGGATGTCGACATCTACAATATCAAGAGTAAGCAAGATAAGCAGCGATAGTAGTAAAAACAAAACTAACCTAGGCACACTTGTATAATCTAAGGCACACTAAAAAGTAACTATTGTACAAGAGAGATCTTCACACGATAGTCACGCATAATATCTCTTAAGAAAAATACCATTTCTGGGTTTATCTAAAGATACCCCGTCATAATCGATTAATTCATAGGCTCCTTTTGCAAGCACACACTTGAAAATATAGGGACCATGCCACATCGGTTCAAATTTTCCAGCACCTAGCTTATCATTAGCTTGATCATATACTAAAACTACGTCACCTTATGAATAAACGTTAGGGTTAACACTTTGATAATACTGAGCTTTCACAAGTTTCTTATGAGCTTTGGCAACCAATGCAGTGGTGTGTCGAGTCTCATCTAATTGTGCTGAGTATAGAAAGATTTTCTCCTCTTAAGAGGTTGCTAGTAACAACTCAATGGCTAATTTGAGTGACGGTATTTCACAGTCAATGGGTAACACAACTTCTAAACCATAGACAAGTTGAAAAGGACTGAAACCCGTAGCAGTTTTTGCAGAGGTTCGTTATGCCCATAGTGCCGAAAAAAGCATGATATGCCAATTTGATTTGTGAGTTCCAATAATCCATTTAATCATGGTGGTTAAAACCTTGTTGACGACTTCAACTTGACCATTAGCCTGTGGGTAATATGGAGTAGAATTATCATGCCGTAGGCCAAGTTGATCGGAAATTTTGGTCAACATAATATTTCAAAAATGACTCCCATGGTCTGTGATAATAGCTTGAGGCACACAAAAACGAGCAATCGCATAATTGAATACGAAAGTAGCTGCATTTTTTCCATCTGCTATGAATGTAGGCATCGTCTCAGCCCATTTGGTAAAGTAATCTACGGCGAGAATAATATACCCATGGCCCCCGGCCGAGTGAGGGTTACATGTAATGAAATCAATGCTCCATTTCACAAAAGGACCGACAACAATGATTGAGTGAAGAGGAGTTGGAGGTGCACGCATATTCGATCAAAAATTTGGCAGTTGTGGCATTTTTGGACCGCAATAATACAATCTTTGAATAAGGACAACCAAAAATAACCAACGCGCAATATCTTTTGGGCTGTGGCAAACCTAGACATATGACCACCACATGCTCCAGAGTGGAAATAATTTAAAACCTATTTAGCCTCTTCGTGAGTTATACAATGTCGGAAAACAGAATCTGCTCCACGATGATAAAGAGTGTCCCCAACAATATTGTATTGCTAGGATTGATATCAAATTCTCCGTCGATCTAAATGTGAAAGCTCTGGGCGAAAGGTTTGGGTTTGAAGATATATAATGATATATCCATACCATGGGTCTAAATTATTGATGAGAAACAGAGATTCATAGGTGATGGGACTCTCTACCATAGTTTTTGTCTCAGTATTGGGAAAATCACACATAAGCTCAACAAACACTAGTGATTTCTTTGACTTCGATTTCTCGAATTCCAAATCAAACACTTGTAGGATGACTATCCATTTGGAGTATTTTCTCTCAAGTAATTATTTTTTCAAGATATACGTCATCGAGTTTCAATTAGATATCATGGTTTTTTTACGTAACAATATGTAGTGATGGAATCGTTGGACAACTTGGACTGTTTCCAAGGCTAATTTCTCCACATGCGAATATTTGATTTTCGTCGGATTGAGATTTCGACTTAGATAATAGATCACATATTTGTTTTAAGATTCATCCTCCTTAACCAAGACCATTCCAATGGTGGAATCAGAGGCAGCTAAGTATAAAAAGTAATCCTGGTAGTAATTGGGTGGATGCAATAACGACGCATGGGTCAACACATTTTTAGTGCATCAAAATATTTGTGACCAATCTCATCCCAAATAAAAGGAACACTTTTTTTCAACAACCAGGTAAAACCTTTTGTTAACTCAGCATAGTTCGGTATAAACCTACGTAAAAAGTTTGCTTTCCCTTGCAAACTTTGGAGTTGGCAAAGAGTGGAAGGAGGAGGTAAATTGATGATAGCCTCAACCTTTGACAAGTCGACACGAATGCCATCTTTTGAAATGATGAAAATAGCTAGTAAGTGTGTAGGATGATCATCTCTGCGTAAAGAATAAGTAGGTAAATCATTCAAATAAGGTTGTACAATATGTTTGATAACATGAAAAGTGTAAGACATAGCTCTTTGAAAAATTGCACCAAAATTTTTTAGTCCGAAAGGTAATTTGCAATAAGGAAATTTCCCCCAAGGAAATATAAACGTTGTTTTTGGTTGATCGGTAGGGAGTATGTTGATTTTATTATAGCCAGAAAAACCATCCATAAATGAGAATATTTCATTTCCGACAAAATCATCAATAATTTGGTCGATATAGGGTGTAGGATAATTTTCTTTTGGACATGATTTATTAATATCCCTATAATCGACGCACACTCTTATAGTCCCTTGGTTTTTCGTAACAAGAACTATGTTAGATACCCAATCTGTCAATGGGATTGGATAAATAAATCCTGCTCATAATAGATTCTCAACTTTAGCTTTGATAGCTGCAGCTTTTTGGGGATGTATTAGACGTGATATTTGTCTAATAGGCTTGGCATCCGTGCATGTCTTAATTTCATGAATTACAATCTTAGGATCGATTCCTAGCATATCTTCGTAAGACCAGGCAAAAATGTCTCGGAATTCTTGAAATAGGGCCTTGTAAGTGTTAATCTCTTCCATCGTACAAGAAGCACCTATATGAATGTTTTCAATAATTTTAGGTTTAATTGATATGTCGATAGGAACTATTGTAGAAATATTTCCCAAATTAGTCTCAAAATCTGAACGTGTAATCAATATGGGATTCTATGGTTCCTTGACATAATAAATCGAAAAAATAGACGAAAATTTGTTTTCAAATTTATCAATATCAAGTAAAAATGAATATCTATGATGTATATCATCCCAAGGTAATTCATACGACGAAAAAAATTTGCAAATACTTTCATCAGTGTTAAATACATGTTGAAAGGGATCTGAAAATGATGTCCAGGTTGAGCTTGATAAAGAAGATGATTCTTCACTTATCACATTCATTTGATCAGGATTAGTTGAAAGTGTGTCAGAATAAGATTGTATTGCTACATACACCTTTTCAAAAGGACTCAAATGCATCTCGCCATTAAAAGAGTCCAATTCTGATTATGAAGAGACGATCCACGTGTCATCAAATGGTATATTTCTTGATGAGATCATATTGATGTTGGAAATTGTGCGCGGTACGTTGGGTGGAGGTATAGAAAAATTTCTCATGAGAGTGGAATCCTTCACTAGTCCTACACCAACATCTTCGTATGGGATAGTCGTTTTTCTGGCATGATGGATGTTGTCTGTAGAAGCATGGTTTGATGAAAAGTATGACAAATGATCGATTTTCATAATATTTCCTTTATGAGGAAACATGATTACCTAAAAGACTGATGAAACGACAGTAGCCATGGCATAAGACCAACTACGACCCAAAAGAAGGTTGTAATCAAGAGGGGCATTAACAACTTCCACCTCTAGATTAATGGTGTTACCTTCTACTTCTATAGGTAGATCCTAGAGTATTCCGTATGGATGAAATTATCTTCCATCAAAGGCTTTAAGGATAGTCGGTGATTGGTTGAGTGCTGGAGAACTAAGGGTTTTCCAACAATTTAACAACATTATACATGTAGATGCCCCCTCATCAATTACAGTATGAAAAACTCGTCTAGATTTGACTAATACTGGAATCTGAAAATCCATTTGATGAGGGAACCTTGGTGTAAAATTTTCAAGGTCAAAGACCATGAGGTTCAAATCCTGAGGATCAATATCTCTGATAGATGATAATAGTAATTTCCTTTGTGTTGGACATGATTGTAGCACTTCTAAGGCTGACATTGTTGAAGGGGATATGGCCAAATCTTCAACAATGTTGTAATTCTAAGCAGCTCTCGCATGTGGATTGAAAGATGACTTTAGAAGTACACCTTTAGCAGGCAGTTTAATCACTAGATCGGGATTAGGTTTCTCGATTTGAAGTGGTTCGGAAACTGAAGGAGTTATGGTTGATGTTTGATGAAATTTTTCTGTCTCTTTATCATTTATAGGATTTTTAGTTCCATAACCTTGAGATCGCGTCGTAACCATGACCTGAGATATCATTAAAATATCTGTCGATGAATTTGAAGAATATCCTATAATTTTACTATCTTGAGTGAGAAAATTATCCTTCAAGACAACAGGTGTGGGTGAACCTTTGACAAAATTGGAGACCTCATATCAATGTGGACACTCTTTAGTATAGTGATCCTCTTCACAGATCAGAAAAGGATAACAAGTTTTTCATTTTTCATCAATTGATTCGTTCTTTTCCGTTTTCTCTTTGGGAGAAGTAGTTTGTTTGTTTTTATTCTTTCATTTCTTCTTATTGTCGGTTTTAGATTTAGCTATGGATGAGTCTACAACATGAATGTCGGCAGAAGTTTCAAGGGAAGAATTTCCTTTCGGTGAATCTGGTAAAGTTATAATGGGAGAAGTAGATTTGGATGACTTCTTCTTACTCTTGTTAGTGCTAACTATACCAATTACATCGTCTGCAGAATGAGAACCAGAAGGAGTTGCAGTTATTTGACCTGGACATGGCAAGTCAGGAATTTTTTCGTATAAAGTACCAGACTGTGTATATACAAGGTCTAAGTACTGTGCTTGAGCTATGACCTGTTCTTCTATAACAACACCTGCCTTAGCTACATCTTTAGTGATATTTGGAAGTAATGATTTAATAAACCATTCTGCTAAGATTTGATCCGAAATGAAAACTTTCACTAAACGTCGTCTACGTCTCCATTCATGTATCTGATCTGAAATGTACATAGACGTACTTTTTTTTAGGGAAGTTAAGAGTTTCATGCCATTTTCGTAATTGACTGGCAACTGAAAGTGTGTTAAGAAAGTTGTTGCTAACGCGTTGAAATTTTTGAATGAGCCACGTGGTAGTTCAATATACCACTATGCAACTAAGCCTATCAATGTTCTTTGAAACAATCTCAATCAAATAGAATCATCGATTAAAGATTTGGATGCGCACCAAAGGTGGTAATTCATGACATTATTTGAGGGGTCTTCTCCTGATTTACCTTCAAACTTAGGAATATCATTGGGAAACTTATTCAGCATTGGCGGCCAAAACGGAAGATAATAAATCAGATCGTTTGTGAGGTGCGACAAATATGGCAAGTCCAAAGTTGCAATGAACAGTAATCGATGGTTAGGGTCCTGTTGAGCAAACTAATAACCTTGAGGAACGATACCAGTATAGGGAGGAGGATATCCAAGGTAACCTAGAATAGATTGTGCGGTTGGAATTGGAATGCCTCCGGGATAACCAAGGTTAGCCGTACCAAACTGAGGTTGAGCTGGTATCGAATATGTGTAACTAGGGTACGGTTGACTTTGGTAGATTGGATTTTTTACTATGGGTCCATATTGAAACTACCCTTGATACCGTTGATAAAAAAAACTGACCTGTATAAAGTTGGCTTGTTACAACTATAGTTGTACCAGGTTTCCTTGCAGATGTTTGAACAGTAGACTTAACTGTAGGTCCAGGTTGATGAACAATGACTTGAGGGATTGGTTTTGATACCGTTGATGTTGTTACTTGAGGGGATATGGCAATGGGGACTTGAGAAACTCCAGGGATAGGTGTATCGGGTTGTTGAACAAAAGCTGATGCAACAATTTGGACAGGAGTTCTAGGTGTACTCGGACCAGGTTGCTGAATAATACTAGGTACAGATTCATGAGGTATAACTTGAAGCGTAGGTTGGACAGGTTGCTAGATTTGGGTATAACCAATTGGCTGACCAGGCTGATTATAAGGTACTTGCACGGTAGGTTGAAAATTATGTTTGTTCAACAACGAATTCCACACTGTGTTTACTCAAGGATAAGGAGCTCCCATTAAAGGTTGTGGTGTGTAAGGTTGACCATAACTAGGTTGAGGAACTGGAACGTAAGTTTGATAATTTGCTGGATAATTTCCACTAAAAGGTTGACCTCCTTAAAACAATTGTTTTTCTTGATAAAAATGCTGCCCCAAAGGAGGTTGTTGTCCTTGAATAGGTTGTTTCCATGGCATAGGGTACTTCCCTTGAAGATGTTGTGAACCTGGAATAGAGTACTACCCTTGAGGAGGATATTGTCCTTGAGGATGCCCCCCAGGTAGTAAATTGATACCTTGAGGGTCAGGTATAGGAATATTTCCAAACATTATGTAGACTTGTTCCATTGTCAAAGTTTCAGTATTAGATTCATTGGGACCAGTTGATTGTACAAGTTTTTCAGGAGAGGGAGATGCTCCTGAGAAATTACTAGAAAGCAATTAGTGTCCTATAGGAACTGATGGACCACCATACAAAAAATTCTCCGGAAATGAAGAAAACATGGATGAATCACCAGACATGTTTGATGAAGGTCTGTAACTACCTCTAGGTATGGAGTAAAAAGGAATACGGGGTGGCGAATAATTGAGACTAGTATTATGTAGAAAGTTGGTTAACTGAAAATACCAAGGGTCTGGTTTAAAAGGGCTATAATGGTAAATCGATTCACTATGCCTTAGATCTAAATATTATTGACGTGAAGGAAGTACAACTTCTTCTTCTGTGTCAGTAATCTCTTCGATACTAATGAGGCCAGGAGGAAGGTTCTCAGTGATGCGAAAAATCACTCGAGGTGAATGAGGACAACCAAGGGTTCGGGATATGAACTCAGAAGTTGACTCAAATGAAGTAGATTCAGTTTTAGGTTCAGATATCTCGAGTCCAATAATTTGACTATCTGAAAATTCACTGGTTGCGGACTCAACTGTGATTAATTTCAAAATTTTTGGTTGTTCTTCAGTCTGAGGTTGGTTTACTTTGTAATTAAGATTTATAATTATTGATGTATCCTCTTATTCAGTAGATTTGGTTCCTAATGGTTGACCTCTTTCAGATTTAAGCTTTTCTAATTGACTTGGTGTGTACTTAGGGGGTTTCCCCCACATTCTATGAGAGTGTCTCGGTAATTGAGCCAGGGTCAATGTTTAACACACGAAATCAAAAAATATGTCAACAAAATATACCTAAAGTCGCTAAGGAAACAATCAAATTGAACACACGCCTACAAAATCTAAGATACAATCCACACACAAACACTATGTTTCCACACTAAAAACACTAGTTGGTGATGAAATCCAAAGTTGTAGAATTCTAATGTGGAAAACTTGGTGGTTAGAACAGTTACCCCGAAAACATTCTTAATGAAATATTCTGGTGCAAGTCCCTCCATTTATGCCATCTCGAAGTGAAGAGTACCCTCCGGAAAGTCCAAGTGAGTCTAGCCGACGTCTGTTCCAGGTACAGTGGGACCTTCCCTCCACCATCACCTTGGGAAAAATCCTGAAGATTATGGTCACTAAGGTCACCAACAGAAAAAAATGTACCTGGGGGAATAGTATACGATCTGATATACACACAAGGGCAAAGTATCAAGCTCAATCCCCTTGAAGGCTCCTCGATATGGTAAATTCGAGGTTTTCCAACAAGTGACCCCAGGCTCCTCGACAATGGTTAATCTGAGTTTTACCATTTGTATTACATGCACATCTTCTATCTTTCCCAATGAGATAGGTATGATTACCTCACTGGTTCAGACATGATCTCGTGCTTAACTCTTTTAAGAAGAGCTTCCCAGAGCACAAATACCACAATTGGATTTTCCTACCGCAAGATTCTACTTGTTTGTTTAAACTATTTTTTAATTTTCAATACAACCTATTCCAAAACACTAGCCTAAGCTATGTTGGTGGAATGAGCCCTATAAAATTTAAAATATCTATATTGATCTTATTAACACGTATTAATTTGGTTGTTGCTTAAGATAAAGGGTATGGAGTTGAAACTTTAATGATGTTTGTGACCCGACTCA
This sequence comes from Pinus albicaulis, assembly GCA_034641835.2. Lineage (NCBI taxonomy): Eukaryota > Viridiplantae > Streptophyta > Pinopsida > Pinales > Pinaceae > Pinus > Pinus albicaulis. The sequence goes on along the minus strand of CM076577.1, from coordinate 773,109,573 downwards.
AAAATACTCTAAATGCATCTAAATGAGAAGTGAAACTCTTACTTTTCAATGAATCTTATTTAAGGGAAATTTTGAGAGATTTATCAATTTTCAAAACACCAATTCTTTCATTCATAAACAAAATCCTTGAAAAGAAGACGATTTCATGAAGAACTCAATTTGCAAGAATGATCAGTTACTCTTTTGAAATGAAATTCCTTGAACAATCAAATCAAAAACTATGATTCAATAAACAATCCATTTCCATAGGAAAGCAATATCTAAAAAACTCTAAAAACATAAATTTCAAAATCAAAGAAAAATTTAATTTTGAATTCTATCTAGAATATTTGAGGGCGTTTTCTCCTAGTTTGTGATCATACTAAGAAAAATTTCTACTTATCTCAGTAGAAATGAAAACATCCAAAAGTGCTTTGGTATTATATCAACCTTCATTAAGCTAAAATCTCTTCCAGATTTGAAAATGAAAAAGGAATCAATTGTCATAAAATCAAGGTTTGCAATGATCCTAATGGCTCAAAAAGACAATATCATCATACCAATAAGTTGAGGAAAATGAAGGTATATTTTGTATGGAGCAGCAATAAACTAGCGAAAAATCTCACTTATAAAATGCAAATAGGATGATAAATCACACAAACACAAAAGTTATTGAAAAGAAATTCTTAGACAAGGTTTGACAACTAAGATAGATCAGGGAAAACATAAAGAATCAGGTTATCTCGCTTTAAAAAAGAGAAATTTAATTTTTTCAACAATTTTCCGAGGGTGCGTAGTTTATAGTGGAAGACAGAGCACATGTGCACTGAATTGAACTAAAATTTGTGCAGGTTGCCCCACTGTTTTCTGTTGAAAATCGTGCAGGCAAGGAAAAAACTTCGAAAAAATAAATAATCAACTTTCTTTTTTAGGCATTCTTAAAAGTTATCTACCCAACCCGAATCAAAGAAGTCAAAATCAGAAAACTCTAAAATTCAAATTGAAAATAAATAAAGAAAAATAAACTCTAGATTCCCTAGTATGGTCTATGTTTTGTTACGTGGATTAACCCCTCTCGCGGACAAGAGTGATCTCCCTAGTACTCAGCAAGTAGATAGAAACAAACATCCATTTGGAAAGCTTTTCCTCTAGATTAATTGCATTTCAGAATTATTATAAGAAAGTAGAGAGAACATTCCCCTACCTTGAAATCCAAATGTTTGATATAGTCTTTTGTCTCGTCGCTCCAAAGTGGTTTCTCCAATAAGTAGAACCTACAATCAAAGACAAGACAGAGGATCAAAGCATTTGCAACATATAATAATCAAGGAATGCTAATCCAACTTAGTGATCAAGGAGTCTTAGTAGTGATGTTATTCTGATAAGCATAGAAACAACTCAATGAGAAAAAGAGATCCATATGTATTATCTTGAATAAAAAGAGTAATCTCACAACTTGATGCCTTGATGTCGTACAGATTTCTCCCAGGGTCCTAAACAATCGTTTCTCCTTCAGTTTGATAAGCCTTCCTCTCTAAATACCAACATGGATTTATAGACACAAGGGTGTGATCATTCTCGTGCCAAAAAAAACTCACTAGTGTAGAAAGTATGCACTCTTATGAATTTTCTTCAGCAACTATAATTTATGTCTACAATCTACCCTTCAACTTGAAACTTGAGCTCAATTTATAGGGAAATGGAGGAAGTTTCAGTTCCATGAAGAGGGGGATGGATTCCTCTCATGAAGGGATTTGAGCTCCATGGAACAAGTGATAAGCTCTATGAGTGGAGGGATAAAGCTCGAATTGATCGCGACTCTAGAATCTTTCGTTGGGAGAATATTCAGCCAACTAGGCTTCTAGAATTTACTTTTTCTTTTTATTTGATTTTCACGAAGGTGTGCAGGTGATAGTGGCAAAAAGTGTTGGGGTTGCCACAGTTCATGGACATAACAACAATGCATGCGCAAGGAAAGGCTAGAAAAACCGCACAGGTAGAATTTTAAGGGCTTTACAGAGCTTTTCTCCAATTCCAAGATTTGATTTAGGAACATTAGTGTTTTTTACCTTAAAGGGAACATGATATAGGTAGTGATAGACCCATATGAACATTCAAATGTCATAGTGACAAGATGACGTGTAACAAAGATGTCCCCATACTCCTCCACAACCTTTTCCATTTGTTTTTGCTATGTGGAGGAGCCATGTTTGGAGGTCGTGGTCAAAATATTCTTCTTTCCCTAAGGGCAAATCATTCGGAAAACAAATTTCCTAGTTTTGGAAATGAGTTGATTGCATTGTTTTGTAGTAACCAAAGAGATGACGGCAGGCAATGCTACCTATGGTATCCTGTACAACTTATTTCCCAAAGTAATAATAATAACGTGAGGTTGGGACTCATACATAGCATTTCGCTTCCACAAGTATGGTTTGCCTAATAATACATCACAAACATCAAGAGGGGAAATGTCACATAATACCTCATTCATGAAGGGATTGATGCTATAGGGATAAAGACATTGTTGGCTGATGTGGAGATCCTATCCTTGGTGAATCCACCTGATGGTATATGCTTATGGGTGTGTTTTGGTCGGCAAGCCCAGCCTCTTCATGACCTCTGATGAAATGAGGTACTTTTGGCTCATGTTTTCGACAATGAACTACAACAGGGAACCCTTTAACGACATCTGGGAATGGAAGAGGTGCTCCTCCTCCTCTGGATCTTCGTGGTGGAAATGGTGGCGTTGGACTCCACATTAATAATTTTCTTCCCATAGTCACTCCCCTTGTCGATTTCTGATTCAGAGTCAGAGCACGCATCCAATTCAAAAGCCTTCAACTTGGCTGCCAATGTCTGCTTGGCCCGACACTCACTTGTGTTGTGAATGGAGATCTTATGGAACTCACACCACTTTCCCATGTCCTTCTTTAGCTTCGCGGTGTTTTTATTTTCTTGTGGATTTTGCGTGTTATCCTGGGTTGCCCCGCCTTTGGCTTTGTCCTTTGTTCTGCAGTTTGGGGGCACCTTTCCCTTGCTTCTGATTCACAGATCCAAAGTCTCGCTTCTTCTATTTGAACTTTTTCACAATCTTGGCAGCATACTGGTATGTTGAACCAAGTGAGGAGATGTTGAGGAACTCCATTTCCTCCTGAATGTATCTGTGCAAACAACTGTGATACTTCAGCACCAAATTTTTCTTCGAATATTTGATACCAAATTTTGTGCATAGGGTATGGAGCAAATTCGTCAACTCATGCACATATTGATCCCTTTGTTGTCGTAGTGTAGTCCATTGTATGTACTTGTCCTCATAGCTCCCCACGGGATAATATTATTCCTTGATGGCAGCTCGAAAATAATTCCAAGTGGGTGCGGCCAAAAATAGAGAGGGTTCCCTCTCTTCATTTTGATCACAGTAGGTTTCCCACTAGTCCTTGACATGGGGGGCAACTTTGAGGAATGAAAAAGTAATATTTTCCCGGTTGGAAAAGTCATGAACCAGGAAATACCCTGCTAATAGATTCAAACACCTATATATGACGTATGTATCTATTTGGCCCTCAAATATGGGAATGTCAAAGTTTACTTTTACCTTAATTGGATTTGCGCCTCTAGAGTTGCTACTGGATGCAAATGTGCTGCCGGTGGGCAATCGTTGAAGAGTATGGGAAAATTTCTCTATCATCGCATTCCTTTGTTTCTCAAGGGCCTCCTCGAGCAATATTTTGATAGGATATCCTTCTCCCTCATCTTTCTTTTCGTCCCCCATGGGCAGTCGTTGGGTTTTGCGAGGCTGATCTTGCAAAGGTTCAACCATATCGAGCCCTAACTCCTTATACCCCGATCTCGTTGGGGACATGCAAAGAAGGATCAAGAAAGAGAAGACCGCTCTAATACCACTGATCTAGACTTATGTGGGAATGAAATAAAATACAACAATACACATAAAATTCAGAGATGTAGCAGAAATAAGACTTCATTTCATTAATATCACATAATTGAAATATGCTTACAAACAAAATGGAAATAAACTAGATAAGGCGCTGGTAGCTTATCCCTGAGGAGAGATGTGGTGGCTATATGAATATAAATTGTGTTACAATGAGGCTCGAAGGTATATTTATTATTGAGAACTAATGGAAAACCTTAAACATCCAAAAACCTAACCCTAGGAGATGAAATGCCAAACTATGGGCCTCGTTGGGGTAAATTGGTACATTAATTTCTGAGGGTCGTAACTTTAGCATACGATCTTTGTTTCACGCACATGATACCTCGTTAGAAATATCTATCCGAGGACTACACTGCTAACAACAAATATTGGTTCTTCAACTCATGTTTTTCTAGCACGCATTTTCCCAAAACACGTCAATTAGGGCCTCAAAACGACTCCAAAAGTGCAGGACCCAAAAAACTACCAAAAATAGTAAATTATGCTACAATTAAAGAAACAATGGTGGGGGTTCAAGTGGAATAGGTAGGTGGCCACCAATATCCCCCTAGATCAAATAGGGGGCAGGAAGATTGGGTTGCCTCCTAGGGATTTTTTTGATGTTGTGTAAGGTGTGTTTGTCATGTTTCTGTTGGTTCCACTTCCTTAAGGTCATCTAGGAGGTTGAATCTCGTATTAGTAGCCTCTCATCACATGTTTACCCTGGTTGTTCGGTTACTTGGGTAGATGTGGGAGTAGGGTATACAGAGTGGTATGAGAGCATGGTTTAACCCTTGGATTGGATGGGCGATGTGTTGGTCATGATTTTGTTGATTGCTTATGTGTTTTTCATACCTATGGTGTATGTGTTTGTGAATCCATGTTGTGTTTCTCATGGTGGCAGTGGTGTTACCATGGGAGGACTGATGATGTTATTTTCAACATGTGGTCATGTGTGTATGATTCATTATGTGTCATTCATGTTTGTGTATTGCGCACATTAGCTTACATGTTGTTAAATATTGTATATGCATTTCTTGTGTAGGTTAGGTCACATACTGGTCATGCTTGTGTGATGTTATATGTCGAACATGCGTTGGTCATCCAAGCTTGGTTACATGTCACTTATGCTTGTGTATGGTCCACATTTGTGATGGTGTTTGGTCAAGTTGCATTGGTATGGTTATGCATTAGGTCATGTTGTGTGTTTGGTATGGTTATGCTTTTATGACTGGACCCCAACAAGAATGATGTTTATGCACTAGTATACCATGTGTTATGAGTTTATATGTTGTTATGATTATATATATACATGTATTTCATTGATTGGTCGATCTTGCAGAATGTATCCTCCCCAAATTACACTAAGGTAAGTTGGTTTATTTATGAATTGGTTTAGCCGACATATTTTACATTGCATGAAGAAATAAAATATGAATAGCAGCATGGTAGACCACATAGATTCTCCCAATGAGTCATACGAGAAACATGGTGTTGGAAATTCATCTGATTTGGCAGATACACTAAGAATTCTAAAGGAAGAAATAAGGAGTTATAAGGCAGATAATGAAAAAATTATACAGGAATAGGAAAAGCAAGCAGAGGTTAATGCAACCATCCTTCAAATTTTGTCAGTGTTGCAGAAACAGGGGCCACTTAGGCATGGAAAATTTTAGTGGCTAATATTCGCAAGTGGGCTAATTTTCCATGATTTTTCCAAAAAATATATTCACCGAACTTCCATTTCTTCAAAAAATGATTCACCCAAATTTTACAGAATAAAATTATTTTACCCTAAAAATCGCCAAAATTATATGAACTCTACCTATAAAGTAATTAGAAATATGGATATTTTTATAAAGATATCAACAAACATTTTATATTTTTCATATTAGAAACTAGTGGGATTCGCCAAGATTTATAAACTTTAAAATAAATTTCCATCCTTAAAATTTTCTATGCACATAGGATCAACTATGGGCAGGAGGATGGGACCAATGGAGCATATGGAAGTAGGTCTCTCGGTGGTTACAGATCGAAAAGGGATGACACGGTTAAAGATGGAAGATTTTTGGACATAGGAGAGAGATGACATACATAGGTATCATTCATGTTCTGGTTCTGACAGGCATTATGATCGTCATCATTATCATCCTTACAAGAGGATTGACAAGGGCTATTTTCCAGATGAGGCTATTTTATAGATTGGAAAGGTAATGAAAAGAAAAAAGGTAAATGGGACAAGAAGCGAGCAAGGCCTCGAGATACATGTAACAAGGATAATGTTGCCCCACCTAAGAAGTTCAATACATATGGCATAGGACAAGGATTTCGGTCAGAGGAACAGAATAAGAATGAGAATAGGGAGCCAGTGAGGTGTTGGACTTGTGGAGGATATCATTGTAGGAGGGATTATCCACAATATCAGGGTAGTAGGCCACAAATCTACAATGCGCAGGAGGCACAAACAATGAGAGATGTTGGGCATAACATTCCTAAGATTTATGCAGTTGTGGACAACATGCACGCAGATCATCAAGCATCTATCATTGAGATGGACGGTAAGCTTTGTGATCAAGTTTTTTCTATTTTGATTGACCCTGGATCTAACTATAGTTATATTAATCTTGACCTAGTGGATAAGTGCGGTTTGAGTAAGGAAATGCATGTATAATATTGGTTAGTTCAGTTGGCCACAAGTACAAAGAAAAGAGTTCACCATTGCGTAAGAGCTTCTGCATTCGAGCTAAATGGTATGCCTACAACAACGCACTTGAACATATTGCCTTTGGGATCATATAGTATGCTATTGGGTATGGATTGGCTATATCTTCACAAGACCAAGGTATATTTATATGACAAATCTATTGTGTTTGGATGAAAATAAGGAATCAAGGGTCTTACAAGAAAAGAAGAAAGTCGCATCAGTTAGGATGGTGAAAACCATGCAGGCCAAGCACAGTCGTAGGAAAGGGTGTGTACTATTTTCAGTTCACATCTCTAGTGACAAAGGTAAGGAAGCTCAGGATGTAGATGTGTTGAAAAGGTATCAAGTTTTACAGTAGTTTCATGATGTGTTTCTGATAGATATTTTAGAGTTTCCACCACATAGGGAAGTAGAATTTTCTATTGAGTTGATGCCAGGGGCAGCTCCAGCATCAAAGGCACCTTACAGGATGAACACACCTAAGTTAGTAGAATTAAAGTTGCATCTGAAAGAGATGCTTGAAAAAGGGTACATTAGGCCAAGTGTATCACCATCGGGTGCACTAGTGTTTTTCATGAAGAAGAAAGATGACACTTTTAGACAATGCATTGACTTCAGGCAGTTGAACAAAGTGACCATCAAGAACATGTACCCACTATCGAGGATTTATGTTTTGTTTGATCAACTAAAGGGAGCATCAATATTCTCTAAGATCGACTTCAGATCGGGATATCATTAGGTACGCATCAAAGCGAAGGACATTTACAAGAAATCATTCAGGACCAGGTACGGGCATTGTGATTTCGTTGTAGTTCCATTCGGTTTGACTAATTCCCCAACTAAATTTATGTGTTTGATGAACAATGTGTTGAGTCCTTATTTGGAGAATTTTGTGATTATGTTTATTGATGACATATTGGTGTATTCTAAAAATGATGAAGATCATGTCAAGCATTTGGCAACAGTGTTGAGGTTGTTGACATAGCATCAGTTGTATGCTAAGCTCAACAAATGTAGTTTCTTCTAGACTGAGGTACACTACTTAGGACATGTTGTCTCCAAGGAGGGAATTGCAGTATATCCATAAAAGATAATAGCCATCATGGAGTGGGTAGCTCCTAAGAGTGTAGACGAGGTGAGATCATTCATGAGATTGGTAGGTTATTACAGGAGGTTCATCAGGAACTTCTCACAGATTTATTATCTGATTACATCATTGAAGAGGAAGGGTAAGAAGTTTGATTGGATAGAGGAGTGTGAGGCTAGTTTTGAGTAGATAAAGCAATTGTTAATACATTATCTAGTGTTAAATATTCAGACCAGGACAAGGAGTTTGTAGTGTGTACATATGCTTGCAAGAGAGTACTTGGTGGAGTCCTTATGAAGGATGGATAAGTGGCGTGCTATGAGTCGCGAAAACTGAATGAGCACAAGCAAAACTACCTGACACATGATCTTGAGCTACTAGTGATTATACATGCAGTGAAGATGTGGAGGCATTATATTATTGGCATGAGGTTTTTATTTATGAGTGACCACAATGGGTTGAGGTACTTATTTGAACAACCGAATATGAACACTAGGTAGGCTAGATGGTTGGCAACGATCAGTGAGTTTGACTTCGATATCAAATACATCAAGGAAAGGAAAATAGGGTTGCAGATGCTCTTAGAAAGAAGGTACATGTAAATCAAATAGCAGCTATGAGCTCCTATGGGACAGACTTACATGATAGGATCTTGCAAGCAGGTTAGTTGGATCATAGGTATATGGATATTGTGCACATGTTGCAGCAAAGTACAGGTACACGTGTTGTTACAACTACAGGAGTTGGCACAGGCACAAGTACAGGTGTTGTTACAGGTACATGTATTGGTATAGGTACATGTGTTGTTACAGGTACATGCATTGGCATAGGTACAGGTGTTGGTACATGTACAAGTACAGGTGGTAGTACAGATGCAAGTATAGGTATAGGTAGTAGTACAAGTACATGTACTAGTACAGGTGTAGGTGTATTTGGACTATCTTCTCATAGCAGATGGATTGGTTATATTTAGAGACATGACATACGTACCGGACAATAGTGAGCTCAAGAAGGTGATCTTCAGGGAGTTTCATGCGAAACCATATTCAGGTCACCCAGGATACCAAAAGACTTTTATTGTAGTGCAGAGTTTCTACTATTGGCTGAATCTAAAGAGAGATATGGAAGAGTTTGTAGCCAGATGTTTGGATTGTCAAATGGTTAAGGCAGAGTGTAAACATCCAGGTGGACTGATACAACCGATTGCGATTCTAGAGTGGAAATGGAGGTCATTTCCATGGATTTCATCATATTTTTTCCCAAGACAACTAGACATCATGATTACATCATGGCTGTTGTGGAAATGTTGAAAAGTTTGCACATTTCATTCTAGTGAAGACTACATACTCAGCTAGTGATGTAGCACAAGTGTTTATCTGAGACATAGTCAGATTTCATGGTGTCCCAAAGAAGACTGTGTATGATAGGGATGCAAAGTTTGCTTCCAAGTTTTTGAAGGAAATTTTTGCAGGTTTGGGCATCGAGTTGGCATTTAGAACAATTTTTCATCTGCATACAGATGGACATACTGAGAGGGTCAACATGATATTAGAGGATATGTTGAGGATATATGTGATGCATATAACGCAAGTGGAAAGAGTATATTCCACTAGTATAGTTCACTTAAAACAACAGGTATCAGGAGTCATTTAGGATGAGTCCATTTGAGGCATTGTATGGGCGGAGTTGCAACACTCCTATCAGTTGGAGTGATTCGGTTAATAGGGTATTGATTGTATTAGATATGTTGGTAGAAATGGAACAAGAAACGTAGGTGATCAAGCAGAACTTGAAAGCAGCACGAGATAGGCAGAATAATTATGCAGATAGGAACAGGTTGTTCAAGGATTTTTAGGTTGGGGATCAGGTGTACTTGTGTATAAATCCTAAGAAGAGCTCTTTGCAGATTGCATATGCCAAGATGGCACCAAGGTTTTTAGACTCTTCAGGATCATTGAGATGATTGGACCAGTAGCCTATCGACCTACACTTCCTTCCACGGTGAAATTCCATGATGTTTTTCATATATCATTTCTTAAGAAATATGTTAAATATGTTGATCATGTTATTGATTGGTCTGTATTGTAGGTGGAGCCAGAAGGAGAGTTCCAGCCAGAATCACAACTTGCATTTTGCAGAAAAATACACTCATGCTCCAAAATCGAGCAATCGAGCAAGTTAAAGTGAAATGGAAGCAATTTGGGCCCGATGAAGCTACATGGGAGATGGAGGATCAGATGCGGGCCATGTATCCTTCCTTGTTTACCAGTTGAGGCAAAGCGGTTTTGGTGTGATGTTGGTTTTTGTTTAGCATATGTTTTGGTGATGTTTTGGTATATGTTTTGATATGATGGTTGGATGTATGTACAGATGTATATGGATGTAAATATCACCATGAGCTATGTTATGAAAATCCAATAAGCAGTATGGTGTCATGTAATTATAGTTGTCATGTTGTGATGATGTCATGTTGGTTTGCTTTCAACAGGGGGATCATTGTAAATACTGCATTGAACTATGTTATAAATCTCCATGGGTAGTATGTTTTATTTTTATAGGTGTTGCTGAGGTATATGTGTGATTGAACATCGAGGAAGGTGTCCCCAAAGGGGGAGTTTTGTAACATCCATGGTGAAAATTCCATGTAATAAAGATAAAATAATAACCACGGATGATGGGGCATGTATTCCAAGTTGAATGTTGGGAAAAACATCCTAGTGTACGTGTTCACATGGTTTATTATGGCTAAGGAAATTGGCAAAGGGTATGGCTAAGGCATTAAAGAGGAAAAAAGTATTTTTGGCACATTTATTTATGAAAACGATAGAAATTAGGAGAAAAGGGAGATGAAACGTCATAGGTTGCATGTGAGGAATAAAATTAAGGAAAATAATGGAAAATGAAGAAAATAGAGGTCTCTTCTATAAAAAGGCTTATGAGGATTAGTTGGTACCTTTTGTCAGTGCATTTTTGGAGCTCTCTCATTATTCTCTCTCTCTCTCTCTCTCTCTCTCTCTCATACTCTTGGATACTTAGAGTTTTATTGGAGAACTCTTTGAGAGTGTGGATACTTGGTGATTTGGAGCAAGAAGGAAAAAGAAGAGCAGGAAAGTGTAAGTGGGCACCGGGATCAGTTGCTACAATGAGATTTTATTGCAGGTACCGAGTTGCATGTATGTTTTCCTCGCTAGTTTTGGCATGCATGGTGTATGCATGTAGATTTTCATAGCCTTTCCATTTCTTGTATAGACATGGTGTTGTGGGTTTATTTCTGTTTATTGTTTTCTGGTTGGTTCTCATGATTCCTTTAGCTGTTGGGTTGAGTTATTAGTTCTTGGAGCCTTGGTTGGACAAACGCTTTGGAGCCTGGTGGGCAGCTGTTGGGTTGAGTTACTAGTCATGGAGCCTTGGTTGGAAAAACACTCTGGAGCCCTAGGTGGGTTGAGTTAATATTTTTGGAACCTTGGTTGGACAAACGCTTTGGAGCCCCAAAACAGCTAGGGTTGAGTTACTAGTCCTGGAGCCTTGGTTGGAAAAAACACTTTGGATCCCTGGAGTAGCTTGGATAGAGACCAATCCGTGATGGTTGTGATGTTCGACTGTGAGGTGGAATCACTGGTTGAGGGTTGAGGTGGTTGGTCCTTCAGAAGTCCTGTATTGATTGTGATTGATGTGTTTAATGAGATTCCACATTCATGCTTAGAATATGGCACGGGGGTGATTTGCGGAAGTAAGAATTGGCTCAACCAATCTATGGTTGAGTGGAGCATGGAAGTCCCATCTCTGGTTTGTTTTTACATCATTCCTTTGGTATTCGGTATTCAAATGTACTAGTTTTTGTATGGATTATATTTTTTTTGTATCCATTGTATTTATGTTGTTATTGTGTTGGTTATAAACATGTATTTGATCAATGATTATGTATGGATCTGTCCATTTTTTTACCTGTAAATGAATACATAATGTATCTATGGTAAAATTGGTTGTATCATAGATTTTTATGTAGGGGACCAATGCTTCTTAGTGATTCTTCAGATAAGTAAGAGACCCCTATGTTTAAATCTGTTGTTTACACCTGTAGATGCAATGTCTATGACATGTTTAACAAAATTCCTATCATGGTTAGGAGGGGTCCATATGAGTTCCTGATGATGTGATTGTTTATGTGCCTTTTTTTTAATGTTATTTATCATCCCCTAAATTTTCATGAAGTTTTGGGAAGTGACCTAGGCTCAGGGGCTAAAAAAGGCGGCATAAATCTCAAAGTTATAGGCACAAAACTATATATTTGGGGCCCTGCCCACATGATTGCTATGTTGTTTCCGCGACTATAGGCTTCCAACCACTACCTTGCCTTGGCATGCCCACGAGTAAGGCTAAAAATGTTCAAAAAGTCAGTCTCCATCGGTGGACAGGGGGCTGGGAGGTTGGGTTGCCTCCTGGGGATGTTCTTGATGTTTTGTAAGGTGTGTTTCATGTTTATATCAATTTCACTTCCTCAAAGTAATATAGGAGGTTGAATCTCGCATCAGTAGCATCTTGTCTCATGTTTACCCCGGTTGGCTGGTTACTTGGGTAGATGTGGGAGGAGGGTGTTACAGAGTAATATGAGAGCATAGTTCAACCCTTGGACTGGATGGGGGGTGTGTTGGTTATGCTTTTGTTGATTTCTTATGTGTTTCTCATAACTATGGTGTATGTTTTTGTGCATCATTTTTGTGTTGGCCATTTTGGCGATGGTTTCACCATGGGAGGACTAATTGTGTTGTTGTCAACATGTGGTCATGTGTGTATGACAGATTATGTGTTGTTCATGTTTGAGTATTGTGCATGCACATTAGCTTACATGTTGTTACATGTTGTATATGCATTGCTTGTGTATGTTAGGTCACATATTGGTCATTCTTGTGTACTGTATGTGTATGCTCACTTATGTGATGTTATATGTTGAACATGCATTTTTCATTCACGCTTGGTTACATGCCATTTATTCTTGTGTATGGTTCGTGCTTGTGATGGCATGTGGTCAAGTTGCATTGGTATGTTTATGCATTAGGTCATGTTGTGTGTTTGGTATGGTTATCCATCTATGACTGGACTCCAACGATAATGATTTTTATGTTCTAGTAGACCATGTGTTTTGAGTTTATATGTTGTTATGATTATGTATATATATGTATTTCTTTGATTGGTTAATCTTGCAGGACCTAAATTACACTAAGGTATGTTGGTTTATTTATGAATTGGTTTAGTTGATAGATTGTACATTGCAGGAAAAAATCAAAGATGAATAGCAGAATGGTAGACTACAGATCTACTCCCTATGAGTCATATGAGCAGCATGGTGTTGGAAATTCATCTTATTTGACAGATACACTGAGAAGTCTAAAGGAAGAAATTAGGAGTTTTAAGGCAGATAATGACAGACTTATATAGGCACAGGAAAATCAAGTAGAGTTTAATGCAACCATCCTTTAAATTTTGTCAGAGTTGCAGAAATAGGGGACACATAGGATCATCTATGCACAAGAGGATGGGACCAATGGATCATATGGTAGTAGGTATCCAGGTGGTTACAGGTTATATAGAGATGACACCGTTAAATATGGAAGATTATTGAACACTCCGAATAGGAGAGTTGATAGACACAAGTATCATTCTAGTTCCAATTCTAACAGAACCATGATCATCATCATTATAATCCTTACATGAAGAGTGATAGGGGATATTTTCAGGATGGGTTTAAAAAGGAAAAACCAACTAAATTTGATGGAGAGATGAAGAAACCACATGATGTGGAGGCATGGTTATTTGTCATGAAGAAGTTTTTCAGATTGTATGATTACTCAGAAAATATGAAAGCTAGGATAACTACATTTAGCCTCAGAGTTAGAAAAGACATTTGGTGGGAAGATGTGAAGAACGTCAGAAATATTTCTGAGGAGGAGTTGACTTGGAGTGAGTTCGAAAGACTATTCCGAATGAATTATATATCAGAGAGATACTACAATGCCAGGGTAAAGGAGTTTTATTAGCTAAAGATGGATTCCATGACAGATGAGGAGTATACCAGTAGGTTCTTGGAGTTACTTAGATATGTGTCTTATCTCAAGGAGGAGAAGGAAAATATTTATAGATTTATTAGTGGGCTTCTGATTGCATTCAGAAATAGGTTTGAATTATATGAGCCTAGATCATTCGAGGAGGCTATCCGGAAACTCAAGCATTGCTACGAGCAATTGAAGTGCATATCAGAGGCAAAGCCAGATTGGAAAGGTAATGACAAGAACAAAGGTAAATGGGACAAGAAGTTAGCAAGGCATCAAGATGTAGGTAACAAGGAGAATGTTGCCCCACCTAAGAAGTTCAATACATCTGGCAGAGGACAAGGATTTCAGTTGAAGGAACATAATAAGAATGAGAATAGGGAGTTAGTGAGGTGTTGGACTTGTGGAGGAGATCATCGTAGGAGGGATTGTCCAAAATATCAGGGTGGTAAGCCAAAAATCTACAATGCACAAGAGACATAACAATGGAAGATGTTGGGCATAACATTCCTCATATTTATGTAGATGTGGACAACATGCATGCAAATCATCAAGCTTCTATCATTCAGATGGACGGTGAGCTTTGTGATCAATTTGCTTCTATTTTTATTGACCTTGGATCTAACTATAGTTATATTAATCTTGACCTGGTAGATAAGTGTTGTTTGAGTAAGGAAATTCCTGCAGAATCTTGGTTAGTGCAGTTAACCACAGGTACAAATAAAATAGTTCACCATTGGGTAAGAGCTTGTGCATTTGAGCTAAATGGCATGCCTACAACAACACGCTTGAACATATTTCCTTTGGGATCATATAGTTTGATATTGGGTATGGATTGGCTATATCTTCACAAGACCAAGCTAGACTGCTATGAAAAATATATTGAGTGCTTGGATGAAAATGGGGAACCGAGAGTCTTACAAGGAAAGAAGAAATCCACATCAGTTAGGATGGTGATAACCATGCAAGAGAAGCGGAGTTATAAGACAGTGATTGTACTATTTTTCAATTCATATCTCTAGTGACAAAGGTAAGGAATATGAGGATGCATATGTGTTGAATATGTATTCAATTTTACAGCAGTTTCAGGATGTTTTTTCGGCATAGATTTCATATTTTCCACCGCACAAGGAAGTAGACTTTTGTATTGAGTTGATGCCATGGGAAACACTAGCATCAAAGGAACCTTACAGTATTAGCACACCTGAGTTGGTAGATTTAAAGTTGTAGTTGAAAGAGATGCTTGAAAAGGGTTACATTAGGCCAATTGTATCACCATGGGGTGCACTGATGTTGTTTGTGAAGAAGATATATGGCACTCTTAGACTATGCATTGACTACAGGCAGTTGAACAAAGTGACCATCAAGAACAAGTACCCACTCTCGAGGATGGATGATTTGTTTGATTAGTTAAAGGGAGAAACGACGTTCTCTAAGATAGACTTGAGACTGGGATATCATCAGGTACGAATCAAAGAGTAGTACATCTACAAGACTGCATTTAGGACCAGGTACGAGAATTATGATTTTATTGTAGTTTCATTTAGTTTGACTAATGCCCAGCTAAGTTTATGTGTTTTATGAACAAATTATGTGTTGAGTCCTTATTTTGACAAGATTCTTATTGTGTTTATTGATGGCATATTGGTGTATTATAAAAATGACGAAGAGCATGTCGAGTATTTGGCAACATTGTTGAGGTTGTTGAGGGAGCATCAGTTGTATTCTAAGCTCAACAAATGTAGCTTTTGCTAGACTAAGGTACATTACTTGGGACATGTTGTCTCAAAGTAGGGCATTGCAATATATCCATAAAATATAAGAGCCATCATGGATTGGGTATCTCCTAAGAGTGTGGATGAGGTGAGATCATTCATGGGATTGGCAGGTTATTACAATAGGTTCATCAGGAAATTCTCACAAATTTCTTATCTGATTACATGATTGTAGAGGAAGGGTAAGAAGTTTGATTGGACAGAGGAGTGTGGGGCTAGTTTTGAGCAACTTAAGTATTTGTTGACACATGCTACAATGTTAAAGATTGCAGATCCGAACAAGGATTTTGTAGTGTGTACAGATGCTTGCAAGATAGGACTTGGTGGAGTCCTTATGCAGGATGGACAGGTGGTTTTCTATGAGTTGTGAAAACTGAATGAGCATGAGAAGAACTACCCAAAACATGATCTCGAGCTAGCAATGATTATACATGCACTGAATATGTGGAGGAACTATCTTCTTGGCATGAGGTTTGTATTGGTGAGTGACCAAATTGGGTTGAGATACTTGTTTGAACAACCAAATCTAAATGCTAGGTGAGCTAGATGGTTGACAATGATTAGTGAATTTGACTTTGACATCAGGTACATCAAGGGAAAGGAAAATAGGGCCACAGATGCTATTAGCAGGAAGGTACAGGTAAATCACATAACATCTATGAGCTCCTATGGGACAGACTTAAAGGATAGGATCTTGTAGGAAGGTCAGCCGGATCACAGCTATATGGAGATTGTGCACCGGTTGGATCAGAGCATAGGTACAAGTGTTGTTATAGGTACAGGTCTTGGTACAGGCACATGTGTTGGTACAAGTACAGGTACATGTGGTAGTACATGTATAGGTATAGGTGGCAGTACGGGTGCAGGTATAGGTAAAGGTAGTGGTACAGTTACAGGTGAAGGTGTACAACATTTGGAATATCGTCTCACAATAGATGGATTAGTTATATTTAGAGATAGGATATATGTACCAGACAAGAGCGTGCTCAAGAAGGTGATCTTGAGGGATTTTCATGTGAAACCATATTCGGGTCACCAAGGCTACCAGAAGACTTTGACTGCAGTGAAGAGATTCTACTATTGGTCGAATATGAAAAGGGATGTGACAGAATTTTTAGCCATGTGTTTGAATTTTCAGATGGTTAAGGAAAATTGTAAACATACAGGTGGAATTCTACAACCGATTGCGATTCCAGAGTGGAAATGGGAGGTCATTTCTGTGGATTTCATCACAGGTTTTTCCAGGACAACTAGACAACATGATGCCATCACGGTTGTTGTTGATAGGTTGAAAAAGGTTGCACATTTCATTCCAATGAAGACTACATACTCATCTAGTGATGAAGCACAAGTGTTTATTAGAGACATAGTTAGATTGCATGGTGTTCCGAATAATATTGTGTTCGACACGGATGCAAATTTCACTTCCAAGTTTTGGAAGGAGTTTTTTACAAGTTTTGGCACCGAGTTTGCCTTAAACACAACTTATCATCCACAAAAAATATGGAAAGGATGAGAGGTTCAACAAGATATTGGAGGATATGTTGAGGATGTATGTGATGCATCAACAACACAAGTGGGAAGAGTTTCTTCCACTAGTAGAGTTTGCTTACAACAACGGGTATTAGGATTCATCGAGGATGATTCCATTTGAGGCATTGTATGGGCAGAGTGATCTGGTTAACATGGCACTAATTGGAATAAATATGTTGGCAAAAAAGGAATGAGAAATGCAGGTGGTCAAGCAGAACTTGAAAGCAGTGCAGGATAGGCAGAAGAGTTATGCATACATGAATAGGTTGTTCAAGGGGTTTTAGGTTGGGGATCATGCATACTTGTGTATAAATCCCAAGAAGAGCTCCTTGTGGATTGGATCGTATACCAAGCTGGCACCAAGGTTTTTTGGACTCTTCAGGATCATTGAGAGGATTGGTCCAGTCGAATATTGACTTGCAATGCCTTCCATAATGAAATTCCATGATGTTTTTCATATATCGTTACTTAAGAAATATGTTAAATATGTTGATCATGTTATAAAAATTTTTGTATTGCAGGTGGATCCAAAAGGAGAGTTCCAGCCAGAACCACATTGCAATTTGCAGAAAAAGACGCTCATGCTCCAGAATTGAGCAATAGAGAAAGTTAAATTGAAATGGAAGCAATTTTGGCATGTTGAAGCTACATGGGAGATGTCAGATCAGATACGGGCATGTATCCTTCCTTGTTTTCCAGTTGAGGCAAAGCAGTTTTGGTGTGGTGTTGGTTTTTGTTTAGCATATGTTTTGGCGATGTTTTGGTATATGTTTTGATGTGATGGTTGGATGTACGTACATATGCATATGGATGTAAATACATCCATGATTTGTGTTGTAAATATCTAATAAGAGGTATGGTGTCATGTCCCTCCTTCCTCCCCTAAGACACTTTCTTCAATGGTGTCGAATTGTTTCTCCCATGGTAGTTTTCTTACAGTAACTTCGTACACTTGTTGGAAGTTTCAGAATTCCCACTGCCCTGTTGATTCCTTGAATATTTGAACACTATTTTTTGGGTTGGATAGAGCCTTAAAAGATTTGAGCATTTTTTGAAGAAACTTGGTGACAAGTCTCCAACGAAGGAAGCAAATAAGAAAATGTAACCAAATTTTTATAATTAGAGCCATTGTCAAGTGGCACCAGTGCCTAATGCACCCTACATACAGAGTTGTGTCTTTAAACTCTGAAGGTATTTAATCATAAGGTCTGCATTTTATTTCACATGGTGTCTGAAAAAGCTTTGGTGGGTTGTATTTGGTATTGAGAAAGTTGACAGATTGTTTATGTGTAGGGCACTCCTTTTGGACAAGTTGTGTTTAACATTTAAGCCTTTGTGGCCAAGGAAATTTTTTTAGCCAAGAAGATAGAGCGAATATCCAAATATCAATGATCTTGAAAATTAAGCTTGACTTATATGCTCAAGAAAAAGGAATTAACTAGTGTTGCCTCCAAACATAAGTAAGATCATTGGAAGATTATTTTTTTCTCAGCAAAATCAATAGAATATGAGTTGAGACCTCAAGTAGGTATTTATTTTCCTCATTATTATTTTCTAATTGTTGAAGGGTGGAGCTGCAAAAAGAAGAAGAAGTTATTAAATGGATCAAATTGACAATTTATTAGAGTTATTGAGAAATCTAATCATGTCTATTGTTGAAAGCATTGTTAAAATCAACAAAAAAATTATTTCTAATGTTCAAATATGTCTACAAGATGCACAAGAAAAAATAGAGTTTTTTCAACTTGAATCTCAACTACAACAAGAGGAGCTACAACAACTTAGTCATCATTTTGAACCTGTTTCTATTCAAAACATTGAAACAGACTCCCATAAGCAACAACTAAATAATGTTGCAGTTGATTCAGATCCAGTGCCCAATGAAGCAACAGAGTTACATGCAAATGCATAATTTCAGTCTGCACTTCCCAAGCCCATCATCAGACCCTTAGAAGAGCTTGTCAGCAACAAGCACAAAACTGATCTTGGATATGAAAGGGAGGTTTCCTTTCATATTCCACACTATTCCAAGCCCATTCAATTTCAAAGTGTCGGATTCCTTCATGACAGTTCACCTTCAGTTGTTCCAGATTCTACTCCTCTTCCACAACAACCACAACATAATTTTAAATTTCAACACTGTGATAGATTTGACCATATAAAAGATCATTATTTTTTATCTTCATCCATGTAAGCACTATCATAAAACCACTCATTCTTCAAACATATGCTTCAAAAACAAGCCTCCTATAAGAACAAATATTCATCTTGGATGGATTACTTCTTGGCAATGAACTTCAATAACCAAGAATATATTTCAATCATATGTTAGAACACGTTCTAGAGTATTGAGCAGTCTTGCAGTTGAGTTTTCTCCATCATCTCACCTTGTATCTGACAAGGGGGGAAGTGATGGTCATATACAAGCTTCAAAACCACAACATGCCATACCATATTTAGAGTTGTATCCAAAGACAAATATGCCCTTGAGCATGCCTTTGGTTGGTGGTCAACCTTAAACCATCTATGCGGAGTTGAGACCTCCCTCTTCAGGTTGAGCTTCTCCCTCTTCAAAGAAGTGGGGACACTTCCTCTAACATAAGGCTTCAACTTCTTGCCAATTTTGGAAGAGTTCCAGGAATTGCATTAAGCATTCTAGAGTTGGTGATAATCCTTAAACCATCACATGTTGAGACCTCCCTTTTCAGGTTGAGGTTCTCCCTTTTTATGTAGGTTATAGACCTCCCTTTTCCAGGTTGAAGGTCTCCCTCATAAAAGCATTAGCACTTCCTCTAGCAGAAGACCTCAACTTCTTGCTAGATTTGGAAGAGTTCTGAGAACTACACTAAGAGTTCCAATGTTGGTGGTCAACCTATGTAGAAAATTATAAATACTGATGTATCATTGGATCCTCCTGATCTCACAATATTTATCTTCTTGCAAAAGACATAATCCTTCCACTAATTAAACTTTTGGAAATTTAAAACTCAATTGCAAACACATGTGAATAAATTCAGTTGCACATAACACAGTTGTTTAACAGGAAAGCTTAAAGCTAAAAACCCCAACTATCATATTATGTATATCAATGGAATCATGTAATAATATCATACAAATCTTATTACATCAAGCTCTCAGTACAATCAACAATCATTACACACTGTCATGTAGAAATTTGCATCTCAATGCACCAATTTTTCGCCTCCTGACAGCCTGCCTCCATTGCGCAATCCATGCTGAAGAAGACCTCTGAATGAATTCAAATCTACCTTGCCTTGATTGTGCAATTCTCATTGGCAACTCCAATGTGTGTCAGATGCATTGAATGCATCACTATAGTCACAACGGATAGTCCATCTCACCCTTTCACCTATCTCTCCACTGGGTCTCCACTGGAACTAACATGCACTGTAGTTAACTGTTGTTTCTGTTTAGTTTTTAGTGAGTTATTAGTTGTGAATTAATTAACTAATTAATTCACTTAACTCTCACTAGTGTATCTTTCAGTTAGACTAGATACAACTAGCTCAATTGAGTTTAAATCCATTAACTGAGTTAAACTGAATAACAACTCCTGTAACTACTCTTCCAACTCTGTCATAACTTTTCCACTTCAGTTCTAACTGATTCCTCATGCATGAACCACCAGTAAACCCTAGGAATTGCATAATTCCTTCAGCCCACTGACTTGCCAAATCTGTTCACTGAAATAAAGTGCTCCAAGAGAATAAATTGATGTTTATTTTTGGATTATTATTAAGAGATAATAATAATAGACATGCATCTATTTTTAGATTGAAGATCTATAAACAGACTTCGCCCAATATTCTAAAAATAGAATTTCATCTATTTTTCCAACTTGATCAACCATCTAAAAATAGCATCCTGCAACTTATAGAATATGCTCACCATGTCTAAAAATAGACATACACCTAAAAATAGCCTGCGGGCCCCACTTAGTGAAGGTGATTAATTTTCACTAAGCTCATCATCTTGTTGAATCTCAATACTCCTCTCAACAAGATAGGGATTATCCTTCACCCTGATCCTGCCTCTGTGGTATTCGAATTTTCTGCTGTCGAGCGCCTTCGTCAAAATGTCTGCATCCTGATCTTCCGTAGGAATGTATTGAAGCAACATGATATTCTGCTGCACAATATCTATGATATGATGATACCGGATATAAATATGTTTAGATATATCATGAAACATAGGATTAATAGAGAGTTTAATGCAACTCTGATTATCACAATGTATCACTGTAGGATCTAAATGTGAACCGAACAAACCGACCAAGATCTTCCTCATCCAGATAGCCTCACATGCAGCTTGACTTGCTGCCATGTATTCTGCTTCCGCTGAACTGAGTGCCACGGATCTTTGTTTCCTGCTATACCAAGAAACTGTTGTAGATCCGATATTGAAAACCCCTCCTGATATGCTCTTTATGTCCGTTGGGCTACCTACCAAATCTGCATCTGTGAAGCCATGCAACTTCACCTCATCCGGCTGTTTGTACCATAAGCCATACTCTGATGTGCCCCTGAGATACCTCAAGACATGCTTGCTTGCCTTCCAAAAGAGTTTAGTAGGCTTAACCATCGCTTGTGAAAGCTAGTTCTCCGCATAGTATATGTTCGGTCTTGTATTAACTAAATACATGAGCGAACCCACCAACTATCGATAAACAGTGGCATCCACTACCTCTGCCAATGTAGCATCCTCTTTCCTCCAATTTCCTGGAAGAGGAGTATCCATGGGCTTACAGCCCTGCATGTGAAATTTCTCAAGTATCTCCCGAGCATACTTGCTTGGAGACACAAACAATTCACCTTCTTGCTGCCATATTTCCAATCCAAGGAAATAATGAAGGAGGCCCAAATCCTTCATCTCAAACTCATTTGTAAGACCTGCCTTGCATGAGTGTATCAACTACTCATCACTCGTTAGTATTAAATCATCAACATAAAGAAAAATGATTAAAATCTTACCCTCCACCAAAATTTGATACAGGTTTGCATCCACCTCACTCTTGGTGAAGACAAGTCCAGTGAAATAGTTGTCGATCCGTGTGTACCAAGCACATGGTGCTTGCTTTAGCCCATACAGGGCTCTTTTGATTCTGCACACATGCGACTCGTTGCTGAAGATATCAAATCCTTCAGGCTACTCAATGTACACCTCTTCCTCAATGATCCCATTAAGGAACACAATCTTCACATCCATATGATGAATGTGCCAACCCATATACACTGAGATCTAGCAAGGATGGTCCTTATGGAAGAATATCGTGCAACAGGTGCAAAATTTTCTTCATAATCAATCCCCTCGATCTGTGAGAAGCCTCGGGCAACAAATCTTTCCTTACACTTCTCGACACTCCCATCAGCAACTTGCTTTACCTTGTAGATCCATCTTGATCCTACAACTGATTTACTCACCGGCCTTGGAACAATCTCCCAAGCATTGTTTCTAACAATGGAGTCATACTCCTCCACCATGGCATCTACCCATGTGGGATCCTACACTGCTTCTTCAAAAGAAGATGGCTTTGTCACGACACACTTGCTCATAAGAGCCATGTATCCAGTAAAACGCTCAGGTGAATGTCTCTGTCTGTGCTGTGATGTAGGGACTCCTACATTCTGTGCCACATCAAGCTTCAGTCTCTCAGCTTCTGTGGTACAGTTTCTACCTGTTCTGATGTTTTGTTCTGCATGAGTGGACTCCTCCACTCCATGAACTTCCTCTTGTGGCTGATCCACATCTAGAGGCTCATCTTTGGGAACAAGAAGTTCCTCCTCTGCATGCAAGTGTAGCTCCCTCTCAAGTGACAAATTCATGGCTTTCACCTCATTGAATTTATATCCCGTCGCACCACGGTAATTCAACTGTCTCGCAAATACAAACGATAATTATGGGGTGTTTTTGTGTACCTCACAAATATCCCAACCTCTGCAGTCGGCTCTAGCTTCTTCCTGGTTTCCTTTGTCACATGAATGTAAATAGATGAGCCAAAAATCTTCAAATGATAAATATCAGGCTTTTTACCAGTAAAATCTTCTTCAGGTGTACTCATGCCAAGTGTTGATCATGCTAGCCCCCATGAATTTTTTGATAAGCAAACAGGGGGCCAAACTGTCTTTGAGCCTTCAAGGAATGCATTCCCTCTGAAAACACATCACCCTAGAAGCCTCCTTGTGCTTTTGTCCTTTGGGGAATCCTCACCACTGTTCCCAGTTTTGAAGCCTCTCTGTTTGTGAAGAAGAATGCCCAAAAAGGCCTTTTCCCTCTTGTTTCATTCCCACTTAACCTCTGCTTCTTCACCTTTTTCCCCTTTCTTAATTCCTCATTAACCCCTCAAAATCACCCAAATCCCCTTTTAAACCTTACAAATACCCTTTGTTGGTCTAAAAATCCCTTTTCCTCTCTACCATTACCCCTTTGCGGCCTTAAAATGCATTGAAAATAGGCCAAAAACCCACTTTTCTTCATATATCAGGCCTAGCCCCTTTCGGCCAGCCCCCTTAACCACTTCCCCTCCATATGCCCCACGCCTGAGACTGAGCGCTTAAGGCCCAGGCGCTTATCGCAATCGGAGAAGCGGACGGAAGCACATTTTTGTGTTAAACAAAGAAAAACTCCGATGCGATGACATTGTTCTGTGATTCTCGGGAATAATCTCCACTGTTGATTCTCATTCCGATCCGACGATCACCGCACCGTCGCCCGATCGCTAATCGAAAATCATAAACGGTGCTACCCTCTGCCCTTTGCGATTGCAATCCTCCAATTGATATCCCTGCCGTCGATTTCCCTTTTGATCTGATGGCCCTCGCTTCCCCGCTCCGATTGCAGTCGTTGATCTCTCGAGATCCAATGGTCCAGTTTTCGTCACTCCCGCTCATCGCACCAACCTTCTTCCCTGCCGATTTAATCTATGTCGTCGATCTCGTCCCAGATCGGACGGTTGGCGCTCAATCGCGCATCGCCAATCACAAGTTCTAAAGGTGTTACCCTCCGTCCCTTCCGATTGCGATCTGTCGATCCAATTGTGACCGTCTGTTTGATCCAGATCTACGGCCCACAATGTATCGCGCATATCACCATTTCTCTTCATCGGATGTCCCCATTAACTCCATCAGATGATCCCAACCGTCGATCTCCTCTTGAGATCTGACGGCTCACAGTAAATCGCCCTCCACCTTAACTGGGTCCCACCATTCCTCCAGGCCTTCACAGCATTCCTTCCGCCACTCCCTGGATTTCTTGATGAATTTATCATACTGTGCAGGGTTGTTATAGAGTGATGAATTCACTCCAGGTTCCACAATCACAATCACTGTGATTCAGAACGCAGAGAGGTTATTGTAGTAGCAGTCAGAGTATCAGTGTCGAAGACCCACCATGACATAAATAGAAGATTGAAGACAATTTGGGGATTTCATCTAAGATTGATTATCAAAAGCCCATCTTCCAAATAAATCAGAATTAAATAAAATCATAAAGATCTACAAGCAGAAAATCCTCCACTGCCACATCCAAGGCAAATCGATTCCACTCAGCCAACATTCTGCCATCTGTGACAGCGACCGCCTCAACTCCACCTTGTCAGTGAACATCGTCAATTCATGATTCGGCCCAAGTGGCCTTTTACTTCCATTTTAGTTTGTTACTTTTAAATTTCGGGTGGAATTCACTTTCCACTCTTGCATTTTACTTTCTGTCAGAAACTGTTGTTTAGTATTTTTGTTTAAAACGACCGTGAACCTAACTATCAATGATGAGATGCCCCTATTCCTCGTCATGATTTTGGTTATTTTTTATGGAGACCTCAAACTGATTTCCAGCACGCGAGGAAGATATTTTTTCCCAAAAATATCTTCTCGCTCATGTTTCTAAGGCTTCTATATAAGCAAGAACTGAAGAGAAAAACGAGTTCCAGATTTTCTGAAGAATTTGCTGTGAAAGAGTTTCTTGTATGCATTTTGTTGAAGTTTTAATACAAATGTGAAGAGCCCGTTGGGTCTCAACGATAAGGAGTTTTACCTTTAACGAGGATTCTGGTCTTGATTCTTTATAGTTTGTAATTCTATCTTATGTGATATAGTTTAGCTGTTCATTTCACTATTTCCATCCTTCTTGTATCATGCTCTGGAATGCGAGTGGCTCACTAATTCTGGTATGAACTTATCATAATCGATACTCATGCTAAACTTTGTCTAGCACTTTAAATATGGCTCAGTCACGATATGTTGTTTCATTTTCAACGTCATCCATGTTTCTTCTATATTAAGTGCTATGGGATGTTATTTTTTGAAAGCTATGGACATGTATGGATTCTTATTATCTTAAGCCCATCTCATGTTCAGATATGTTTATGGAATTTCATCTCATTAGTAGTTAGTATTCCTTCTATATTTCTTACACAGCAAATGCCGTCTAATTTTCAATCTCTGTAAAGCATTTTTAGAATCCAACCCTCCTTACAGCAAGCTGTCTTTGAGTTTTCTGATGCATTTATATTGAGAATTCACATCTTGTCTCTGCAGTGTTCCTTTCATTATGCTGAGTTTGTGAGAATTTTGGTTCCATTTATATTGAACTTTCTTGTTAAAGTTGAAATAGCCAAAGAGCCTTGTTCTGATAACTATATTTGTTATATCATATGCTCCTTGCTATATAAGATGTCCTAGGCACTGGTCTTTCACAACTCAAGGCTATCTCTAGGATTGACAGCACCAAGTACTCTATGAGGACAACGGTTTTGCACATAAACCGCAGTGTTGCATGCTTCTTCCCACAAGTGCATTGGTAGGCCCTGGTCATGCAGCATAGCTCGTGCAACACCCACGATCGTTCTATTCTTCCTCTCCACAACCCCATTCTGCTGTGGGTTATAAGGCGCTATGATTTCTCTTTGAATTCCTTCTTTTCTACAAAATTCTTTGAATTCGTTCGAGATATATTCACCACCATTATCGCTCCGTAGAGCCTTCACTTGCTTCCCCAACTCCTTCTCCACCAATGCTTTAAACTCATAGAACTTTGAGAATGTTTCACTCTTCTTCTGCATGAAGAAGATCCAACATCTACGAGAATAGTCATCAACAAAAATAACATAATACCTGTGTTTTTCTATTGAAGCAACCGAGAAAGGTCCACACACATCTGTGTGAATTCTCTCCAGGATCAACGAAGCATGGTTCTCCTTCTCATGAAAGGTGGTCTTCAAAAACTTACCCATAGTACATCCCTTGCACTGATTTGACTGTGCAAGAGTGCCCTTGGGAATTCCAGTAGAAATCTGCTGCAAAATCTTCAAAGCGCCATGGTGAAGATGACCCAATCTCCTATGCCATAATTCACCCTCATCTCGGCTCACCACTTCTTCTTCTTTTCCCATCGTTGCAGAGTAGCCATCTACCTCCATCTTGTAGATATTCTTAACTTTAATCCCTATCCTCTTGGTTTGACCCGTTGTTTTATGTTGCAGGAAAGCTTTTCCATCGCTAAAACCAACATCATAACCTCTGTCTTCCAACATTGCGACCGAGACCAAGTTCTTCTTCAGACCTGGAACACGCATAATGTATTTCAACAGAAATGGATTACCTGACTCCCTCTCAAAGGTAATGGTCCCAATTCTAGTCGCACTGTATCGACCATCGTCGCCCATCTCTATATGCATTTGGAGATCTTTCTCCTCCAAGTCACTAAACAACTCCTTATCTCCCGTCATATGGAAAGACGCACCACTATCAAGATACCACACCAATCCCATTGCGCTTGAAACCAAGAATGCGATCAAAGAAAAATCAATTTCAAATTGTGAGGCTAAGGCCTCTCCAGCTGCAACTCCAGCAGCCTTCTTGCTCTTCTTTTTCTGTGGGCAGTTAGTGGCGAGATGCCCATGTTAGTGACAATGAAAACACTTCACTTTGGACAAATCCATCTTTATTCCTTTAGCCTCAGATTTTGAGTGGAATTTATTCCCCTTCCCTTTCCTTGCTTTGGCAGCCAAAGCATAATTCTCTTAATCATCATTCTTCGATGAAGAGCCATCCCTAGTACTTCGCCTTATCTCCTCTTGCACAAGATCTGACCAAAGTCGCTCACATCCCGACAGTTTCTCCCGTCCACTGACAAAGTCTTCGTAGCTATGCTAACTCTTCAGAAGCCCAAGGAGAGCCAAGCTCACCAAGTCATCATCATCAACAGTAATCCCCACACTTCCCAGCTCATCCCTATAGTGGAAAAACTTCGTGAGATATTTTGGAATATTGTCGCCCTTCTCCATTTTTATTTTTCTGAGCTTATATTTCAGCACCAACTTCCTCTGGTTGCTACTGCTTTGGAAAAAATCTGTCAAATCCTTCCACATTGCAAATGGAATGGCTTTCCCGTGAATACTTGACATAATATGGTCCTTTACACGTTCCAACAGAATTCTTCTTGTCTTCGCTACCTTCTTTTGCCATGCGTCAAGTAATGCAGCATCGCTAGAACCCGGCTTAGGAACATCGTTATCGATGAACTCCTTCAGTCCATTATCTTCCAGCACCGCCTCCATCCTATGCTTCCAGGCTATGTAATTCGAGCTACCCTCAAGGGCATACTCCAATCGCAACCCATTGAAAGACATTTCAATGAATACTCAACTGTCGCACCAAGAAATTTCTGTAGCAAATTCGAATTGTCCACCAGCACAAACTCAGCAATTAAAAACAATTTCAATCTCTAGTAATCAAAACTGCTCTGATACCATGTAGAAATTTATTAATACTGATGTATTACTAGATCCTCTTGATCTCACAATATTTATCTTCTTGCAAAATACATAATACTTCCACTAATTAAACTTGCGGAAATTTAAAACTCAATTACAAACACATGTGAATAAATTCAGTCACACATAACACAGTTGTTTAACGGGAAAGCTTAAAGCTAAAAACCCCAACTATCATATTATGTATATCAATGGAATCATGTAATAATCTCATACAAAGCTTAGTCCATCAAGCTCTTAGTACAATCAACAATCATTACACACTGTCATGCAGAAATTTGCAGCTTAATGCACCAATTTCTCACCTCTTGACAGCCTGCCTCCTCTGCGCAATCCCTGCTGAAGAAGACCTCTAAATGAATTTGAATCTAACTTGCCTTGACTGCGCAATCCTCATTGGCAACTCCAATGCATGTCAGATGCATTAAATTCATCACTATAGTCACAACGGATAGTCCATCTTACCCTTTCACCTATCTCTCCACTAGGTCTCCCCTGGAACTGACATGCACTGTAGTTAACTCTGTTTCTGTTGAGTTGTTAGTGAGGTAGTAGTTGTGAATTAATTAACTAATTAATTCACTTAAATCTCACTAGTGTATCTTTCAGTTAGACTAGATACAACTAGCTCAACTGAGTTTAACTCCATTAACTAAGTTAAACTGAATAAAAACTCTTGTAACTACTCTTCCAACTCTGTCATGACTTTGCCACTTCAGTTCTAACTGAGTCCTCATGCATGAACCACCAGTAAACCCTAGGAATTGCATAATTCCTTCAGCCCACTGATTTTCCAAATATGTTCACTGAAATAAAGTGCTCTAAGAGAATAAGTTGATGTTTATTGTCGGATTATTATTAAGAGCTAATAATAACCGACATGCATCTATTTTTAGATTGACGATCTATAAATAGACTTTGCCCAATATTCTAAAAATATAATTTCATCTATTTTTTCAACTTGATCAACCATCTACAAATAGCATCCTGCAACTTATAGAATATGTTCACCATGTCTAAAAATAGACATACACCTAAAAATAGCCTGTGGGCCCCACTTAGTGAAGGTGCTTAATTTTCACTAAGCTCATCATCTTGTTGAATCTCAACAACCTCAAACCACCACCTTATGCCAACATTTCAGAGAACACATTCAACCTAGTTCTGTCATGCATATTTTTCACATTTTGTATTACAACTCTCTTCTTGGACTCATACAAACCCCTTCGGATTAAAGGGGGGAATGTTAGACACTTAATCCTCTAAGACTTGGTGTGGAAGTTGAATGATCAAAGGGAGTCCAAGAGACCACTTGAAATATGAAACCAAGGGTCACCAAATATGTATATAAATGTATATCATTGTGAATAATATAGCATCTCATGCTTATCTTTCATATTTTGTCTTCTCCATATATGTGTCTAACATTAAAAATAAATAAAAAACAACTCTTTAATTATTTGATTTTCAACAATATTTTTTTAATATTAATTTTTTTATTTGATTTAAAAAAATTAAAATTATATTAATATATTTAATAAATAATATATCTAAATTAATACAAAAGGTGATAGTTAATTGTATTTTATTCAAAATAAACAGAAATCTTTAAAAAACATAAAATGTTAAAATTTAAAATATATTTCTTGTGGTCTTTTCGTGTGGGCTTACCATGATTTTATGTTGAAAAAAAAATGATAATTACCATAATTTTTTAGTTTGAGGGTAGCTCAATTGGTAGTTACCTGTCTTAATTGAGAAATACTAAGTTATATTTAAAAGATTTAATTCATAAAGCATATATCAATGCGGTTTACAAACATTTTCCTAATAATAACATTCAAACTTTTAATTCATAAAAACATATAACACTATATTTCTAAAAACATCTTAATGATAATAGTATTCAAACGTAAAATTTTGAACTCTAATTTTTATGTAAATTTTTTGAACTTATTTATATATATTTTTTCCTAAGTTAAATTGAACTTAAGTTATGGCCAAGTTTAATATTGGGTATGGCTAATTTTAATATTGGGATGAAATCTTAATATTGAGTAAAATAACAATTACACTCGACTGAACAATGTAATCTTCACAACCAACTTTCATTTTAAACTTTTTTTTATAAGATTTAAAATTAAATTTCACAGAAAGAAACAAATTTGTATTTCTTATTTTTTTTAAGTTCTCATGGTTAATATGTTCCAAAATTCAGCTATATATCTCAATTACCTGCTCTTGATTCCCCTCCATGGTGTCAAAAATCTCTCTAGAAGATAAAATGCCCCCTAGAAGAAAAAAATTTCATGTGACTCATGCTAAATGGCAATGTCCAAACTTGGGATATTCTCCAAAGAAGATCCTTTCAAGGTCCCAACTTTTGTCCTCTTTGTAAATCAAATGTTGAGTCAATCAGTCATCTCTTTATTAGATGCCCATTCAAAAAATAGGTTTAGTTGGAAATGAAAAGTTCTTGTCCACAAGCTTTGGATTGCGCAACTCCAAATATTAATCTTTGCTTACAAACTTACTTCTCTTCCCATTTTATTGATAGTCTCAAGGACCTTCCTATGCGTGTCAGCTAGGGCATTTCATTAGTGCAGAACACTACCATATTTGATAACAGTCCTCCAAACACCACAAAGGTTTCCTCTCAAACTCTAGTTATCCTCTCTTTTTACCAGTCATCCTCTCCAGTGTGTTCTCACACTCCTCCACCTCCAGTTGAGATTCAAATTAACTCCCCTTGGGATTTCTTTGATGACGATACACAAGGCTGCCCCTCCATTAGAAGAGAAAGGGGAATTTCCCATTTATCTGCCTCAAATTCCCTCTCTTTCTCAGGAAATCTTGGCCCATCCACAAACAATTATGCTAAGATCTTTGCCCTCTACATCATCTTTCTTAATTATCACATCTTTCGGTGAAAATCACAATAGAGAATTTTGTGTCGACGCGTTTCGAACCAGCCAGTGTGGTTCATCATCAGGACAAGATACGAAATCCGATCAAGGACGCAGCTTAAATAGAAAAAGAAGCTCCATATAGCCGTTGTACAATAACGGCTAGTTTGACACTAAAATAAAAAATTAAAAAATATTAAAATTAAAATTATTAATTTTAATATTTTTTAATTTTTTATTTTAGTGTCAAACTAGCCGTTATTGTACAACGGCTATATGGAGCTTCTTTTTCTATTTAAGC
Organism: Pinus albicaulis; assembly: GCA_034641835.2. Lineage (NCBI taxonomy): Eukaryota > Viridiplantae > Streptophyta > Pinopsida > Pinales > Pinaceae > Pinus > Pinus albicaulis. The sequence continues at coordinate 773,078,515 of CM076577.1, read as the reverse complement.
TGCGTCCTTGATCGGATTTCGTATCTTGTCCTGATGATGAACCACACTGGCTGGTTCGAAACGCGTCGACACAAAATTCTCTATTGTGATTTTCACCGAAAGATGTGATAATTATATTATGGATCACAGAAATCATATTCCTAATATTGAAACCATCATCTTTCTTCTTGCAGCCTCCAATAATGTCAGTTCACTACATATTTATGGCAACTCTCAAGTGGTCATAAACAGTATGAAAAGGAAAGAAACCCTTTGAAACTACTCCTTACTGCATCTCTTTCCAAAAAATCAATCAAAAATTTCCCTTTTCTTACATATTTCTTTTGACCACATATATATGCACAAGAATGAAGAAGCAAATAAGATCTTGAAAATTGGATTGGATCCATATAGAGGCACATGTTTGATCACTAAATTTAAAGAAGGTCAAAGGACAAAATAATTTTTTGACCCCTGGGTCTGAATAACATTTGGGAGGTTTAAATTTCTTCTCTGTTTGGTTACTATGATCATATTGTTGCATCTCTTTGAGGATTTTTGTATCTATGTCACTCTACAGTTGTATACTTCACTTTTATGGACACATATATTGGATGTTTCACCCAGTCTTCTCATACAATGAACTTTTTTTTTAAGGGACAATGATGTTGTCATATTGTCAATTTATAATATTTTTGTATATATATTTTTGACAATCATGGGAGTTGATTATAACAATTGTTCATTATTTTGTATAAAGACATATGGACACTTAGGCACGGTTAAATGGCTCATAAATGTTTTAGCATATACAAATGTAACCTTATTTATACTATTTATAAATAAAAGTCACAAACTTTTTTCTGTTGGGAAAAAATATATATTTATTTAAATTTTTACTATTATTGTAAATTTAAAATTTTCAGTTAAAATACATTTTTAGGCAATATAGGTATAAATATTTAAATTATTAAAAATAATTTTGGTGTTTATGTTAATATTGATAAAAAGAGTCCCTCATGGGTGAGTTATCTAAGATAAATGTTTTTGGGGGGCAAGCTCATAACCCCATAGTGGAGATCACATTAAATACTGAGCTGGCATGGCATGTAACCCTTAATACAACTCAGTAATATGGGGCACGACAAGAGGGAAATTTCAAATTGGTGCGTTTTTCAATTGTGTTACGGAGAGAAGAAACAACCAAGTTCCCCATTGCATGAGGACTGATTAGGGGAAATTTTGGTCGATGAGGAGTCTAAATTTATCCTTTCACAGCTAATTTGGTTCATAATCGTCGAGCTCCAACGAGGTACTCCGAGGAGAAACTATATCATTTTGGTTTTACATCTCCTCTATGGGGTGGATTGCACTGTGATGGAGTGGAAAATTCATGGTTCTTTCATGGTGACAAAGGAAGGCGGTGTTAGCACTATCACTGACTGTGGTTATTTGGGCACCGTTCAACCTGTTAAATCGTGAAAATATCTAGCCTCCCTTTGGCTCGTGCTTTGGTGTTTCAAGTGCTTCATGGTCTCTGGGTAATTCTTCACTCTATTTTCACCACTCTCAATTTCACTCCCACTTTCTTGTCCAATTTCTGGTGTGGGGTGAGAAGAGTAGATGTTTCGACTACTTGGTATCACCACTATTTTAATTTTAAAAGTGTTTTAGCCTCCCTTTGTCGGGAAGTGCCCTTTGTGTTGAGACCCCCTTTCAGAATTTCAAGACGCTTCCTTCCTGCTTTCAGTCAAATCCCCCAACCCCCGTGGGAGATTGTGACCCTCTTGTTGTCTTGACCCTTGAACAACCATTTAGCCAAGACTATGTAATGCAATTACTTGTATATTTTTGTCACTAATTACCCCCATTCAGACTGTGGATGGAACATCCTTTCGCTAGATATGCAGCAACAAAGAATGAGGAGTGTGGGGGGGGGGGGGGGGTGGGCGGGGCAACCCCTAGGGCCGTGACAAAGCCTAGCAACATGTCCATGAGGTTGCTAATAACTATCACTCAGGCACACCCCCTGAAACTCGAAATGAGATTAGTCAATTAGAAACCACTACACAAAGATACAAACAAGCCTTTTCAGATTGCAAAATTCTTGAGGAGATCTCCACATGGATTCTTGACCTTGGATACACCAGGGGAAGAAGGAAGAAATACTTCCACGTTCTATTTGTGTATTGTAAAATGAAGACCCTGGTAGGCAGGTCACCGAAGGACAAACAAGAGGATATATATACTGTTTTTTCCAATCTCGAGAATGTCAAATGAGTTTAAAGAAATTAGTCGGTATGTCTTGAAAAAAAGGTCGAGCGACTGGCCCATATCGAATATCATCTTCAATGTGAACTTGCTCCTCCAACTCCTCTAGGATCTAGTGATAAAGACCTGGCCCCAGTCACTTCCTCTAAATCTTAATTTTTTTTTATTTTTTTTACAGAAACGAGTATGTTTATATTACTTCAAAAATTCTGAGGCTTATGCTCGATGGTTTTACATCTGAAGGCCCAAAGTCTAGGGGGTTTCCAAACCAACGAAGTTCACCTACTCTGCTTCTTACATTCATTCTAGCAATTTCCCATTGACTAGCATACCTTATAATACAAACAAATTGTTGCAACAAGAGACAAAAAAACATGATAGGGAGAGAGGCCGACTAAGGCAGAGGGTCCCATGAATCCCCCTCATCGCAGAGGAGAGATCCCACTTGTAAAGAAACATCGATGTTGGCCTCAAGATCCACTTCTGTATTATTTTTCTGAAGGACATGAAAGAACTGAAGCCTGTCAAAAGATGCGATCAACTTATTAATACGATCGAACAATCATTGCAAGCAGAGATCTTTGGGGACAGATTTTGTCACAATCATGCCAATGAGATTTTGTGAGTCTCCAATGACGCGAGCCTCCTTGATTCCATGTTTTTGCAGCTATTTCAAGCCTTGGAGAAGAGCCATGGCTTCCGCTTGATTGTTCAAGGTAAGCCCCAAACCCCAAGCAAAGTGGGAAATGATTTGGTTTGAAGGGCAGCGGATAATTCCTCCACCTCCGGCCTTCCCTGGATTCCCCTTTGTTGCGCCGTCAAAAACATAGTGTGGATATCTGTGCTGCTTATCCATTTGTCGAAGTCCTCATCCTCCAACCTGATTTTCCATTCTTCTTTTCCCTTCTCCATATTTTATCCCATGGGGATATTTAGCCCCAGCTACTGACACCACTGCCTGCCTTGCTGGTTTAAGCTATGACGTTGGTTCTGGTTCACCTTGGCATGCATTATTTCTTTGAATAGGCTTTTTATTTTCACATTGATTTGCTGCTGGTCAAGGGCCTTCTCTTGAAATATCCAATTGCTTCTTTCAAGCCAAATATTCCAGCAAATGAGCTTAGGGATAATCATCCACCCCTCAAAAGGCTAGCCTCTCCCAGGGAAGGAGTTAGGGAACAGGTCCCCCTAAAAGGACAACAAACTCATGGTGTTGGATGGGAGGATGGGGTTGTTGCTCGAAATCAACAAAGTTTTATTCCATATGTCCCTGGCATAGCGGCACTCAAGAAAGATGTGAACCATATTTTCCTCCTATTGTTGATAGAGCGGGCACCGAGAGGGGCCATGGAAGCCGTGACATTGAAAATTTTAGTTGTGAGGATATTGTTGTGCCCCAACTTCCAGATGAAAATATCAATCTTCATAATGTTTTTAACCTGCCAGATCCCTTTCCAAATCGCAGGGTTACGGGGGACAGTGGGGATGGCTTTAAGACATCTATAGCCTTCTACTGCGGAGTAGCATCCCTTCGAGGAACCCCAACCCCTTCTGTCTTTTTTCCTTACGTTTAGGGGGGATTTCCTAGCCAGTGCTTACATGAATTTAGCCCATGATTGCTCTAGATGAGCAGGAATCTCTATTTTCTGCCATCCTGCCGAGTTGTTGTTATCCCAATATGAAATGTCCCACATCGTGCATCGACCACCTGCAATCATCCATGTTTTTAGCTCCAGCGACTCAGGGTCCTCCCCAACAGCTTCTGCATTCATGATCCTATCCTCTCACAGTCTAATCTATTTCCCATTGCGTGGAATCCAAAACAGGTGGTCGTGCAACAGTGGAAGAGCGTGTTTACACAACTGATGAATCTGGAAGCCCTGACAATTAGATTGAAATTCTCCAGGCTACGAAGGCGCCTTCCAAAGTTATATTTTTCCCACAAGGCAACTTGTGCCCATCCCCAGTTCCTTGCCACCTGCCACCATAAGATCTTGGCCCCCATAGCGATGTTGTGATCTCTGAGATCTTTTATGTGAAGGCCACCTTCTAGCAGCGACATGGCGATTTTATTCCAACTGATCAACGGAATTCTCTTAGCATTGTTCTTCCCTCCCTTCCAAAAAAAGGAGCGAATGGATTGCTCCATCTTGTGGAGAATGCCCACCGGAGCCAACAAAACAAACATCTAAAAAATTGGAATACTGTTAAGAACTGACTTAATAAGAATGGTCTTACCTGCCAGATTGAGCCACGACGTGCCCCAGGCTTGCATTTTAAGCTTGAATTTGTCCAGAAAAGGGTGCCAGTACCTCCCACTCGGCCATCCTTGGAAGATCGGTAGCCCGAGATATTTAAAAGAACCCCATTTCGTGGAACCTATGAAGCCCAAAATTCTGGTGATCATGCTTAGCTCGAGGCCAGTGAGGTTCCAAGTATAAATAAAAGCATTTTCCCGTGTTGAGTTCACTTCTAGACTCAAGGCAGTAGAGATCCAGCTCCAGTTTGAAGTGGGAGGTTGAGATGGAGGAAGCACCCCCCACGAGGATGGAGTCATCAGCAAAGAGAGCATGGTTTATGTCTCTGACTCCCTTGGCGATACTAAGACCCATAAGCTCTTGTTTGATTTTTCTTTTCTCTGGCATAAAACTGAGGACATAAGCTTGAATGACAAAGAGAAGAGGGGATAAGGGGCATCCATGATTTATCCCGTGACTCGCCTTGAAGAAGTCCGCAGCATGCCCATTGATGAGAGGAGAAATCCATGGTTCCGCAATGCAGGCCTTGACCCAGTTTATAAAGCGACAATAAAACCCAAATTTCTGCATGACCCCAAAGAGAAATTTGTGCCTAACTCTGTCAAACACATTAGCCAGGTCCAATTTGATAGCCATGCCTTTTTCTCGTCTTTGGATGCTTGAATGGATCGCTTCCTGAACTAGTATGAAGTTATCAGTTATCTGCCTACCTTTGACAAATCCCCCTTGATTGTCAGGGATGATTTCCGGAAGAAGGCCTTTTAGTCTGTTGGCCATGACTTTGGTGATGAGTTTGTAGCCATTGTTGCAGAGTGAGATTGGCCTGAATCTGTTGAAAGAAATTGCACCCTTATCTTTAGGTATAAGGTTCAAGAAGGTCGAGTTGGTGCTGCCCCCAATCTTGTGGCAGGTCTGGGACTTTAAGATCATTTTGTAGAGATCCTTTTTGACAATGTTCCAACAAGTTTTAATGAATCGAGCAGTGAACCAATCTTGCCCAGGAGCCTTGTCCGGATCCATTTCATCAAGGGCTTGCTTGATTTCATTGATTGTGACAGGAGCAGTCAACATATCGTTCATTTGGGCATTTACCTTTAGAGGGACCAACTCAAGCAGATTGGAGCTGAGGCTTTCTTGTTTGTCCTCTGTGTACAGATATTTGAAGTGCTAATGGGCAACATGTTTGATCCTGGTGGGGTCGAAGAAGGTTTGATCTCCTGTTGTTATCTCCACTATAGAGTTAAAGTTTCTTTTGACTTGAGTGTGCTTATGAAAGAAGGAGGTGTTCCTGTCCCCAGCTTGTAGCCACAAACTACAAGATTTAAGTCTCTAGAATTCCTCCTCCCGAATGCAAACCTTATGGAGATTAGCCTGGAGCTTCTCTTCCAGGATTAAGCTGTCCTTCGAGATGTCCATCTCTTCCATTTCCATTTGTTTTTGGTGACTTTCCAAACAGGCCTAGGCCATCCGCCTTGACTCAGTCGGAGAGGTGAGGGCTTTAGCCCAACTTTTGAGGGCCCTCTTCACTCTCCTCAGCTTTTCTTCTCATACAAAGAAGGGGGATCCACTGACAGGTTGTTTCTAGACTTCCTTAACTATGTCCAAAAAGTCGGATTATTGCACCCAGAGGGCACTGAAACGGAAAGGAATAGGTCCCAGATTCATTTGCGGCTTTAGCTTAATCCTAATGGGCTTGTGATCAAAGACCGACGAAGAAAGAATAGAAGAACTGACATCAAGACCTAAAATCAAGAAGGAGCTCTGGATGAGAAAACAATCTAACCTTGCAGCAATGTGGCCTAGACCCAATCTTTTATTGGTCCATGTACATTTGCCCCTGGGTGGTTTGACGTCCAACAGATCCCAGTGCTGAATGAGCTCTTCCACCCATTCCTTGGTTGGATCCCTTACAATGCTGCCCCCTCGCTTCTCCTCTTGACTTAAAGTGATGTTCATGTCTCCAGCGAGAATGACATTATCCATCTGAATCTCATTTGCTAGCTCCTTAATGGATTCCCATAAGACTTTTTTGTCTCCCAAGAAGACTAGAGCATAAATGTTGAAGAGATTCATAGTTTCTTTGGTGTGAAGATGCAAAAACTGAGCAAAAATCCAGTTCGAGTTAAGTTTAACCTGGATTTTCTCAAAGCATGTCTCATCCCATAGCATTCCCAGCCCTCCCGAGGCGCCTCTAGAGGAGACTGCGACACCTCCCCCTTTTCCCCAAAACTGTTTGCTTTTATGTAGAAAGTCCATTTCCTCTATTTTGGTCTCCTGGATTAGAAGAATGTCGGGCCTTTCCAACCTTACTAGACTTTTCATTGCTTCTTCTTTTAGGTTGCTACCCATCCCTCTACAGTTCGAGGAGATGATCTTCATTACTCCCTTTTCTGAGCTGAGAGGGCTCTGGCTTTGATTTCTGTGTGCTTTAGGGTTTTTTACCAACATCTTTTCTAGGGTCGGCTGCAACTTCTCCTTGTAGATTTCTTGTTCTCTCTTTTCCCTAGAGGATTTCCGTTCCCTATTAGATCTTCTGGCCAAAGTTTGGGAATCCACAATTTCTCCCTCTTCCTCCGACTCCTTCGAATCCTGATCTTCCCCCTCGGAGATAGACTCTTTATATTTCGGGATTCCTCTAGGATATTCGCCAATCTTCAATGGTGCTAGGGTTTCCTGCATTTGGAGATCCTTTTGCATGTTTTGTGGATCGATTTCTTGCACTTCCTCTGTCTCTGAACTCAAGGTTGCAAAGTTGTTCTCTTGGCCTTTTTGGGAGGGTTTGGCTTTAGGAATACTCCCCGTGGGTGCTGAACTTCCCTTTCCTTTCTCCATTGGCCCTGGCTTAAGGCTCATTCTGGGTTTCTTGGCTTGTTGCCATCCTTCTTCTTTCTCCTTTTCTGGGGCTGCATTTTTGGGACAATTCTTGGCGAAGTGGCCATACTCATGACATCTGCGGCATTTGAACGACAGTTGTTCATAATCTAATTTCAACAGATGGAACCAGTTTCCCACCGTTAACTTAATGGCTTATGGCAACCCAACTTCAAGGTCCACCTCCACGCAGATTCTGGCTCAGTCATATTGGTCTTTTTTGTTAGCTTTGCCTATGAATTTCCCGAGGGTGTTTCCGATTTGCTGCATTTCCGATTTGCTGCAAGGATTCCCAGTTCCAGTAGTGCACCAACAAGTTTGGGAGCCTGACCCAGACTGGAATGGCAGATGGGACATCCTCTGAGGGGTTGAAGTCAGGAGTCCAACGATTTAGGTACAACCCTTGAGGACCCATGAAATAGGGTATGTTTCTGAAGATCAGGTCCTTATCCTCCTTTGTGTTGAATTCGAACAAAAAAAAGCCTCGCCCCTGGAAGTATGAGGTGACGTTGTTTGCAATGAGGGGCTTCTAGTTCGTGTGATCCAGGACTCCGTAGTTTTTGGTGAGGGCCATAAGCTCGTGAACTGTCCGACCAACACGTGGTCCACAAGGGAAAGGGCCACTTTCATCGGACCCTCAGGCGGGAGAGCCACTGAGGGAATCTCATCTAGTCGCTTGACAAATTTGGAGGCGAGCTGCTTCTTCTTCTTAGGTTGGGAAGTGATCAGTAGCTTGAATGCCTCGACCTCAGGAGGAGGAGGAGGAGGAGGAGGAGGAGGCGAAGGTGGAGGAGGGTTCTGAGATTCCACCATTGGGCCGAGCCCTAGCTAGGGCGAGCACCCCAACGGCACCACCCTGATGTAGAACCAGAAACCCTATGCGCGGCGAAGGGCAGAGCACGGGAACAACTGAGATGCAAATTTTTTTCTCTAAATCTTAATTTTCAATATGATAGTTTACATCTTTTTACTTTTGTTTTACAGTACAACAGATGATGATTTAATTATGTAGGACTATTAAATTTAGTTTTGGACAAATTACTTGACAATAGGAACATGGTAAAAAATATCTAGTTTCCCACTCACAAATTAAGATCACTTATACAATATCATGACTAAGCATAATGATGAGCTAATGTATCTAATTTGCATGTTATTTTTTGAGGAAACACTCTCTCTCTCTATATATATATATAAATAAATAATATTAAAAATAAATATTTTTTAAATTAAATTTTAATTTAAAAAACAAATAAATTTATAATCGAATTTTTTAAAATAAATATTTTTTAAATTAAATTTTAATTTAAAAAATAAATAAATTATAATCAATTTTTTTTTTTCGAATAAAATGTAATTTTCAACATAATTCTTATTAAATATCTCAAAATATTTGAAAGAAAAATTTGATTGATTTTGTGAAAATTTTATACCCTCCATAAAAAGAATTATAATCACAGGAAACATCATTTATCAAAAGCTATGATGACAGAATATTTATGTTTTTATTAAGATTTTAAAAAGCATCTCTAATTCAAACCAAAGTTGTAGATGATAGGGATCGGGATGCAGTGGGAAAAAAAAGTGGCTAAAGTCAAGAGTAACGAAAATCTTTCTACCATGGGGCCACAATGTGTACTGCTCTTTTTGATTTTTCATACAAACTCTGGCCCACAAAGTCATGCTCCCTATCTTTATACTCGTTTTACTGTTCCCAAGACAATGCCTTTTTTAATATTTTTAAAAATTACTCCGACTTTAGAAGGTCTGCCTACCTTTCTTTGTATGGCATCATTATTAAAAAATATTCTGGTAACAGAGAACTGCATCACTGTGAAAAAAATAGTGTAACTGGTTCCGACTTCACTATAATTTTAGGTATCTGCATATCTTTGATTTTGAGTCTCTAAGCAGAACACGCTTGGGGCACAATGTTTTCTTCCATGGTGTTCCATCCTTTGGCTATGTGCATTTCTCTACTTGTATCTTCATTACACATGGTTGCAGCTCACACCCATGTTCATGGTATGTAAATGACTGCTCTTATCCACAACGTTGTTTTATCAATGTTTCTGCAGTTTTCCTGCAAAGGAAATTCTCATTCTTGAACAAATCCAAGGAATGAAAATGCTTAATCTGTGGTCTGAAATGAAGCCTAAAAGTGTTCTTGTGAGCCCACCTGAGTCGTCCTTGTCAGTTATTTGTGACCCATTTGTCTGGGATGTTACAGACTGCTAAACTTTGGACAAATTAGCAATGGAATCTCCAACATTAAAAGATAGCTGTAACCATTCCACACTCATATACCTTCCGGAGCAAGGCAATGCCGAGGGCAACAAGGTGTTAGAGGAAACTCTGTAAATCTCTTTCATTGTTGGAAATTCTGTTTTCAGAGAATGGAATGAAAACATGCACGTGTCTTTCATGGAGGTGTCTTATAGGTTTCTGAAATGCACAGGATTCTTCTGACTGATAATGGGGTACATGGTTTGAAATGTTATGCTTTTCTCGTTTGAAAAGAGATGGCTGTTAAACAGAGACGTGCGTAACCACCGCTCTGACTGAATGTTTGCCAATTGCTTTGATGTTTTTAAATAAATATGTGTTTACATGAGCTATGACGAGGGAGAGGTCTGCAGGGTGTATAGGAATGCTCGTTGAATCTCTGTTTCTGCTTCCATCTTCTTAATTCCCGAACTCTTGTAAATAGGTTGGGTTATTTCCCTTCACTTGTGAGACCTTTCCACTCTTTAATAACTCTTATAAGCCTTCCCTCTCGTTCTGACGAGTAAAACAAATCCTTTTACAACTTTATTAAAATACCATCTGTTGGAACCAGGGAATATATATATATATATACAACATGGGTATAAGCTCTTTTGATATTTTGAATCCCTGCGTATAAGCCCTTTTGAGATTTTGATTACCCAAATCTCAGCATGCCCTTGCTGCCTGTGACCATTGGATTCTACTGCACACATGTAAACAGTCAGACCCTACTGCTTAGAGTATTATTGCGCGATGGCGAAAAGAGACGCTCTTACAGCCTGGAGATACAGAAATGTGTTAATTTTGTTACATAAATAAACTAGAATGAAAAAAATTCTCACATCCAACTTCTAATTTTCTTTAAAGAAAAGAGCATCGATTTATGTTGACTGTGGATCTCTTATACCATTACAGATTTGCATATGGATTTTTTAATCTCTACAGGTTCTTAATAAATCGAGGGTTAAAATAAATTTATGCTAGTTTTCAGATATAACATTGACAATTGACAGTGCGTTTATTCATGGATTTGGATGCATTGCACAGCTCAACAGTTGCCATCATTTGCTTTTCAGTGTTTCATCTCTTCTCGTTAGCTGGACCTATCACTTTTGTGAGAATTTTAAGAGTGAAAATTTTGAATTTTCAGTCTTCAACTGCTTGGTTGAACTGCAAAAGGATAGGATTTGCAGCCAACTTGACTGCTTTGGTGTATACGCAGAGATGCATCACAGAAATGATTGTAGGCATGCCACTGGATGATAAGGGCATACCCCTTTGGGAAACATTCGGTTTTGTTCCCGTGCATTTTAGTGCGTAAACTGTGATCTGAAACCGAGTCTGTTCTGTGTTTGCCATTGGTTATGGAGGAAAAGCCGAATAGAGTTTCTGGTTGGCAAAATTCCAGCTGTGACTTGAACTAGTATTGGCCCTGTTTTGGCAGGATTTGGACATTTTCTCAGAAATTCAAAAGGTTTGATTAGTTAAACTACCGCTCATAAGAAATTTAAAGCTGAACGGCTTTATCAAAAATCTAGAGAGTTATGTTATTTATACTAGCTGCCAACAGATTATTAACGATTTTTTTTTTATTTTCTCTGAAAAATGTAGAAAATGACATTTATATTAGAACAGTTGAACATTCTTCACTTTCCACACAAGTAACCAATTATCTAATCATTTTGCTTTTTGGTTATAGGTTTTCCATTGCAAATTTGTTTCCTTACTAGTATCGGGTTTTGTTTTCGAAACATTGCATTTTTCAAGGATTATTGTAAAAATGCTGCTACATGTGCTGAGAAATGCCAAGTGAATGGTCTGTATTTCAGGTACATGCTGGAAATCGTTCTTCAGCATGTCCGTTTTTGTTGAATTTGTTCAACAATCATCAAAAAAATAATTCTGAGACAAGCTGGGGAAAACGCTATGTGAACTGCCCTTATTTTCATACTAGTGTTATTAACTGTTAACAATCAACATTTTTATTGGATCTGAGAGTAGGTCATCCTTTTCATGTGCTGTGACTTTCATATTGTTTTCAGATTGTATCTCATTGTCTTTTGCGCTATTAATAATGGTTGGAAGAATATTCTTCCACCATTCATCAAATTCTAGCCATGGTGAGCAGAAGTTTTCTAAGGCAAAAACTTTTCAGAGCAATATTGGGAGATGTGATCAAACAACTTATATTTAATGATATCAGTCTGTAGTAAACGCCCTGACATTCTTTTTGCTGTCCAATTGTTGGTTACATATTGAAATCTTTCCAATCTTGTTATTGAAGAACTTGCAGATAATTTTTAAGGCCTTTGTATTTCTGATGGAACTTAGCTGAATTATTGCAAAAATTGTTTTGTTTTTTCTCTCAAAGATCAAAATGCATGTTCAAAATACACTTATTTGAAAAAAAAAGAAATAACACAAGCTGAAAATTTCCCCTGTCAGGTAACCCTGCTGATGAGCTAGTTGACCTAATCAACAAGAACAGAACTGCACACAAGTTGCCAGTGCTGTATGATAATCCAGGGCTGGGATGCATGGCATTACAGTACATTCAAACCTACAATGGAACATGTGATGAAAAGAAAAGTCCTCCAGAGGTCGATATAACCGAAGTGTTTGCTCCTGACTGTGGTGTGGAGTTGCCAACAGTGCAAACAATATCAGGCAGGCTCTTGGCATGCCGATCCCATTATGCAAAGCCTCCAGAAGCCTTCTCTCAAGTCCTCATTCAGAGAAAAAAGAGCCTTTCTGTTTTGTATGATGGAAATCACACTGAGGTTGGAGTGGGTTTGAGTGGGACTAATGGGAATGGGCCCTATTTTTGGTGTGTTCTGTTTGGCAGTGGACAACCCAATTCTACCTTCGAGCTTGAAGGAGGTCAGGCCTTAAAGCAGAGTCAAGGATGTTTCAGTGGAAGTGGTGTCCCTTGCAGTGCTGCATTGATGTCTAAGGTGTTATGGAGTTTCACGGGTTTGATAGTTCTTGTTGCTGCGACGGGTTCTTTCTGTTTGTTCTTATGAAGATCTCCATTGTAGACATTAATATAATTTCTTTCTTTAGTCTGTCTTATGGCATCAAATTTTGAGTTTGGTTGTTGGTTATCTTATATGAAAAGTAGACCAAAATTTCGCAGGTAGAAATAAGTGAATGCAATGAGGCACACAATGAAGAGTTTTGCAGTTTTATTGGCAGGGACTTTCCTGGAGTATGTGCCTGAGTAAGGAGTGCTGTGTTATATGGTATTTCATATTGAATCTATTTGAATCCTTCCATTTGCAATACTTATGGAGTAGTATAGAGAGACCTTCATGGGGACCCTCCTCAATTTGCTTGACATTGTCAAGGTCACTCTATTGTCCACAACTACTTACCAAAGGCAGAGACTTCACATTCATATGCATCAATTTTGGTCTTATTTTATATGGATGAGAAATAATTCTAATTGTTTCCATTATTAAAGTAGTTTCAAATTATTTAAAGGAATTATTAGAAGGGCAATTCAAAATTTTAACTGGTAATACATAATAACTCTTCATGAGTCTATTTGATTGATTAAATAGGTCTGTTCACACTAACTAGAAAAATATCGGCCCTTCTCACTGGTATATAACTTGTAATTTTATTCATTTTCAACTTGAGAGTGAATTTTGATTAGAATTCTGATTAAATACCACGGATTATTTTCACCTCATCGGAGACCTTAAGCTTTTCCTAGCCTATCCTTCCTCATGTATGCATCAAAAGATTTTTCTGTAATCATAAAGGCTTTTTTGAGGTAAGAGTAGTTCTGTCTATCCTTATACATAACGGAAATTAAAGACATATTGAAAGGTTAACCATATGGAACTTCACGGACCTCTTAGATATTTAACTAAAAAACCTATAACTTGATGTTGTCTGATGATTCTTAGCAACCCCATTGCCAAATTCAAGCAAAAGGGGTTTGAGACACAGCAAATGTATAGTCATTCAAATGGTCATTACAGTCATTCAAACTAATAAGGCTGAAAGCTGGTCTGGGAATATTTGATGTTAATAGAGAATATATAGTCATCGAAACGCAAGCTGCATGAGCAAGCCTAATGTCATTTGAGACTAAAAAGAAAGAACCAGTGCCCAAATCTAAACATGCTATGACCAACATTATAATGTACAAAGTAGAAAAGCATGAGAGGGGACCAGGAGAACCCATGGCTAAGTCGCCTGCTCCTCAAGGGAGTGGTAGTACTGCCAGCTTGAAACTTGTGTTTGTCCCTGGCTGCTACTAAGTCCACCTGAGCATGTCCACTATCTGGCTCATAGTTGAGCCTTGAATTGCAATTGGAAGAGAGTCATATTTATGATCCAAAAGCTAAAGGATATTCAAAACATATTCCATTATATTATTGTTAATGTTTTGGTTGTTTTCCATGTTGTAAGTTATCATCTCTTTGTTATGCTAATATATAGGTCTACCATGCATGTGTAGCAGGTAACCATATTGGCAAAGATACTAATGATGGAACCAATTTTCTCTAGCACCTTGTCAATCATCTGGGTTTAGGAATTCCCCTTTTCTCGTGAATGGCAAGGTGGCCAATCTTTGCATGGTAAAGCTCTTCTTCCTGGAGGCAAAGCCATCCACTAGGTGCAAAGCTTCTATTTTTTGTCTTCGAGAGAAAAGAGGAGTTGCAATCCTTTCCTTATGGGATTAGAGTTTTTGGAGGTCTTTATTTACCTTATGTTTTGGGAACGATTGACTCTACATCCTCACATCTTTGAGGTCTACTTTGAAATTCCATCGAGGGATAGCATAGTCCATCCCACAAGTTTGGCACTACTTTTTTCTTGGTCGTTTTTTCGTTAAAGCAAGGGAAAGGCAAAGGCAAGGCAATAATGTAGGGTGGTGTGCCTTTGAGGCAGAGAACTATGGAATTCCTCCCATCCATTAATACACTTCCCATTGCCATATACCAACATCTTCCATGATACCATTCTTGTGTACATTCATACACTATCCAACAATGCTCTCTGTGATGTTACCAATATCCCTCAACAATGCCTTGAGTTGAATGCAAACAACGTTCCCCTATCTTGTCAAGTTATTTTCCTCATCCTAGGAGCCCTCTCCATATGACTAGTTGCTAACATTATATTGTGATTGCCATAGATCCTTGACACCCTATCCACAAATTTTATAATCAGAAACAATGAATTAATTGTGCTTCAATTTTATTACATTTTATTTATGTATTCAAATTAACTTAATTAAGTTACAAGGACATTTAAAAAGCTAGTGATTTGAACTGCTTAATAGGTGCAAAACTACATTTAAGCCTTCATTTATTTTCTATCTTAAAATTATATAAAAGACAAATATTTATTTATAATAATTTATAAATATAAAACCTTGACTGTAAACACTTTATGCAACTTAATGCAAGATATTTTGTGATGCAATTTGTGTGTGTTTAAAATAATTTTCCATTTAAATATTATACATTCTACTTAAAAAGAGTGATTTTTTATTATAATCCATATTGTTATTAATTTTTATATTTGAATAAAAAATAATACATTTATATATATAAATTTCAATTCATAAAGTTTTTTGTAACTTTTTTTTCCATAAATTTTCTCATTATTTTATATCATTAGTTGATTAAGTCATCTCAATAATATAGACAAGAATAAAAAGTAAAATATGAAAACATTAAATAAGTACAATTAAGCGAGCATAATTAATAAAAAGTAAAATAATAAAAACAAAAAGTAAAATAATGAAAACATTAAATAAGTACAATTAAGTGAGCATAATTAATAAAAAGTAAAATAATAAAAACACTAAATAAATGTAATTAAGTGAGCATAATTAATGACAATAAGAAAGATGAGAAAGATAATAAAGATAATGTTATCAAATCTTAAGTTATTTCAATTGTTTCATATATATGGAAAGTTTCATTTTCATTTTCTCCAATATTAAGAGGTAGCAATGAAAACCAAAGCAACTATTATTAGAACGTTGTATAATAAATGTGTTTGCTATTTTTCATTTTTAGGTCTCTCTAATATGATGTTGAACTCTTTTACTTTCTAGTCATTCATATTTTGCTTTCTAGTCATATATATATGTGTGTGTGTGTGTGTGTGTCAGGTTTTTTTTGTAATATTAAAAATATACTCAATAGAAATTTAATTTTGAATGTACATTCTTACTTAAATGCAATTTTTTCTACTTAAATCTAACTACAAATTTTGGTGTATTGATTAAGGCTTTAATCTCTCTCACCTTAAAACTCCATCTAAGTTATTTAAAAAAAAATAGTTGGTTTATTGCATTTCTTTATATTTATTATTACAAACTAATATGGTTATAAACATTTTTTTTGTTGAAGTGGATACAAGAAAATGCAATATATTAGGCCCAGTGTATTGCTCCTTTGGTTAAGTAGTGATTTTAAAAATTGATTATTATTATTATTATTATGTAGGGTAATGTTGAGAATGGGAGTGTTTAATGCATTTAATCAACTATTTCCAGTAAGTTGTAGTTAAGTAATTAATCAATGCAATCTTATTGTTCAAAGTTGAATTCAAAACCCCCAAAGTACACGTTATTCCATTCAAATTGAGAATAGAGTTAACTACCACCTCTAAGACCATATGGAAGTCTCAACAAAATTAGCATTCTACAAATACAACATATCTCAACAAACAAGGATATGTGCAAGTTATTGGTGGGTATTTACACACAACAAACAAATTGAATAAGAGAGTTAAATGCCAAATTGCACCCACACATTGCCACACACTCTTATATATTGTTATATTTACAACATCACATGTGGTTTCAAATATTGAAGTAATCAATCAAAGAAGCTACGTGGATCATAAGTGGAAAGATGCAGGGGTACAATTGTTTAGTAATTAATAGGATTATGTCTACAATTTGTCTCCCTAACTTTGGGGTTACAAATAATAATACATAATTATGTTACAATGCCATTGTGACTTACCAAATCTCACAATTTCCTCCCTTCCTAGAGAAAATTGTCTCAAATTTCTATCATATGTGAGAAGTATGTTGGAAAGAAAATTGTGATGGTCACTTAGCTAGTGTTGGAAGAGTTTTTTTTGCCAACCAAGTAAGTGACTATTTTCCTTTCATGTGTAATTTGTTGAAAAGCACACCAAGAAAGACTCTAATTTAATTTTCCCCTGAATTAATTAGAATAAAATTTTATGACAACTTGTACAAGTTAGCTAAGGTAGTTTGATTTAGTTGGTTCAATTAATTCTAGTTGAGGGTCTAACTTGAGTCATGTAGAGTGGTTCATAGTTTTTAGGAGCCCTGGTTGAGTTTATTTTGCGTTGTAATTAATTAATTCAGTGTATCTGAGTTAAATTCAGTTTAACAAGTTCCAAATGTTGGAGGAACTAGTGGAAGTTCAAAGTGTGGAAGTGGAACTTGAACCACACTCAGTGATCAACCATAGAAATGATAGATTAACCATAAATAATTCATGAATGTTTGAATTTAGAGTTACCCGGTTGATATTGGAGTTCAAGGGCAATGTACTATCAATTGTATAATCATCCAAATTGTACAAGTGGTGTATGAAGTCAGAGGAAGGCCCTTGATGGATTGTGCAGTATTGGATGGGGATTTCCATAATTAATAGGAGCTAATTATCCAAGGAAATAGAGACTTGGGAAAGCCAAAATTTGGTTAAGTATTGACCTAGGCTTGTCTAGGAAGCAGTGAGATAGATAAAGATAATGCAGAGGTTTCTCGGGCATGAGCAAAGCATTGTAATCTTCTCATATTTTCTAACTAATGCAATATATAGATAACAGAGTTTTTAGCTGTGGATTTCCCCATGAAATCATTGTGTAATGTGTTGATTGAATACTTTCTCTTGTATGATTCAAGATTTCGCGGTCACCTAAATTGGTTTCCACAATTGATAATGTAGATTCAAGTCTATTGTTCTCGCAATTACAATTAGCAGTTTGAATCTACAATGAATTTCTACATGGCATCACAAAGATGAAATCACTATAGAAAAGAAGAATAAGAGTTTATTCTGTGCAGGTGAATCGAATTTGCAGTATCATTCTTCAGGGTCAGTGAGATGTCGTTTTATGGATTGAGACTTGAGTATGCCCTTGAGGGAACCTCGAATTACATAGCTTGGAAGGACATGATGGAAGCAGTGTTGGAAGATAATGTGCTGAAGGAGTTCATATACAATGATATTCCTATGCCTCTAGTAGCTGATGCTTAATATTTGTCGAACTGGAAGAACAATGTAGCAAAGGCGAGAAGGATCCTACTGGAAGGTGTTTGAGATCATATTGTCTCGAACCTCCACGGAAAGGAAAAACCATATGCAATGTGGAATGCCTTGACAGACTTGTTTCAAAACAAAATGACCACAAGAAGCTAGCATTGAAGGATAAGCTTAGGAAAATCAAGATGGAGAAGGGCGACACAATACCAAAGTACTTGACCAAGTTCACCCAATGTTGGGATGAACTTGGAGGTGTTGGTGTTACAGTTGTTAGATATGATTTGGTCAACCTAACACTTCTAGGCCTTCCCAACAGTAATGGGGGGGAGAAGCTACCTGAGTGGGAGAGTCTGTGGTCTGACTTGGTGCAAGAAGAGATTCAATGGAACACTAGAGATGGATCCTCATCCAAGCATGATTATGAGGAGAATTGTGCCTTGACTGGAAAAGTAAAGAAAGGAAAAGGGAAGTCATCCCATTCCAAATTATATTTTGGTAGGTAGGCAAGAAGAATGACTTGTCGAAGATTAAAATTTTTCATTATCATGACCTGGGACACTATGCCACGAAGTTTCCTCACAAGAAGGCTGACAACAAGCCCTTAGGAGGAGCGGTAGGTGAAGCTCTTACTTCACAATTCGAGTTGGATTAATTCATCCTCATCACATATATGGTGTCATCGGTGATGGGTAGTGTGTGGTACTTGGATAGTGGAGCCTCATTCCATATAACTGACAACAGAGAATTCTTCAGTGGCTTGGAGGAGAAGGACCTTGAGATGCACATTGAGATGGGAGATGATGGAAGGTATAGTGCCACTGACATCGATACTGTTACTTTTCAGAGGGAGTTTGGTTCTCCTCTCACATTGAAAGATGTCATGTATGTTCCTGGTTTGAAGAAGAATTTAGTTTTAGTTTCTATGTTGGAAGACCATGACTATGATGTGATTTTTAGAAAAGGAAAGGCATTCTTTCATCACATAGCCACGAGAATTGTGAAGAAGATTAGGGTTTGGGTGAAAAACCTCTACAAATTGGATGTAGAAGACAGTGCTTCTTTGAGCACGAAAGCAAAGAATGTGCAAAGCCAAGACATCAGTGAGTTATGGCATAGAAGATTGAGCCATCTATACCATGGAGCTATGAATATCATGCAACAAATTTCTACAGGACTTCCCAAGGGTGCACTAGAGCAACATGATACATGCAAAGGGTGTACATTGGGGAAGTACTCCAAAGCCACCTTTCATGATAAGGATAGTCGAGTGCAAGATATCCTTGAAAGAGTTCACTAAGATTTGTATGGAGCGTTCTCGACAGGATCCATGACCAAGCACATGTATTATGTGTTTTTTGTAGATTATTTCTCACATAAGTGTTGGATATTCTTCATGCAGAAGAAATACTAGACGTTCTCAAACTTTTGTGAGTTCAAAGCACTTGTTGAGAAGTACACAGGCAGGAAAGTGAAGGCTCTCTCTGGAGCAACAACGGTGGAGAATATGTGTCGACTAAGTTCAATAAATTTTGTGTAAAAGAAGGCATTCGATGGGAGTTAATACAACCCCATAACCCACAATAGAATGGGGTTTCAGAAAGGGAGAACAAAAGCATTGTGGGAACAACACAGGTGATGTTTCATAATCAAGGCCTACCATTGCACCCGTGGGTGGAAGCATGCAAAAAAATGGTATATGTGTAGAAAAGGAGTCCTCATCAAATTATCGGGATGTGTACACCAAAATAATCTTTTTCAAGTAAGAAACTAGATGTGGCGTGCTTCAGAATCTTTGGTTAATCAATTTACTGTCATGTTTCCAAGGATGCACGGAAAAATCTAGAGCCAACAACTTAGTTGGGCATATTTGTGGGGTACACTTATACACCTCACAAGTATCATGTGTACCTGCCATCTCACAAGATGAAAATTGTTCGTAGATATGTGAAATTATATGAAGAGAAGGCCATGAGAATTTACCTTGAGAGGGAGATTCAGTTGCATGGAGATGAGGATATTTTAGCTCCAAAAGAAGTACCTCAGAATGATGTGGAGTAACCACAAGCAGAGGAAGAGAGAGTGGAAGCACCCACTCATGTAGAGACATCCAAAGATGGAAGAAAGTGCACCAAAGAAGATGACATGTTGATGCACGATGCTAGAGAGAATGTGGGAGCACCCACATCACAGCGCAAACAGAGGAGGTCACCAGATCGGTACACTGGCTACATGGATCTTATGAGCAAGAGTGTAGAGACTGAGCCATCCTCATTCGAGGAAGCAGTGCAAAAACCAGTATGGGTTGATGCCATGGTAGAGGAGTATGACTCCATTATCAGGAACAATGCATGGGAAGTTGTCTCAAGACCAGAGGACAAGTCAGTTGTAGGATCCAGGTGGATCTACAAGGTGAAACAAGCAACGAATGAGAGTGTCGAGAAACACAAGACCATATTTGTGGCCAAGGGGTTCTCTCAGGTGGAGGGAATTTATTACGAGGAGACCTTTGCTCTAGTAGCAAGGTACTCTTCAATCAAATATATTCTAGCAATTTCAGCGCAGATGGGATGGAAGATATATCAGATGGATGTGAAGACATTTTTCCTCAACAAAGTGATTGAGGAAGAGGTGTACATAGAGTAGCCGAAAGGATTTGAGGCCTTCGACAATTTGTCGCATATGTGCAGACTCAAGCGAGCACTGCATGGATTGAAACAAGCACCCCGTGCTTGGTACTCCAGGATTAGAAACTATTTCACCAGGTTGGGATTCACCAAAAGTGAAGAAGATGAAAACCTTTACAATATTGTGGTTGAAGGTAAATTATTGATTATAGTATTACATGTTGATGATTTAATTCTAACAGGTGATGAGAAGCTAATAAAATATTGCAAAGAATATTTGGCAAGAGAATTTGAGATGAAAGACATGGGGCTCATGCATTATTTCCTTGGTTTGAAAATTTGGAAAAGAGATGGGGAATTTTTTGTCTCTTAGGGAAAGTATGCCAACGAGATACTGAAGAAGTTTCACATGGAGAGCAAGAAACCCATGGAGACTCCTCTAGCAGGGAATTGGAGGAAGGAATATGCTACTTCAGGCGAAGTGGTAGAAGCTATCATTTACAGGCAGCTTGTGGGTTCACTTATGTACTTGGCGAAAACACAACCGGAGATGTGTTATGCGGTTAACCAACTTAGTCAAGCAATGGTTAGGCCAACCAAAATATATTGGAAGGAAGCCAAACATGTGTTGAGATACCTCAGAGGCACCACTCAGTTTGGTATTTGGTACAAATGGACAAAGGAAGTGAAGCTGCAAGGCTTCACAGATGCCAATTGGGTAGGGAGTGCATCAAACAGGAAGAGCACATTAGGAGGAATCTTCAGTATTGGGCCAACAACAGTTTCTTGGTACAACAGGAAGCATATATTAGTTGCACTCAGTTCAACAAAATTAGATTACATGGCTGCTAGTCAAGCAGCTTGTGAGGCTATCTGGATGAGGAAGATCCTTGTTGGGTTATTTGGTCAACATATGGATCCTACAATGATTTATTGTGACAACCAAAGTTGTATCAAACTCTTCGTGAACTAGTGGAAGGTCAAAGTGTGCAAGTGGAACTTGAACCACACTCAATGATCAACCATAGAACTCATAAATCAACCATAAATAACTCATGCATGCGTGAACTGAGATTTACCCAGTTGAGATTGGAGTTCAAGGGAAGTGTATTATCAATTGTATAATCATCCAAATTGTACAGGTGGTGCATGCAGTCAAAGGAAGGCCCTTGATGGATTGTGTAGTATTGGATGGGGATTTCCCTAATTAATAGGGGATAATTACCTAAGGAAACAATGCAAGGAAATAGGGACTTGGGCAAGCCAAAATTTGGTTAAGTATTGGCATAGGCTTGTTTAGGAAGCAGTGAGACAAATAGAGATAGTGCGGAGATTTCTCGAGCATGAGAAAAGCATTGTAATCTTCTCATATTTTATGACTAATGAAATATATAGATAACATGGTTTTTTGTTGTGGATTTCCCCATGAAATCATTGTGTAATGTGTTGATTTAATTATTTCTCTTGTATGCTTCGTTATTTCACGATTTTTTAAATTGGTTTTCACAATTGCTAGAGTAGATTCAAGTCTATTGTTTTAGAAAATTACAATTATCAGTTTGAATCTACAAGGAATTTATACATAATTCTTATGTAGACATCAAGAAAAGTGTTTTCAATGAAATAACAATGAAAATATGGAATTGTAGAGTTGTGAGCTTTTGAATAAGTGATTGGAACTTTATCCTTCAATGAGATTTGTCATAGAGCTTGAGTTGGATACTATTTATAATGGCATGTATATCAATTCGAGGTGGGAGATCCAACTCAAAATCCATCTAGTTGCAGAATGGTATAGTTAAAACACTGAATTAATTATAACATTTAATACTTTTTTTCTCTTGAACCTTTTCTTGTCCAAGTGTAAGCAAGCATGGTTATTATTATGGAGCTATGGAATTACTTGATTTCAATAATGAAATTATGTGTACTTGGCTTTATTTTTTGGAGTATGACAAGTACTTGAAAATGAACAATTATGTACAAAATAAGTATCATTATATTTTTCGTTTTATTTATATGAACTAATTGGGGGAGGCTAATGGCGGCTTGTTGGGATGGTGAGATTAGGGTGTATATATTGTCCTCTCAAAATCTCAAGTCTCACTAATGACACTCTTATGCTGGTCGATATGTTAATGCACACAACAATCGTTGGGTTTGGGTGCTAACCTTGGGCATATTTGGTGGAACATATACCCCTTACATCAATTGAAGGATTCTAATTTGAATGCTATTGGTTGCACTCCCTACAAGATGGGGTAATACATGCTAACCACATCATGATAATTGGAAGTCAACCAACAAAAAAATAGTTGTGAGTGAAAGGGAAAATAGAATCCCATAGGATGCCAAACATTGAAAACCATAATCGACTTTAGAAGGTGAGTGCCATGTTGATATATAAATAGCTTTATTGTAACTATGCTCCAAATTATCATTAAATTATCCCACTTTTGATTTAGTTGATGATATATTCAAAAAAATAGGTTAAGGTTTATTGAAACTTTAGTTTGACCATCAATTTATGAGTGGAAGAAGATAGAGAACCTCAATTAACAACACAAATATTCTACAAAGACCATAAAAATGACAACAAAATATAGAATTTCAATGTGAAACAATAGTGAACAACAACCCCAAATTGACTCTAGACATACTTAAAGAAGAAATATATAGTTTATGTGACATATATGGAGTTTCTATAAGAATTAAATCCCACCCTATTATAAAATCTACAAATTATGATAAAATTGAAATGATGTTTCTTTTGTGTGATGGATAGATCATTGATGAAATACATTAAGATGGATTCCCAAGGTCTAGATGGTATATGCAATGGTTGTTGCAATCCAAACTTTATGGATCGATGGAAATTTAATTTAGTCTTCTACATGTTTTTGGATGCTAAATAATCCATCACAAGAATAAGAATGGACTTCTATGGAGTAGGCATGTTAATCCTACTAGTACACGAAGTTGATTAAATTTGAGCAAAAAGCTATCCCTAGATGGATGATCCAAAAAATATTTTTAATTCACAATTATTAGTTGATGTAGTGTTATGAGAATATGTCTAAAATGAGGATCAATGGATTACATATATTCCCACTCTTCTTATGCAATACACTAAACATTCAAAATGTTGAGGACCTTATGTATGGATTAAAAAAAACAAAAAACCAAGAACCTTGTTGGATAAGAAATTTTAAACATTCAAAATGTTGAGGACCTTAGGTATGGATTAAAAAAAACAAAAAACCAAGAACCTTGTTGGATAAGAAATTTTTGTATTTGATCGCCAAATGCAATTGTTTGAGTTTAGCATATGAGGCCTATTTCACATGAACATGTTTTTGAATCTTTAGCTACGAGTTCAATAACTGAAGTGGCCGATGATGATTAGTGTGTAGAATGGTATCCTTTCCAAGTATATAATATCACCATTACTTTAGTGTGTAAACATAGCATAACATTCATTCTTACAAGTGTTATAATTTTACTTTGCTTGGGGTAAAGTTTAAGAATGACATGCCACTAGGTGTTTATAATTCTTAAGTACAAGTCCAATAAAGTATTGGGATGCATCAATCTCTATTTCAAAAGCTTGTTGCAAGGTAGGAAATATAGGTACACTAGTTATGTAGGGAGCATCCTTGAGCTATTAAATGTTAATAAGAGTCTTTTGATTCATTAATTGATGCAAAGGATGAGAAATATGAAAATATTGGGACAAATCAATATTTAAAAACCCATACATTATTTTCATGTACACGCTCACCAAACACATCGATGAGAAAATTTATGTCTAAAGAAATATTTCATCATCTTATCTTGAAGGTTTTTTGTTTGCGTGGAGTTCCATGGTTGTATTAATATGTTATGTGTGTTTCTCCTAGGTGTTGTTATATATGAGGATAGCATTTAGATACATGATAGATAATTATGTATGTAAATTCTAAATATGTCATTAATGAGATGCATAAATGTGATTGGGCCAATTATAAGGATGAAGGGCATGATCAATTATTTGTACAAACATAACTTAGTTTTGAAAGATGTTTTCCACTCATCTCATGATCTATGCAAACTTGGTGATAGCTAGAAGCCAAGTCCAACTTGGTGTCTTTTAGTTGATTGAGCTAATCATCAATCTTGAGGAGGGGATCATAGTTCTTTACCATCAGTTTTTTGATACCCTACATTATGCATATTCTCCATTCATGCTTATCTTTATTGTAAGTGATATGAGTAGATGAACCATAGTAAATATATTGAGGGTCTTTGTCTATCCTCCAAAAATAGATGGATTTTGACTATGGGTAGTTTTGTAGGGATGCTAGTTAAATAAGGAAGAACCTACGATTATATCAATAACATGTCCTATGAACCAAATGGTAATAAGACCTTAAGATATCAATAAGCATCATAATAAGAATTTATAATGGATTAAATAGAAAAATAAAGAACATTATCTTTATTATCTATCTTCATTTGATCATCCTTGTTTAGTTTATAAGTTTTATTATAACCATTAAAGTCTTATTTGTAGTCTTATTGGTAAGGTGTGCATGGGGATAAGTCATAACAATTAAATGGGTCACATTAAAGTCCACAATGACCTAATATAGGTTTTCCTAATTTCATGGTGGGTTCAAGAGTAACCTAGATCCATCCCAATTGATATGGTTGGTATGAGTAGTGTAAAACTTCAATTCATCAAATTTTTTATAGGAAATGAGATATTTTTTGCTACAATTATTAATAATAAGTTGTGTTATCTTGTCCTTGATTTCAAAATTACAAATGAAGATGGGCTCTCTAAAGTTAGCAAGAATAATATATTGCATTGACAATTAGGAGAGTTAGGGTATTCCAAATTCTTCATCTACTAGTTATGCTTATCAACACAGGCCTTTGCAAATTTCTTAGTATCTAGGATTTAATATTATTTAATGGATTGAACTAGCCTCTTGTAGAAGGCATAATGACTCTTGTTCTCATTTCCTATATAATGAAGTGTATCGGTTGCTCCTTTGGTTTCCCACCATTGTTAGATGGGTGCTTGGTGGTTGTAGGAGAAAGGAGAAGGAATACTTTTTTCCTGAGAGTGTTTGAAGTTATTAGAGAGAATTGAATATATCTTGGAAACCAACTAGGAAGCATGATCTAAGGGAATGATGGGGGTGATTTCTAATTCTTTTTCTTAAAATAAGAAATCAATTTAACTTTGATATCATTCTTTGAGTCATGTACATAAATTTCGATCACTAATCAATGGGATGTTTGGTGATTTGTAGAAATATTTGTTCTAGAAGTTAGTGAATCTAAAACTATTTTGAAAGAAATGCATATTTGTTTCCAAGGGGATATAATTTGTTAGAAACAATGTCCTTGAAAATACCCCACCAAGTGGAAACCAATGCATTAGATCTTTCCAATTGTTGTGTGCGATGTGCCACCCCAAGAAAAATTGCTTATCCATGAGAAACTCGATTTCCATGGCCTTATAATGATCTATCATGATGGATTATGTCTAGGAGTAGAGTTTAATATTGCATGGATACATGCATCGAATTTTCTTTCTATTAAGGGAGCCATAAGATCAAATATGTAAATTTTGGTATTTAATTTGAATGGATTTTGGGAAATTGAACTAATAGTGGGCACCAATTCATGGTGTTTCAACAATTTATATTGGGAAGTTATCTTCTTCTAAAACATAGGCATGTTGGCCTATATGAGTTTCCACTCAAATCCATTTTGTTGTTGGTCCAAATGGCCCATCTTCCTAGTGAGCATACTTTTGACATTATTATACCTATTGATCTACAAGACAATTCTTTTATCATTGTTATTTTACTAACATATAGAGAATTTCATACTCTTGTGCAAGAATGATGTCACATGTGGGTGCCATATGAAACATATCTCATTGATCAATAAAATTCAAATTAGTTTAACACTTTTTTCTTTTGAAAAAAATTAAATGCTATATAAGTACACTTTTGTAGTTTTGTAATGAAATTAACTCAAAACTTTTGCTACTTTTGGCAATTCCATCAATTTTTTATGATAAGAATCAATAAAAATTTAGAAGAGGAATTTTTCTAGTTAAAATTTTATTGAAAGAAAAATCAAATAAATTGCTAGTAAATATTGTTTAAAAATATCTCACACATGTTTTATTTGAAATCATAATATATATTTGAAAAATCAAATTTAAATTTTGAATAAAAAATCTCTTAAACACATAATAATTATTAAATCTTAATATATATATATATATATATATATATATATATATATATATATATATATATATTTTTTTTTTTTTTTCTTCTTTTCATGGTGGTTCACGAATCCATGTGCCCGCACACATGAACCTTGTTACATCCATGGTCTGAAAATCTCGATAGACTCTCCCAAGGGGATCTATCGTCAGCCATACATGCGAGGCCTAACCCCGTAGGCATCAAGGAGATTCGATCTTGTGACTTCCCAACCAACAAAGTA
This sequence comes from Pinus albicaulis, assembly GCA_034641835.2. Classification (NCBI taxonomy): domain Eukaryota; kingdom Viridiplantae; phylum Streptophyta; class Pinopsida; order Pinales; family Pinaceae; genus Pinus; species Pinus albicaulis. The sequence goes on along the minus strand of CM076577.1, from coordinate 773,051,449 downwards.
CTTAACAATGCGAACTCAACCAATTAAGCTAACCCTTAAAACTCTTTAATATATATATTATTTATATTTTAAAACTAAATAATATGTACACAAAAACACAATTACTTGACTAAATAATATTGAATTCAAAATAAAACAAAAAATAATAATAATAATTATATATATATATATATATATATATATATATATATATATATATATATATATTTATATTTATTGTGCACCCTTTTCCAAAAATGAAATGTAATTCATCAACATAGTGATTGATGGAACCAATTATTTGAGTAATTATTAGAGTGATAGGTGCAGTGTTTAAATGCTTTGAATAATGAGTTGACATATATCCACAATTTGTTTCCTTAAATGAATTGCTAATACCATTATAATTTTTACCTATAGAGTAATTATCTCTCAGTAAAGTGATTTTTTTTTCTGTTCTTTCGAAAAAACAATTAACATCCCATTAAAAAAAAGAAAAAGGTAGCAACACAAACATGAAATGGAATATAGATAATATTTAGTGCCCTTGGAATATTTACAATGGTATGTCCCCACACTATGTTGATAACATACATCACCGCCGAAAGAGAGTTGATAGCATAAAGTCATAACAATTAGTCTATTGTGGACCGAATAAAATCATGACGTTATAGATTAAAATAGAACTCCTTGAGTAAACATTAGTTAACAATAGAAAACTAAATTTAATGATTGAGTATTAAGAAATCTTCATAAAAAGAATAAAGATCCTTGAGGAGAATGGGTCACGAGTGATGATAAAGGAGGGACTTCCAATGCAAACAAAGAGAAAGAAGCTCCATTGAAAATGATGTAAATTAAAATTAATGTAATTTGAATTTTTTTTATTAATAATTATGGATAATGAGTAATGTTGAAACTTTGATATTTATTTGTTTTCCAATTATATATATATATATATATATATATATATATATATATATATATATATTAAATTTAAGTTTAAAATATTTTTATGAATATAAAATGTTTTTAAGAAAAAAATATAATTTTCATTTAAGGAGAGATAAAATGTATTCTATATAGTGCATATTGTATAGTTGTTAATGTTTGTGTTACTATCTCTACGGATCACTAAATTGCTTATAGTTTTACAAAAATTTTATTAGAGGATAGTTTTGAAATTAACATGTCCGAAGGACTTACATTACATTCCATCAAAATACCTATTAACTAGATTAAAGTTTCTTAATGAATTACATTGAATTTCACTCATATAAAATTATTAAATCTCAGAAACATTATTAGACATGAAGGAGACTAAAACCCCTCCCCATATTCATTTTCAATGATATGAATTTCCATCAACTATAAACCATATTTAGAAAGGGTATTAGTATTAACATTGATCTCCTTGTAGACATTCTTGAAAGATACCTCTTGAAACTATCTTGAAATGACCTTCAAATGCTTAACCAATGGGGAGAAGCTAGTATGAAGGATTTGAAGATGATATTTCTTCCAATTTATAGCAAGAGTTGAATCCCCAAAAATATGAAGCTTGAAAATCCCTTAATTAAATTCAACTTTCGTAGGGAAAATAAAGCCTTAAATTCCTTAACATTATTTATTCCTTAAATTGCAATGAAGAAATGAGGTTTTGATAGAAATAAAATAAAACCCAAATTGCATGTCTTCCCTAGCCCTTGACATGCCATGCCAAAGAAACTCCAAGCATAAGACCTATCCATCAAACGTGCTCCCACAACGCCCTATTCTATATTCACATTAGGTTTGTAAACTGATAACAAAGCCAATACCTAAATTGAAATTTGAAAATATCGTATTGGTTTATCTTTAAATAAACTAGAGTTGCAAGCCAACCATATTCTCAAAGTGACTTAAAAAGGAGCTTCCCTAAAATGTTTAAATTCTCTTCTTTTAAACCAATATTTGAAATTCATGCACTAGTCTCTCTACATCACAAATCCTAAAAACCCAACGAAGTCTCTAACTCCTTTTGGACTTACATAGATAATATACAGGACAAGAAAATATGAGTAGTAATATTCTCATTTGATTTACATTATTAACATATTTTAGGGACAATCTTGTTCCTATTTTGAAGCATTCCCAAGTCAATATTCTATTATTTAGAATCAACCACATAAAAAATATACTCTTAGGTGGAGCCTTAACCTTCTACAACTTTGACCACCACCATATTATCTTAGTAGGGTTGAGGGATCACAGAGATAAATAGTTGACACTCATAGTATAATCACCCCTAGTCTTATTCATCATTGGTAAAAAATCATCACGATCCTCACTCAACCATACATGGGCTCTTCTTAGTTCAATTAGAAAAGTACTCCCTTCCTTGACTCATCTCATCATTTAACCCTAATTCCTAAGCTAACAACCAACTTTACAAGGACCATGTTGATGGTGTTGGACCCACCAACATTCAAGGGGTCTTCTTGATATGTGGTCCCAATTAGACCTCACACTATTTGGGATAGGAGCCCCATCCGAAGTATGGCCCGGTTGCCAAATTATTAAAAATTTTCCTTGGCTCCAACTGTTAGCAAGAGAGAGGAGTGAAATTGTGCCTTCGAAAAGAAATAAGGTGTGCCTGGTGAGTGCTCATTTTTAAGTGTGTCAAAGTTCTTCTACTGCGGAGGAAAAGTGTAAAGTGAACCTCTAAGAGAGAGGTAATAGTAGCACCCTAGTAGAGACACACACAGCCAAGAAGGATCCATCTAACATCTAGCAGAATAGTCCATAAAAAATGCGACAATCATTATAACCAATCAACGAGGAAGATTTATTTAGTATCGTGTGGAATAGTCGACAAGGATGGGACATCAATAACAACCATTACAACACATATTTCTCAATAATATAAGTACTAGAATAACCAAAATAGTCCAACTACTTTAGCACATAGGAAAGAAAACATGAAATACAAACATCCACAGAATAATCTTACAACCGTTCATGATCCATGTATGAAGAACATGCTGGCCTTGAAGGCTTCTATTATTAAGTAAAATTTCCAAGACACATGTATACAATGAAAATCACTATCTCCAATATTGGATAATTAGAGCCACTCCTTGCACCTCAAAAGAACTAGCTTATCTCTCTAATTCCTTGCAGGAGGAGCCAAGGTGAAAATTCCTTTACTCTTACAATGAGAGTGTATATATAACAATGAGGAGGTGATGCTTCACCTTCCTTGTGACTCTTCATTTACCCTCATGAATTTTTGACTTCTTATGACTTTTCAACTTTACATGACTCTTCATATTCCATAAATGTCCTTCAGAATTTCATTTTACAATACATTTTCGAAACATGAATTACATAGTCCACCATAATGGTGTGGCATGTGACAAATCATGACATGACACGACTGACATGGACTGCTTGATGATGTGGCAATGTCAATCCACTTTTTCTGCTATGTGTTGAGTGTTTTCTTGAGAATTCTCTTCATTCCACCTCTATAAGGCTTGGTGATAAGGAATCTTCAATGATCTGAAGTCTTGAGTTGTGATCACGAACTGGTGTCCCTTTTATTTCTCTTAGTTAATCAGCTTGCATGCTCAACTAAAAATATGTATTTCAGCATGTTTCCCTTCTTCATCTCCTTCTTCATCATCTCTCCATGACATGATAAGGTACCTGCATATGAAATTCTCTCATGACGAGACAACATTAGTCCGAAAAACCCCTAGTCTAAGATAGTGAACATTGATCCATTGACTAATCCGGAACCAAGTAACAAGCTAGGAGAGGGGATATGTGACTGCACAGTTACATAGTTCAAGAAGTCAGGGGTGAACGTTGAGCATTGAGACTACACAATGCGTAGTCCAGGCTAGGTTGAGGAGGAAAAATGCGCAATTCTGGATTCAGTGTGATAGGCTAAAGGGATGGGCACTGGATCAAAACATTGTGCAGTTCTGAGAGGCATAGGAGGCTGGGCCATTGCATAATTGCACAACTCAGAGGATCAAGGGATGAGATTGAGGCTAGATATTTCACAATGCGCAGTTGAGGTGAGGCCGAGAATATGGATTGTGCAATTCTAGGAGCCAAGGTCAAGGCTTGAGCACTGAAACTGCGCAGTGTAGCATTCTTGGGAGGCAGGAACTGCACATTATGCAGTTTCAAGAGGCAAGGTCACATATAGAGGACATAGACTGTACAATGCGCAGTTTAGGGAGGCTAGGTGAAACTAGGTTGCATGGTTGGGAATCTTTTTTAGAAATTGGTTAAGTGGAGGATCGGTGAGGCTGATGTGAATATTGATAAGACTTATATTATGGTCACACACTTAGAATACTTTATGACTATGACATAACAACATAGATCATATAGGACACATGAAAAATTCATTTCCTTTAGTGCGAAAATTTTACGACATCTTATGACAAGTGTGACACTAAAGACACACTTTGTGGACAAGTGTGACACTAAAGACACACTTTGTGATGAATGTGACGACACTTGTGCGACAATGTTTGAAACTTTGGAAATGAGTGAGAAATATGTTTACATGGTTAGAACAACTCATTTATACAAATATGACCTCTTGAAACCACCAAAACATTCTTATACACATTATGCGACAACTAACATGTGAAAATATGAAATTTTACCTATCTTGCAAAAGGGACTGAAACTCCTCAAGAAAACACATGGAATGGGTTTCAATGTTTGTGAAAAAAATGCACAAGACCAAGGAAGGCTATGAAATTGAGCATAGGAAAACATTTCGGAGGGTGTTGTAGCATCGACAACACATGGCAACACATTGGTAGAATTCCAACTTCTCTGCCTTGGATTAACTTTTCAATGTAGGGTCTTGGTTCTTCGAGGAGAATTGATTCATCGTGCAGATTACTTTGGTCTCCCCACTTACCTCGTGAATAAACATGGTCCCATTTATAAATTCTCGGTCGAACATAACATAATATTCCACAATATCGCAATGTTTCAAGTTGGGAAGGGCAGTGAAGTTCACGATATTTATATTTTCAGAGTATAATTTTTCATCTCTGGTGTTGCTCCACTACCAGCAGGCCTGGAAAATACCCCGACAGAGTCACCACAGGAAAAAAAAATTTTATACACTGCCAGTGAGCTTAGTTAGTACCCCAACAGAGTTTCTTGCTTCACCTCTCTACGTAGGATGCCTTTCTCTTCTTTCACATTTTTTTTATAGGACTATGCATTGACACTTATTCATTTTATGGGAGGAAGAGGGATCCCGATTTATTGAGAGAAAAAGAGGTTGTTCCTTTAGAGAATAATATAGATACATATGATTTAGGTTTTCTCGTTTATATTATTCCCCTTATCCTCTTATACTATTGGATAAGTGTGAAAACACCGAAACATAAAAACTGAATTGTGGGCATAAGGTTTTCTGAATATACACAAGTTCATGGTTCAACCAAAATTATCCCCACGGATGGATCATATTTTATGTCAGAACTTTATTGACAAAAATATATAACCAAAATAAGGAATACATACCGAAGGTTAGCCAAATGTTGAAGTGTCACAAGACTCTTTTCAATTCAGCCACACACAAATAATCTAGAACACACGTTCACACACAATACTTATGACGAAAACAAAGCACAAAACAAACAAACAATAAAAGAATATGTACATATCATAGGGAATAACCCCAAAACATCATTGAAAATAGTGTTTTAAGTCTTGGACATTAATAGGGATACTAGAGTATATCTTCCCGTCTAGTGATTGTAGACAATATGTGTGTTGGCCAATATTTTCACGAATAGTGAACGTTCCAATCCACAGGGATTGAAAATTGGTGTGTTTTCCTTTGTCACCCACACTGAAGTTACTCTTCCTTGCAGACTTCTTGTCAAACCATCTCTTGATACGATTCTAGTGAAGGGAATTTTTTTCTTTTGCTTTCAACCTTTCTTCCTGTAGCTTGTGAAGAGTATCCATCCTACATTGAACTAATAAAAATTGCTTTCCCTTGGATTCTTGCGAAAGTTGGAGAGAAGGAAAGTGGATGTTAGGAGAAAGGATTACTTCTTTTCCATACACTAGGAAGTAAGGGGGGGTGTTCAAAGAGGGCTTTGGTGTGACCTGGTCAACCCATAAGGGATTTACCAAAGAAGAGCGCCAATTCCTTTGTTCATAGAAGATGGTATTTTTGATGATACAAATAAGGTTCTTATTTGTAGACCCAACAAGACCATTTCCATGTGGATAATAGTTAGTTGAATGTTTCAATACAATTCCATTTTTGAATGAAAAATCATATAATTTTAATGATTAAAAATATGTTGAATTATCGAAAAAAAGTGAAGTCAGAATGCCGAATTTGGAAATTATATTCTACTTAAGGAAGTTGATGGCTTCTTGATCATTCACTTGTTTAAGTAGGACTTCTTCTTTCCATCACGTGAAGTAGTATGTAGTAGTGTTGCTTTGAAAAATGGGGAAATATTTCTCTAATGAAATATAAGCCCCATTGTTGAAATGGTTCTTCCACTGCGATAGGATGCAATGGGGCAGTTTACTTCTTGTTTCGACCGACACACATTTGACAGACTAGGCAGTTGCAGACATAGTCGTGAGCATCTTTGAATAATGTAGGCCAATAGAAACCAACCCGCATAAATTTATTCACAATTGCGTTACCTGCGAAGTGTCCCCCAGCTGGTCTATCGTGGAGATCACACAATACTTTCTCTGAATTGTGTGATTCCAGGCACTTGAGCAATACTCCATTATGATACTTTCTAAAATGAACCCCATGCACCAACTCATAAGATAATGCTTTAATTTTGAGTTTCCTCTTCTACCATGCGGATAAATGGGAGGACACGGTGCCATGCTCAAGGTATTAGTGCACATATGTGTACCAATAGTTCACAATGGTTGTTGGAGGAGCTCGATCAAAATTGTACATTTCGATCTCCTGCTCCCATCCAGAAAGATCTTCTTATTTTTCATCCATTTCTTATGCTCCTAGCCGACATAGACCATGGCCCTTGATTGTATGAACTAGATTAAAATAATTCATATTCCTGTAAACCAGTCATCCAGTTCGATATTCTCTCACCCAAATCTTATTGAACGCACAATGATCTAACTGCTAGGTGCGACATAAAGATGATGCAATGATTTTTCAAGAGATAGGTCTGGAAGTGCTTCACCGCCTTGTATACTACATAAGATTGTTTTTCAATGGTGGGGAAATTAAGTTCAAGTCCCTAGAGGCTACCGCTCATGAAAGATATTGGTTGCTCATTTTTTTGGTCATCCTTTTGCGTAAGCACAACGAAAAGAGAAGTGTCAAAATTGAAAGTGTAGAGTAGGAAATATTTGCTAAAATTTGGGATGTACAAAGCGGGTTCTTCTGCAATAGATTGATTAATACGGGAAAACACGTCCTTTTCCCTTTTATCCCATTTTTATATCACATCCTTCTTTTCCATATCTTGTATTGGCTTCACGATTTAAGTGTAATCAGAGATGAACTTGTGGAGGAAGTTAATTTTCCCCAGGAAGGACTACATAACTTTCTTGTTCATAGGGAAGGGAATATGAATAATTTCTTTAACCCTATCATGGTATAATTTAATCCCTCTTTTTGAAATGATATTTCCCAAAAGGTTACCCTTGGATACTACAAAAATGCTCTTTTTGGTATTAAGGGATATGCCGCACTTGCAACATCGCTCGAAAATTTTCTTCAAGTGGTGTATGTGGTCAGATTTGATTTTGGAAAACATCGTGACATCATCGAGCTATAACACTATGTTCTGTCTAATCATTCCGCATAATGCGATTTCCATGGTGTGTTGAAATGTTGCACCAACAATGATCAACCCGAATGGCATTCTCTTGAATGTGAACACACCCTACTTCATGTAGAATGTTGTCTTTAGTCTGTTAGGATCTGATACTAGAACCTGGTTATAACTAAAATACCCATCCAACAAAAAAAACATCTCTGACCTCGATACTTTTTGTAGTATCTGTTCCATAGACGACACGGGGTTCTTGTCTTTGATCGAGGCACGGTTCAAGTTGCAGAAATCAACACACAAGCAAATTTCCCTTGCTTTTTTTCTTACCGGGACCAAGTTCGATGCTCAAGTATAATGTCACACTTTATATATGATCTGATCATCCAATATTTTCCTCAACTCCTTTTGAACCAGAGGCTCAAGCATTATATGTACCTTCCGCAACTTTTGTTGAAAAGGCTTGGCCCCTTCTTTGATTGGAATCACATGCTGGATTATTCACATGCCATAAATTTTGAGCTCATCATATGTCCATGAAAATATGTCTCGGTACTTCTTGAATAAGTGTATGAAATATTTTCGCTCCTGTGGTGTGCAACAAGTACCAAGATTGAAAAACTTCAAATTATTTTACGTTCCCAGATTTATTTTCTCGTGTGACAATGTCAAGCTATGAGTTTTCACATTGACTGGCCCTCGAAAGTGATTATGCAAGTCATACAAATTTTCCAATGAGACAAAGCCTTTCTGCATGGGGTTGTCTTTGCCTGCAAAAGCTGCATCCTACAATGCTTTCTCATGCTCATCTTCGTCGATAGCTACATCCTTGAATACATCGACAATCTCTATAAAGTGCATTATTTGCTGGTCATCATCGAAAACACGTAAATTAGTAATATTTTCAGGGATTGAAGGTCTATAAAGAGAATTTATACAGAAAAAATAATCCCTAAGTGGTGATAACCTGGTAACAACATTTTCCAATGCATCCGCAGTTGCGTTGTGTATTCTAGGAACATAAATGATGTTGAAAGCTTGGAAATGAGAAATAAAATTCCATACCTCTTGTTGGTAAATTTTGAGATGAGGTGACACACAATGTATGGTATCACATACCAGTCATACGACATTTTTCGAGTCACCTACTGCTTTGAGAACTACAACATTAAGGTCAATGGCTCTTTGCAAACCCAATATGAGTGTTTCGTATTATGTGGTGTTGTTCGTGCACTCGAATTCGAAGCGGCTGGAGATCAAATGTTTCCTCTATCACAGGTCTACTAAAACACAACCAACTCTAGAGTGCTCCTATGTTTTGGAACCATCAAAATAAAATGTCAAATTATCATATATACAAGGACTACGTTCTATGCTAGTACTATTATTACTACTACTACTAACTGTACAGATGCAATTTTCACCAGTTGGACTAGGAAGGAGCTCCAACTGTGTGTTTGGTGGAACTGGGGATGGTTGAGTGAGATATCACCCCAGATTAGTTTCCAAAAATAAATTTCCAAATATTATATCGACAAAAGACATTGGTTCATTCTTACCATCGAAGGGAGTAACAATGTATTTCATGTATTTCTATGAGTTCACCCGGATTTGATTGTTTCTGCCCTTGTACGAAAGACATAAATGTGACTAGTCCGTAGAAAAATACCCCTGTAGCTTTCTGGACTAGTCTTTGCTCAATAATACACTGTATGCTTTCGAAATGTCCACAATTACTATATTTATACATTGGTGAACTCGGTGATCGGACGATAAGAGAACAAGCACATTCTCGAGTTCACCAATCACATGGAAAAGAGTCATGTCTAGCTAAATTATTTGTGCATCTTTTTTATCCCATTTTGAATTTATTTTCTTCGCGACAGATAATGGAATTACATTTATGGATGCACCAAAATCAAATGAGAAATTGTGTACATTATAGTTGAAAATTTCAAACATTAAAATAAAGGGAGGGAAAGACTCACCAGATCCCTTCCATGAAGAAGCATCATTTCCTTAAGAAGATTGTGGGCATGTCTTGCTGGCTTGCGATCTTTGTCAATTCGAAGAGTGAAATGTTCACGCGATCTTTCTTCATCTCTTCAACTATGTTGTAATACAACACGAGATATTTCCAAAGTGTTTGGAGGAGTAACTTGGTCTACAACTTCTAGAGTGATGGACTTACTTTTACTTCTTGCAAAAGTAATTTATGTCCAAACTACATTTCCAGAATTTCTTTGAATGTTCTGTTTTGAGTTGAGGGGAAGACTGATCTTCCTTAACAAATTCTCTTTCAATTTCTGCTTCGTCAACTCTTGTTCGACGATCGAACCTTGGATTCTCAAATTATAATGGTTATTATAGTTATGGGTTGGGATATCACTCAGCGGCTGCTTTTAGGCAAAGTTATTTTCAGCTGCGAATATGCAATTGAATGTGTTCACTGCCTGCCCCACACTTGGAGTTTATTCGGCTGCAAAAATCTCTTCCTTTTCTTCCGCAGGATCATTCTGCTCATCAGAAATTATTGTATCAATAAAAATTGCAACAAGAGCGTTCATGTTGTGGTTCCTGTTAGTGTCAGTCTATTCATACTGCCATCAGCGATCAAAGTTGCTCTTTTGCATTTGCATATTAGGTGTCTCATACCAAATAAATTTCACCATTCCGCTAGGTCATGGATTCATTGATGGTAGTAATTTTTATTAGTTTTCCCTCATGAGGTACTTTCTTATTTTCCTCCCTATGGTCTTCAGTCATTATGTCTCTTTCATTCTCAAAATCATATTAGTAGGTCATAGGATGGGTCTCATTAGTTTCTAAGGTCTCACCATGGTCAAAATAATGAGTCAAATGTCAATAAAGATCAGCAAGGTCATGAGGAAGTCCATAAATACAAAATCATAGCACCAGGAGGATCAAAGATATCGTTCATTCAGTTTGGTGTAATTTTCACCTCAAAACCATGTTTTGAGGTGAAAACATAATACTTCGCCTTTCAGTCACAATTCAGAAGCTGTTATCTCCACAAATTTATGTCCCTACCTTCAAATAAGTTTTCCACAGCATGTTTAGCGCCAGATCATCTTCAAGATAGATCCATCAGAAAGAGCCCGGAAAGAGCTTTCCAACGGTATACTACACTCTCAAAACTGACTTCTAGATTGAATTCTATGCTTAAGTGAAGTAAAAGCCCTCTATTCCCTAAGCCCCCCATATTTCCCATGTTTCCCTTTTAACCTTATGTTCAAATCCCTTTAAAAACCCCTTATTCCCCCCTTTTTCCGATTATAAAATCGCATTATAAAACTTTGAATACATATGCGATTTGATTATATAACCACTTCCCCACCATGCATATAATACAACCTTATAATATAAAGTTTAGAGTTTTTGTTATAAGTCGCAATCGCAACCCTTATCCAAATCGCAATTCCAATGCGATTGATCGCACCATCGCAAATTGCAAAGTTCAATTGTATGCTCCGATCAGCCCATCGCAAATATTTGCGATGCGATTAATCGCACAAAAATCCGATCGCATCGCACATCCATTTCTCCCGATTGCGATTACTCCCTCCGATCAAACCATCGCATCCCGTCTTCCGATCCGATCGTATCGCAACTCCCCCGATCGCAAATACTGCCCCCTCCTCCGATCGCATCACAAATTTTGCGATTGCTACCATTCCGCTCCGCTCCCCTCCGATTTGCGATTGCGATTATATCCCCAGGCCCACCATACGGTACTTACTCCCAATTATAATATAAAGTCCCTTTCCCCTTTGAAAGTCCCAAATCGCATTTTATTATGTTTATTAAAGGATTTCCCATGGTTTAATCTAATCGCATCGGAAATTTTGTATGGTCCGTTCCAAATGCGTCCCACCTCCCGATTCCTGATTGCGATTACTGTGTTATATCATATCTTCGCCCCGCTCCCGATCCCGATTGCGATTTCCATATGGGTCCCGCCTCCATTTCCCTTCCCTTTTCCGATTCAAACGCATTTTCCCTTCACAAAAGCATAAATTCATTCTATCGGCGTTCTATTAAAAGCCAGAGAATGAAGAACTAAAGGAAAGCGAAACGTCAGGGGCCGAGAACAAAATTGTAACAGTCACCTCTTCAGTAATGATTCAAAAAGATCCACGCTACTATGTTTTTCCTTCTCATTGGATATCCGAAAATTTCAAATGAAATAATGTAACGCAACTCTTCTTTTACGAAGAGATTGTTGGCCTTTGGCCTTCCATCTTCAGTTGTGATTTCTCCTCTTCCCATCGATTCGTATTCCTGCAAAATCTGTCTATTTATTGTAAGTTCTAATTATTTGCAAGGGGCTGGAGAGTCTGAGGTCTAAAAACTCAGAAGTAGGGGAATAGTGTGGTAGTGAGCTCTGCGCTCCATTGTACAGTTTGGCAGGGAATTAATAAAGTGATGCAACTCTGATTTGTGGGATTCATGTGGGATGAGTTTTAGCATATGTCTCTCTTTTTTGTTTCATATGTACATTGTTATGTTTCATCATTCATTCATAAACATTTCCAGTTGAATGTTTTCAAGTTATAAAGGTAGAATCCATTTTATATGCTCTGCCTTGGGAAATCATTCATGCTCTGTGTGTTTTCTTCTGTCTGAAAAGGATTCATTTATTATGCCCTTTTCAGCTTTCTCAACAGTCTTTCCACTCCATCTTATTTCAAACTTTGATTGCTAAACCTCCCGCCTATCTTTTCCCATGAAACACCCTGTATCCTGATTTAATTCCTCAGCTCATACTTTCCCTTTGTCTCATACATCCCTGAAAATTCAGTCATTTATTGAAATCCCTCTTCCCATTTATATACCTAGCCTAAAATCAGTTCATTATTGTTTTATTGAATATCTATTCTATGGAGAGAGCCCTCTCCTGTCCTTGTAGGGCTAGCTACAAGGCTGAGTGTGGTTTATTTGTTACCCTGATTTGCCTTTTTCAGCCTGAGGTTCAGATTGGGCGCTAACATCTCTGGCGACCATACTGGGGAGATTACAAACTTTTTGCATAGAAGAATTCATCACCCCAGTCATATCTTTCTTATAAAGTCCTGATGATGATATTTCAGAGTTTTCTAAGCTAATATAAATATTGTACAGTAGTAATTTGACCACACTGGCTTCAAGAAGATATACAAGGGCTAATCCTGATCAAAATCCTCCCCCTGTGTTTGAAAATCCAAATCTTATCCCAAGAATAGTCAGAAGGCAGGAGGGATCGCTAAGTCCTACACCTATTTTCAGGTCCCATACTTGGCCCAGTGAGTGGTTTTTTGTAGAAGAGCTTTCTTTTGATGAGAGTTTTGAGCTTTCTTTGTTTAGAAACAAGTCTGAAACTGCACTTGAAGACACAGTTTTAGATCCACAGTTTCTTGTAGATATTGAAGTTCAAAGAGAAAATTCTTCCATTGATGACTACATTTTGAATTCTCCTCAGTCCATCACTGTAACTAATATTCCTGAGGTTTCAGAATCATCAAGGCCAACATTCCATCCCCCTGATTCATCAACATTCCCATTAGTCAATTCCCAGTCTTCATCTCCTTCATCAACACCTACCTCAAATCCCAGTACTACAAACGCTGTGGTAAATCCTTTCAGAATCATGGCTGCCGCCCGGTATGCACCCTTGGTTTTACCTCAGGTTCTTAATGATATGCCTGCTGATTATCAGAGTAAAATTCCTATCTTTGATGCCACTTAGGGCATTACAGCCCAGCAGCATGTTGACAAGATGAATGACTTTTTTGACTTGCATGAAATAGAAGAAGAGAATGTAGCTACCAGGTTGTTTGTTCAAAGCCTCGGAGGTGAAGTTAGAAAATGGTTTAGAGCTTTACCAGCCGGCTCAATCCATACTTTACAGGAGTTACACACACAGTTCTTAGACCAGTGGGAAGTGAAAAGGAACCCACACCAAATTCTGTCTGAATATGAGAATATGAAAAGAAATGTGGGTGAAACTGTGCAAGAATATTGTTTAAGATTCAATGCTGCATACAATGCTATTCCGGCTAACCTCAAACTTCCCGTGGATTCAGCTATGCTGAATTTTCCGGATGGTTTTGATGCCGATATGGCATATTAGCTGTGTGAAAGAGATCCACCGTCACTTGAAGAGATGCAAAAGATAGCAGTAAGCGTTGAAGCTAATTTGCTGGCTAGAAGAGATCGAGCCAGAGCTGAAAAGAAAGTCGTGGTGAAAGAGGAAGAATATTCTTCGGACATCAGAATGGACACATTAATTCGTACAATGGAAAGGATGGTTGAGCGGTTGACGATCTCCGACAGACTTGAAACTCAAATAAGAAATCCGAATTTTAGAGGACAGCAGCAGCCGCAATTCAGAAATAGACAGAGAGAACAGAGGGCGCAGGACCAAGCGACACCACAACAGTAGATTAAAACGCCATTACAGCAGAACTACGTGCAAGGGACTAACTCAGAGGACGATGGTCCCCTGTTTGAAACCAATCATTTTTTCATAGCTGATGGTGAGCCCATTTTCCTCACAGAAGACGAATAATACACAGCGGCAACTCCAGGCATTCGAGGGGACGAAAATTTCATCCTGGAAAATGACGTAGTGTTAGAAGAAGAATCTGATGACTACCAGAGAGGGTATATGAACGCTCTATCAGCCCAAAAAAGGTAGTATTCTCTGAGGAAAAGAAACGTCACAATCAGTCCCATTCAAAAGAGAAAAGAAATCCAAATGAAGGACGAGGCACATAAGAAAGGACAAGAGCCGATCAATCCTTCATCCGGCAAAGCACCCGCAGCAACCACACAGCAAATGAAAAAAGCCAGCAGAGCATAGCGAAGGAGCAAACAGAGAAGAAAGACCCTCCCATTAAAGAGGGAGAAAAAGCTCCTTCCTTTAATTTAGAAAATGAAATTTCCAAACTCAAAGTGTCTGTGCCCCTGACTGAGTTGGTGAAGAATAGTGTTTATAAAAGTCAGGTGTCTAAAGTATTGCAAATTGACCCTCTTTCTGATATGGTTAATGTGGAATATGACTACCCTGAACTTATTTTTGGCCCAGTCACACAAGAGTCTGAAGAAAACGACGTTCCCCCCTTTTACCTAAGTCTTAGGTTGCATGAGTTTATCTTGCATAACGCCATGTTGGACTCTGGGGCCTCACATAATTTGATGCCCAAAGCTGTCATGGAGAAGTTAGGCCTTGATGTTACTAGAAAATACCATGACTTGTATTATTTTGACTCAAGTAGGGTCCATTGTATTGGTCTCATCAAATATTTAGTAGTGTCTTTAGATCAAATCCCAGCCAAAAATGTCTTGATGGATGTAGTTGTTGCTGATGTCCTGCCATGGTTTGGAATGCTTCTATCTAGGTCTTGGGGTGCAAAAATTAAGGGGACCATACAGCTTGATTTCTCCTATGCCATGATCCCTGTATTTGGCCAGTTGAGGACGTTATATAGGGAAAAGAAAATGAAATACAAGATCACCAGCAAAGACAAGCCAGTGAACCATCCCATCAATGCAGTCCACACAGATTTAGAGTCTTTTGTCTTATATTCATATGGTGGTTTTAATGATGATAATGTTAAATTGGTGCAAGTGGATGAAATACCTGAGATTTCATAGAATTTCAGAGAGGTCCTCAAAAAGGAAAGAGACAAAGCAGTAAACACTCTCGAACCTCCTGCCTGCCAGCAGCAAAGAGACCATGAACAGCCAGAAGTCAGCCAAGGCAAAGAAGAGAAAGAAACAAATTTCCAGCATCTTCAAGAAGAAGAAGAAGGCCTGTGGAGTATGGATTTTGATGGAGCTATTGGTAAGGATGGAGTTGGCATTGGCATATGGATTCGGAGCCCAGTTTTCCAGCCTGAAAAGGTCCCTAGTAATGTTAGAGTTTGTGCTTATAAGTTGGCTTTTGACTGCTCCAACAATGAAGCAGAGTATGAAGCTCTGATTGCAGGCCTCAAAATATTGAAGAAGTTGAAAGCAAAAAGGATTTCTGTGTATGGGGACTCTGAGTTAATAATCAAGCAGGTGAAAGGAGAATACCAAGCGAAACATCCAAGACTAAGGGCATACAGAAATGCAGTTCTGGACATTTTGAAGACATTCCCAGAGCACACTTTGATAACAGTACCCAGGATGCAGAATCTTATTGCTGATTCTCTGTCCACTACTGCAAGTAACCTGAAGATTCTGATGAACTCCAGCAACAAGTTTGAGATCTATGTCAAACATAGGCCTGCTGTTCCGGACAATTTAAGGTATTGGCAAGTATTTTGGGATGATAATGAGATCAATGCATTTTTGCAGGGTGATGGAAAATTCAAGGACACTCCCATAGAAGGTGAATATGTGGTTGATGATCAAGAATTGGAAACAAACCAGATGGACATATTGCAGCTGAAAGATAATGTAATTCCTAGAGGTCTCATACCTCTAGAGGAGCTGTTTGATCAGGACGATGTTGCAAAGAAGCCAAGCTTTGCGCCCACAGAGAAAGGAGTTGAAGATGTGAATCTTGGAACACCTGATCAGCCAAAGTTCGTGAAATTGTCAAAGTCATTGTCCCTTGAAGCGAAGGTGAAGTATGTGAAGTTGCTTTCTGAATTTTCTGATGTATTTGCATGGGATTATTCAGATTTGAAGGTATATGATAAGAACATAATCCAGCATACTATTCCTATCAAGCTGAATCAAAAGCCATTCAGACAGAAGATGAGAAGAATCAATCCGAAGTTGCTGCCATCCATCGAAAAAGAGGTAAACAGATTGTACAAAGATGGAATCATAGTTCCTATTAGATTTTCTGATTGGATTTCGAATTTGGTCCCAGTGCGTAAGAAAACTGGAGAAAGAAGGTTGTGTATATATTTTCGGAACTTGAATAAGGCCTCCTTAAAGGATAGTTATCCACTTCCGAAAATGGAACATATTCTGCAGAGAGTAGTTGGAGCATCCAGGATGTCACTACTTGATGGCTACTCAGGCTACAACCAAATCTTGGTGCATGAGAAGGACCAAGATAAAACTGCCTTCACAACACCCTGGGGAACCTTACAGTATGCCAAAATGCCTTTTGGACTGAAGAATGTGGGAGCTACTTTCCAGCGTGCAATGGACATCACTTTTGCAAATGAAAAAGATGTTTTTTTGGTTGTTTATTTGGATGATTTGACAGTTGAGAGTTGTTTTTCAACGATGCAGAAAATTTGGAATTTCTCTCAATCCCAAGAAGTTTCTCTTTGCCATGGATGAAGGTAAGCTGCTGGGGAATATCATCTCCAAAGATGGTATTCGCATCGATCCAGCTAGAGTGGAGGAAATTCAACTCATAGACCTGCCACGAAATAAGAAGGAGATTCAGGCTTTTAATGGTAAAATGAACTTTTTACGTCGATTTATACCCAATCTGACTGAACATTTGAGGGAAATGACTAACATGTTGAAGAAGGACAACACTGTCAAGTGGAGTGAAGAAGTGATCAAGTCATTCAATCTGGTAAAGTTCGCTTTGTCCAATGCCCCAGTTTTGATCAGTCCCGACTATACTCAAGATTTTATCATATTTTCGTTTGCATCTGAGCATACTTTGGCTGCCGTTTTAATGCAAAAGAGAGATGAGGTAGAAAATCCAATTGCCTTTTTCAGTAGGACTATCAGAGATGCTGCCTTAAGATATAACATTATCGAAAAATAGGCATTGGCTCTTATCAAGGCATTGAAGGATTTCAGGGTCTATATTCTGCATTCACATACTATAGCTTATGTCCCTAACGCAGCAGTGAAGGATGTGTTGATGCAAACTGAATCAGAAGGACGAAGGGGTAAGTGGATAACAGCTATGTTGGAGTACGATCTGGAGATCAAGCCCACGAAGTTGATCAAACGCCAAGGCTTGGCGAAATTGATGGCCCAATCAAATCTGCGTGCTTTATATATAAACCTCATAACAGCATGGCAGAAGATGAAGATGAAGGTTTGCTGGTTCCAATTTCAGATATTTTTCTGCAGTCCCCATGGTATTAAGACATTGTCTATGTCCTTCAGTATTTTTCACCTCCTACGGGCATGTCCAAGAGTAAAGGTAGATCTCTAAAGCTAAAATCTACAAAATAATTCATTTTAGACAGCGCTCTGTATTGGAAAGATCCGGGAGGCGTTCTGCTCAATTTTTTGGTTGAAGAAGAAGCACAGAAGGTAATGCCCGAGTTTCATAAAGGTGACTGTGGCGGTCACTTGTTTTAGAAAACTACAGCTAACAAGATATTGAGAGCAGGATATTATTGGCCCACATTATTTTCTGATTTATATAAGACAGTGATGAAATGTCATGAATGCCAAATATTCCAAGGGAAGAAGAAATTTCTTCCACTCCCTTTGAAACTAGTTTTAGTAAACGCACCCTTTCAGCAGTGGGGGCTCGATTTCATAGGAGAGATTCATCCCGCGTCCTCAGCGCAGCACCGATGGATATTGACAGGGACAGATTATTTTACGAAATGGATCAAGGCCGTCCCAGCCAGGCAAGCAACAGACACGGTAATCATTCAATTCCTGGGATCGAATATTTTATCTCGTTTTGCTTGCCCCTGCAAAATCGTAACAGATAATGCAGCAGCGTTCAGATCCAAGAAAATGATCGACTTTTGTGACAAATACAACATCGCGCTGGGCCATTCGACAGCGTATTATCCACAAGGAAACGGCCTGGCTAAGTCATCTAACAAATCATTGGTGAATATAATTAAGAAAATGCTGGAGGCAAACAAAAGAAATTGGCACCGAAAGCTCATCAACGCACTGTGGGCAGACAGAGTTAGCAGTAAAAGATCAATAGGTATGTCACCATTTGAGCTGGTTTCTGGTACTGATGCTGTCTTTCCTACATCCCTTACAGTCCCAGTTATGAGATTATTGCAAGAATTTGGCAGCGAGGACAATGACAATCAGCGAAGGATAAATCAAATGATCCACCTTCAGCAAACAAGAGAGGAAGTGTCACAGAACGCTATTCAGTTGCAGGAGAAGATTAAAAAGATCTATGACAGGAATACAAAAGAAGAAACGTTTCAGCTGGATGATATAGTGTTGAGATGGGATGCCAGAAATGAAGACAAAGGGAAGCATGGTAAGTTCGACAATCTGTGGAAAGGACCATACAGGATTTCAACATACAGAGGACAGAATGCCTTCTTGCTTTCAGAAATGGATGGCCAAGATTGTCCTGGAGGAGCAGTAAATGGTAGGCTTTTGAAGCACTACCATTGTTGAAAACAAAGGATCAGGAATCTATATCATCACCATTGTATATACCATGTTATGTTTATCAGAGTTCAGAGTACACAATCATTGAAGTTTGGGGCCAGAGGTGAAGGCTATAAAGCTTGGATGATATGTGTATGGTATGGGTTTATTTAAGTTCTCAGTTTAGCCTTGAGTCAGTGTCAGTCTGCATTGTGTCAGTTTCCAGTATTTTTGACTCCATTCCCAATGGATAAGGTTACTTGGTCTACGGTGTTCTTGGCACCTCCAAGGAGCTACCATCCCCATTGGAGCCAATGTTAGTGTCAGTCTAGTCATACTGCCATCAGCGATCAAAGTTGCTCTTTTTCATTTGCATATTAGGTGTCTCATACCGAATAAATTTCACCATTCCGCTAGGTCATGGATTCATTGATGGTAGTAATTTTTATCAATTTTCCCTCATGAGGTACTTTCTGATTTTCCTCCCTATGGTCTTCAGTCATTATGTCTCTTTCATTCTCAAAATCATATTAGTAGGTCATATGATGGGTCTCATTAGTTTCTAAGGTCTCACCATGGTAAAAATAATGAGTCAAATGTCAATAAAGATCAGCAAGGTCATGAGGAAGTCCATAAATACAAAATCATAGCACCAGGAGGATCAAAGATATCATTCATTCATTTTGGTGTAATTTTCACCTCAAAACCATGTTTTGAGGTGAAAACATAATACTTCGCCTTTCAGTCACAATTCAGAAGCTGTTATCTCCACAAAGTGATGTCCTTGCCTTCAAAGAATTTTTCCACAGCATGTTCAGTGCCAGATCATCTTCATGACAAATCCATCAGAAAGAGCCCGGAAAGAGCTTTCCAACAGTATACTACACTCTCAAAACTGACTTCTGGATTGAATTCTATGCTTAAGTGAAGTAAAAGCCCTCTATTCCCTAAGCCCCCCATATTTCCCATGTTTCCCTTTTAACCTTATGTTCAAATCCCTTTAAAAACCCCTTATTCCCCCCTTTTTCCGATTATAAAATCGCATTATAAAACTTTGAATACATATGCGATTTGATTATATAATCACTTCCCCACCATGCATATAATACAACCTTATAATATAAAGTTTAGAGTTTTTGTTATAAGTCGCAATCACAACCCTTATCCAAATCGCAATCCCAATGCGATTGATCGCACCATCGCAAATTGAAAATTTCATTTGTATGCTCCGATCAGCCCATCGCAAATATTTGCGATGCGATCAATCGCACAAAACTCCGATCGCATCGCACATCCATTCCTCCCGATTGCGATTATTCCCTCCGATCAAACCATCGCATCTCGTCTTCCGATCCGATCGTATCGCAACTCCCCCGATTGCAAGTCCTGCCCCCTCCTCCGATCGCATCACAAATTTTGCGATTGCTACCATTCCGCTCCGCTCCCCTCCGATTTGCGATTGCGATTATATCCCCGGGCCCACCATACGGTACTTACTCCCAATTATAATATAAAGTCCCTTTCCCCTTTGTAAGTCCCAAATCACATTTTATTATGCTTATTAAAGGATTTCCCATGGTTTAATCTAATCGCATCGGAACTTTTGTATGGTCCGTTCCAAATGCGTCCCACCTCCCGATTCCTGATTGCGATTAATGTGTTATATCATATCTCCGCCCCGCTTCTGATTGCGATTGCGATTTCCATATGGGTCCCGCCTCCATTTCCCTTCCCTTTTCCCATTCAAATGAATTTTCCCTTCACAAAAGCATAAATTCATTCTATCAGCGTTTTATTAAAAGCTAGAGAATGAAGAACTAAAGGAAAGCGAAACGTCAGGGGCCGAGAACAAAATTGTAATAGTCACCTCTTCAGTAATGATTCAAAAAGATCCACGCTACTATGTTTCGCCTTCTCATTGGATATCCAAAAATTTCAAATGAAATAATGTAACGCAACTCTTCTTTTACGAAGAGATTGTTGGCCTTTGGCCTTCCATCTTCAGTTGTGATTTCTCCTCTTCCCATCGATTTGTATTCCTGAAAAATCTGTCTATTTATTGTAAGTTCTAATTATTTGCAAGGGGCTGGAGAGTCCGAGGTCTAAAAACTCAGAAGTAGGGGAATAGTGTGGCAGTGAGCTCTGCGCTCCATTGTACAGTTTGGCAGGGAATTAATAAAGTGATGCAGCTCTGATTTGTGGGATTCATGTGGTATGAGTTTTAGCATATGTCTCTCTTTTGTGTTTCATATGTACATTGTTATGTTTCATCATTCATTCATAAACATTTCCAGTTGAATGTTTTCAAGTTAGAAAGGTAGAATCCATTTTATATGCTCTACCTTGGGAAATCATTCATGCTCTGTGTGTTTTCTTCTGTTTGAAAAGGATTCATTTATTATGCCCTTTTCAGCTTTCTCAACAGTCTTTCCACTCCATCTTATTTCAAATTTTGATTGCTAAACCTCCCGCCTATCTTGCCCCATGAAACACCCTGTATCCTGATTTAATTCCTCAGCTCATACTGTCCCTTTGTCCCATACATCCCTGAAAATTCAGTCATTTATTAAAATCCCTCTTCCAATTTATATACCTAGCCTAAAATCAGTTCATTATTGTTTTATTGAATATCTATTCTACGGAGAGAGCCCTCTCCTGTCCTTGTAGGGCTAGCTACAAGGATGAGCGTGGTTTAGTTGTTACCCTGATTTTCCTTTTTCAGCCTGAGTTTCAGATTGGGTGCTAACAGTTCCATTGTGGGCATGCCTTTTCTAAATTATATTCTTGGTGAAACGAACAATACTGGTCCATTCCCATACTCTCAAAATTCAACACAACATTCGAGCTTTGCGCAGACTTGGCCAATTACTTGATGTTGCTTCCAAAGTTGGTAGCCCTTCTCAAGTTGTTAAATCTCAGAGGCTTACTGCTCATCGTGGTCTCTCTTGACCTTTGTTTCAATTCCGCCAACTCATTTGACATAGACTTGATGGTTCAGTCAAGCTATCAAGATCGAAAACTTATTTTTCCTTAGCCTTGATTATAGAGGCCTGAGACCTTTTGCCCATGTATTTGGAGTATTTTGTCAGTTCATCATCTATAATGACCCCAATCACACACAAGTCCTTTTCAACCGCGATTTTCTCTTCATAGTTTTCTGCAAGATTTTATTTCACAGTTATCTTCATGAACTACGCGATGCTTGTTGGCAAGGCAGATGTGTAGTAATCGATGGTGATGTAGTAATGAGGTTTTTTGTTTGCTGGGAATTTAATAAAAATGAGATTAAACCTATGATTGAAATATTTCACCTTTTCTTTGTGCTCCATCATGAAATTATCAACTCTTTAAACAACATGGCGGGTGTTTTGTCTTCAAAATTGTTTTCAAGAAAAATCTTCTTAAACTTCTTCCAATTCTGGATGGAATTCAAAGGGAGACTATGATACCATACAATTGCTTTGCCATATAAGGTGCATGGAAAAAGTATACATACAACATCATCATAGTGTACCTCTATCATTTGCAAATGTAAGTAGAAGTTTTCTAGATGGTCCTCGTCTTTCATTGCTTTGTTAGGGTCATACTTCGTTAAAATATTTTTCGGATGTATTTTCATCTTGTGCAGAACACCCAAAAGTGCGAGTGGGCCCTGAGACATCCAATCCAAATCTTGGTCCGCCATATATTCATCGTCATCCTCCTCTTATTTATCAGAATCTAATGAATCCTATTCTTCTTCTTCTTCTTCATTTCCAAACTTGCGGAAAGTATCATCTCAGAGTACAACGTTATCTCTGTCACCTCCATTGTGTGGTGGAGGTTGTTCTGAATTCTCTATGTTTTCCACAACGATTTCTAATTCCTCAAGGGTGGAAAAAACCGAATATTCAATAGTATAAACCACTAACTCGGTAGGGGTGGTTGGGTTATTTTTTGGAAAATAAGGAAGGTTGTGTACTCCCAAAATTTATCCAATATATTTAATAAACTTATAGGTGATAGGACAGATGACTCATATATGATTGTAAGAGATTTCACAAGTTTGTACAAGCTCAGAATGAGATGATTCACCAAATTCAAGAATGTGATCAGGGGAGGTGTTGGGAATGTTGCTTCCTTGACCGAAAGATGTAAGATTAGGGTTGGTGAGGTTATCAACCATAAAAAACTAGCAGCCCTCCTTCTAGCGCCAAAAATGTTAATGGTGTTGGACCCGTCACATTCAAGGGCTCTCCCTGATATTTGGTCCCAATTATACCTCACACCATTTCAAATAGGAGCTCCATTCAGAGTATGACCCAATTTCCAAATTATTAAAGGTTTTCCTTGGGTCTAACTGCCAGCAAGAGAGAGGAGTGCAATTGTGCCTTCGAAAAGGAAGAAGGTGTGCTTGGTGAGTGTTTGGTTGTAAGTGTGTCAAATTTTTCCTACTGCGGAGGAAAATAGTAAAGTGAGCCTCTAAGAGAGAGGTAATAGTACCACCATAGTAGAGACACATGAAACCAAGAAGGATTTGTCTAACATCCAACAAAAAATTGTGGGAGGGGCCAAGGTGAAAATTGCTTTGCTCTTACAATTAGGGTATAACAACCTTGGTGAAAATTCCATGTAATGAAAGTTAAAAAAATAGTCATGGTTGATGGGACACTTATTCGAAGCTGAATGTTGGGGAAAACATCCTAGTGGGTGTTCATTTGGTTTATTATGGACAAGGAAATTGGAAAAGGCAAAGACAAAGGCTTTGGAAAGGCAAGATGGATTTTCTGGCACATTTATTTATGAAGATAATGGAAATTATGAGAAAAGGGGGGTGAAAGTTCACAAGTTGCATGTGAGGAGGAAAGTGAAGAAAATAGAGGCCTCATCAATAAAAATGCTTCCAAGGATCCATTGGTACCTTTTGTCAATTAATTTTTGGAGATCTCTCATTATTCTCTCTCTCACTCACTCTTGGACACTTGGAGTTTTATTAGATCACTTTGGCATTGGATCAAGAAAGGAAAATAAGGCAAGAGGAAGGAAGCAACAAGAAAGGAAGAGAAGGATAAAGAAAATGCAACAAGATTATTTGCAGGTATCGATTTTCATGTGTGATTTCCTTGTTAGATTTGCATGCATGGTATTGAATGTGGTTCTTTTATGACATGGCATGGGTTTTTCTAGGTGTGACAGTGTTTTTAGCCTAACCTTTCCATTTTCGAATATCCATGGTGTGATGGAGTTCTCATGTTTTGGTTGAGCTAGATTTCCAGATGTATTCGAAGCTGAGTGAGGTGGATCTCCGAATTGATAAAACACATGGCTTAGTAACCCATGAACTAGATTGTGGGTTGCGGTAAAGTCAAATAGTGTATTACCTCAGTGGGCCTAGGAATACTTGACCGGTGAATGCCAGGATATACGGTAAAGCATAGAGGTGATTTTATCTCCATCAGGCCTAGGAATCCCAGGCTAGGATATATAATAAATCCTAAAGAGTATGTATCAGTTTAGGACTTAGTAATCCTTGGATCAGACTATGGATTTCGGTGAATACTGAGAGACGGTGTAGGTGGAGAAATCCGGTGCCATCCATGATTTGTTTGACCAAGTGATCAGGTGGAGATCATGGTCAATCCTGTTATGACATGTTCCTTTTTTTGGCCTAGTGATACAATGTGGATTATGGTAAAACATGATTTCTATTGATGAGGGTGAGGTGGTTTAGCCTTAGGATTCCCTGGTTGGTTCTTTCGGTTTGAGTCCCACATTCTTGCCTGGAATATGGTATGAGGGTGATTGGCCGAAGAGATATTTTCTCAGCCAATCTATGGTTAGGTGGAACATGGTAGTCCCATCTCCTATTGGTTTTTAAATTCATTAATGAGAAGTTCATTTCCTTGGTATTTGATGTGTAAATGCACTGGTTTATGTGTGGATTCTATGGTTTTTGTATCCTCGAGATTTCTATTGTTATTATGCTAGTTATAAGAATGCATAAAGAAAATGAGGATGTATGGCTCTCCCAATGTTTTTATTTGTAAATGAATAAATAATGTATCTATGACCTAATAGATAATACTGCAGCTAATGATTTAAGGGAACAATGCTTCCTAGTGATTCTCAGATAAGTATGAGACCCATATGCTCAGATATGTGGTTTACACCTGTAGATTACATATTTGTGATATGTTTGACAAACTTCCTGTCATGGCTAGTGTTATCACTTGGCAAGGACATGTTGGGTTGTGTCAACCTACAACCAAGAGTAACTATTTCAAACCCAATTTTAATTGGAAGTTAGCCCTTCCAGTCCGAGACGACTCTCTCAAGGAAAACAATATGATGTTATAATAAAACTCAATTTACATATGGCTAACTCTGAGGTTCTTCTTTATGTGATTTTGCAGGTGAAAGAGTGTGTGATGACTGCCACCATTGGGCATGGAGTAAGTTAAGAGAAAATTCAATTACAAACAACAATGCTTTAGGGAAGCTGAGGCATTTTTGGCTTTAAACTGGTGTGAAGTGAACATTTAAAGTTAAACACAACAAATTGAAGGAGGTTGGAGCAATATGAAATGAATTCCAAGTAATCAATAGGCTATGAAAACCGATAACAAAATAAAAGCATGAAGATATAACATAGAAGCCAAAACTGAATCTCAGGTGGAAAAAATAGAGTATGCTGCAAATGTATATTAACTGGAGAATTTTTTTACAAAGGTGGTCCTTCACATCATCAATCAAACCCTTCAGAGTAAAAAAAATACATATATATAGAGAGAGATATCCATTAAAAAATCTGCCACCTGGGCTATATTCGATCAACAACTAAGAGAGCTAATCGTATTTGACTTCTAAAACATACGAGTATATATATATTTATTTATTTATTTATTTATTTATTTATTTTTTTCTGTTTTTTATGTTTTACACATTTTCAATACAAATAGGATTCTTCTATTAATTTATGAGCTCAACAAAATTCTGTTGGTGAAGCTTATCGAATCTAACCAATTGTTGAATGTGCTCTTGCCATGTGGATGCTGTCCTGATTGAATTGCTGACATGTCTTCCTGAAAAGTAGGAGTCATTTTCATGATGATGTGGACACTCCTATGACCTATATCCCATCTAGTTTCCTTGCTATCTGATGCCCAATAAAAACTATATAACACAGAGAAATAAATTTTGACAGTTTCGTAGCAAAAATTGGTAGAAAATTACAAAAAACACCTTTATGCTACCTCCCTGAGATTTCTGCAAGTTTTGATGTCTTCATTGATTTTTTTAAGCTAAAATCATGCCATTAGAACTCCCTTTGCTGAGATTTTTACTTACTTTCTCCTCCATGAAAAGCTACAACAATTTCGTAGCAAATATTCAGCGTAACTATGGGGAGTTACTACGAAACTGTAAAATTTCTAAGTTTTTGTTTTTTCATGATTTTTTCGGCCTCCTATCATTATTAATAGCCTGTTCAACCTTTTATATTGCTGAAACTATTGGTTAAAGATACTATAATAAAAAATGAGTATTTTACCATATTCAAGGAGTGCCATCTACTTTAGCTATGATCTTGAGATCTCTTTTTTCAAGTTCAACTTTGATCATTTCTATTTAAGTTTCCAATGCTTTGACTTGTATCTACAACTTGTTCATGTCTTCCTATATCCAATTGTTCCTTTTGTACACATGTTTTAGCATTCTATGCAAAGGTAGGGTTCACTTCACCATCTTCCTGGATTCTTCTCCAGCTTTTTCATAGAAATATAGCTACTTTGATATATCCTCTTTCAATTCCTCAAACAGTAGTTAGGAATCAATCACTTCTTGTCTAGCTTCTCTCAATTTCTCTTGTAAAATTTCTATTGGAATTTTTTCTTGCACAAGCTCTTTCCCTTTCCTTTTCTTTGTTGGCTTTGTTTTCTATGAAGTAAATTCAGTTATATTTTCATCTTGTTGCATTAATCTTGTAACGAGTTTCCTTGGTTTGAAGATAAAACCTGATTCCTCGTATGTAAAATATAGTTTCTTGGCTCTCTTGCTCTTTTTTCGAGTTTCTAGATTTGTCAATTCTATAGGCTGTAAATCTGGGCTTTCTTCAATCTCAATGACCTCTAGTATATCAGTTAGCTTGGCCTTCCCTTTACTTTGTTTTCTAGTCATCCTCCTTTCAATGCTTGTTGAAGTCTTCATAACAAGTTCTGCCTCTGTTTTATTCTCTTCACTAGGGGTTACTAATTGTGATTTTGGAGTTTTCCTAGAAGGTGTGAGCATTAGGCTTGGCCTAAACCTTGTCATCCATCTTCCCCAAACTTATATAAATATAAAAACGAATGTTTAGAGGTTGTTTACATATGAAATGCAAGAACAATCTGAAGTGATAACGATAAACCATGTTGAACCTGCATTCACATGTAAAGTACTTCTGGATGACCATTAGAAGGTTGGAAAAATTCTCTTTGAGGGAAGTCCTGGAAATGCCAACAGTTATGTCAATCCATTTTTTTCTTCCTTGAGAAATTCATCACAATTTAGCAGCTGAAACTTCTGAACTTTGAAACACATTTCACCAGTCCTAGGGATCTCTGTAGCACGAGCAATTGTATTAGGGGATACTGGAAAATTCAGCATGCCCACCTTTGATTCTGTCCCTGTGAAATTGATGGCAAAATATTTGGCAATCTTCCCATGGTAACCCTGTAGCTTCTGGAAAAAAGGAAGGCATCCCACGCTGGAAAATGATTGAATGAAAGTAGGGTCTTCCTCCAATATCTTCATGTCCACGGGTTCATAGCATACAACTGAGCCTCCTTTACACTTCTTTTCCTGTGCCATGACTTCAACATGTTGAGATATCCTTCTTGGCACTTGCAATTCCTCCTAAAGACATATAGACCTTATCTTGACACCAACAAACCTTTCTATGACAACAAAAAAAACTCAAATGACAACAAGACCAAGCTAAAGTGGAATGCAAACAACGAAGAATGAGCCTATACGGTGTGAATGCTTTAGGGATAATGGATAAAAGTAGAATCTAACATAATTCCATGACCCATCGTGACTCTAACCTTCATCTTTTAAAAATTGTACCGTTATCACATCGTTACCAACAACAATGTACTTTCGTAGTAGAATAGGTGTTCGAAGAGACATATCCACTACGGAAGTGTCAGGAGCTTCTGTAGCAAACCCTTGGTTTCCCTAAATGGAGTTGCTACGAATTTCTGCAAAACTATCTAAATGCCAATGTTGACCAAATAATCCCGAGATACATGGAATTTTGGATTTTAACCTTTATGATTGACCCAATTTAAATTCGAATTGACCCTACATAATTACAAGATGAACAAATGACACTTTGTACATGAAATTTTATTTTGAGAAAATTTAAAAACATAGCTAATTTGACCAATTGACTGAAAAAATACTTCTAAGTGTTATCATGGATAACAATTAGTAGGGTTCAAGTCAATTCCTTGTTCAAATAATTGCTTTAGCATAAATTTTCATTGTGTTATTTAATTTCTGAACTTGTCATTAAGTTTTGGAAAGTGGCCTGGACTATGGGACTAAAAAAGCACTTTAAATCCCACGAACGCAGGCACAATTCTAGGAAATTTAGTCCCTAGACACATGAATACAGGCTTATGCAAGCATCTAGAGCCTCCCAGATGCATGGATGTAGGCCTGTGCATGCGTCCATGGGGTTTTCTTCATGAAATCTCAATGGGACCCAGGAGGTAGAGGCCTGAGTGGTTGGGTTAGCTCGTAGGAGTTCTATTGCTGATGTGGAAGGCATGTATGATGTGTTTCCATCGGTTCCACTTCCTTAAGGTCATCCAGGAGGTCGAATCTGATCATAGTAGCCTCTCGTCACGTGTTTACCCTGGTTGGCCGATTACTTGGGTAGATGTGGGATGAGGGTGTTATAGAGGGTGTATATATAACAATGAGGAGGTGATGCTTCAGCTTCCTTGTGACTCTTCTTCTACCCTCATGACTGTTTGACTTCCTATGAATTTTTAACTTACATGACTCTTCATATTCCATAAATTTCCTTTGGAATTTCACTTTACAATTCATTTTCGAAACATAAATTACATAGTCCACCATAATGGTGTAGCATGTGACAACTCAAGACATGACATGACATGGCATTGTTGACATGGACTGCTTGATGATGTGGTAATGTCAAGCCACTTCTGCTGCTATGTGTTGAGTGTCTACTTGAGAATTCTCTTTTTTCCTCCTCAGCATGACTTGGTGACAAGGAATCTTCAATGATCTCAAGTCTTGAGTTGTGGTCACAAACTAGTGTCCCTTTGATTTATCTTAGTTGATAAGCTTGTATGATCAACTACAAATATGTATTTCAACATGTTTCCCTTCTTCATCTCCTTCTTCATCATCTAGCCATGACATGATAAGGTACATGCATCTGCAATTCACTCATCATGAGACGACATCAGTCCCAAAACCCCTAGTCTAAGGTAGTGTATATTGATCCATTGACTAAGTCCGAGCTAGGTAAAAAGCTGGGAGAGGGGCTTTGTGACTATGCAATTGCACAATTCTAGTATTCATGGGTGAACCTTGAGCCTTGAGACTGCGCAATGCGCAGTCCAGGCTGGGATGAGGAGGAAAACTACACAATTTTGGAGGTTAGTGTGATAGGATGAAGGGATCGACACTAGATCAAAAAATTGCGTAGTTCCGGGAGGCAGAGAAGGCTGGGACATTGTGAAATTATACATCTCAGGGGTTCAAGGGATGATCTTGAGGCTAGATATTTCATAATACATAGTTTACGTCAGGATAGGAAGATGTATTGCACAATTCTGGGAGCCAAGGTCGGGGCTTGAGCACTAGAACTGCATTGTAGCAGTCCTGGGAGGTAGGAAATGCGCATTGCGTAGTGTCAAGAGGAAATGTCAAAACTATAGGATTTATACTACGCAATGCACAGTTCAGGGAGGTCGGGTGAAACTAGGTTGCTTGGTCGAGAAGCTTTTTCAGAAATTAGCTAAGTGCAGGATCGATGAGGTTGATGTGAATAGTGATAAGAATTCAACTGTGATCACACATTTAGAATAATTGATGAAATAAAAAATTATATCATCCATGACACACGAACAATGCATTTCTCTCAGTGCGACAACTTTACGACAACTTACGACAAGTGTAACACTAAAGACACACTTTGCAACGACCGTGACGACACTTGTGCGACAGTGCTTGAAACTTTGGAAATCCATGCGACAAATGTTTACATGGTTAGAAAAAATAATTTATACAAATATAAACTCTTAAAACCACCAAAATAGGCTTATACACATTATGCGACAACTAACGTGTAGAAAGATGAAATTTTACCTATATTGCAAAAGGGACTGAAACACCTTAAGAAAACACATGGAATGAGTTTCAATGTTTGCGACGACAATGTACAAGACCAAGGACGGCTCCTAAATTGAGCGCAGGCCAAAATTTTTGAGGGTGTTGTAGCAGTGACAACAAACCCTAAGGTACTTTTAGTTGGATTATTGACCATATTTAATGTGCACCTCCCCAACTCCTACTAAGTTATGACTAAATTTTTATCAATAAATAACTCTCAACCACATCCCATGATTGCATTACACCCTATCCTCACATTTTCTTCCCTACCAAGCCTCCAAGCCATGTATTTACCAATCATAGCGAAGGCTAGTGTCATGATTTTCATCAAATTGACATGTTTTGGATACTTATCCTCTCCATTCTTACCTAGTCGAAGACTTAATTTGGTGAAAACTATTTCTAAATGGAAATCATCCTCCAAGGTTTATCTTTTGTAAGTAAATTCCATAGGGAATTTTTGTATTGAAGGACCAAACAAATAAGTGAATATATTTGAGCCCCTAGCCCCCCTAATATATAGGTGTAGCTATAAAATTCCATCTTTCTATGTGAGATCCCTTCTTCCATAAAAATGTAAAACACCATTTCCTAATCCTTTCCAAAACCCACTTTAGGATGTGGGATAAAGTGTGTCAAAAGACTAGAATTACTCCTAATGCATATTTTACAAGAATTAGCCTACCCCTCTTGAAGAGCCACCTATTGGATTAGAAAGAAATGAAATTTTATCCTTCTTAAAAGTCATCCCAATAAACTTTAATAATTATTAGGTTTTAGAGTGAAACCAAGGTATTTTACCCCTTCATTAATACTAATATTCTAAAAACAAAATATTATTTCCATCCTAGTACTTTGAGTGTCATCCAAGCTAGATGTGAACAATGTAGATTTATTCTCATTATCCTCCATATTATAAGTAACAAAATAGAGTTGTAAAATATCCTTAGAGACCTAACCTTCACCATCATTACCAAAGAATATAGTTTACACCATCAATAGAAACAAGATGTATTAATGATTCACTTATCCCCATCTTGTTTGAAAATTTCCTTTATCTCTTAGCCTCCTTAATCAATGTACTAAGTCCTTTTGCCACCAGTAGGAAGACAGTGGACACATAGGGATAGATGGAAACCTTTCTTAAGCTCACTATAAGTCTTAAAGGAGGAATAGATCAACTCATTTATCAACATAACAAAACCAGTAGAAGACACACACCCCATAATCAATTTTGTCAAATGAATAGAAAACCCTAAATTAATTAATATAAGTCAATGAGACCCTATCATAAGCTTTGGATAGGTCCACTTTAATAGTTTTAGTAAGATAATGAGAGAGATTGATAGTGTGAATACCTTCCTAAGAAGAGTATATGGCGTTATTAATCCACCTCCCCTTAAGAAACCCAATCTACTTAAGAGAGATAAGCCTAAAGAGAATGGGATCAAATCAAATAGAAATGATCTTAGAAATGATTTTATATACAAAATTACATAATGATATTAGCATAAAATCGTTTAATCTCTCCAAATGATCAGACTTGGGGATAAAGGATATAAAGTCAAAAGTTGATTCTCCCAGGAACCTTTATTTATATTCTAACCATTTTAGTTACCCTTACTAAATATTCACCATTCAACTCAAAGAAGTCCAAATAAAATTAAATATTCCACCCATTTAGCCTAATACTTTTATCATTTTAAAAATTATTTAAATTAGTGAGCAATTCCTCCTAGTATTCTGCCGTATATATATTTTAATTATCCTCCTAATTAACTATCCTAAGAAAGTAAGTAACCACTCTAATAATTTCTCCTATGTTTTCCCTCTCAAGTTCCTCAAAAATATTGTTGAAGTATTGCATCCCTAAGGATACCAACGCTTGAAAACCTTTAACCTTATTTCCTTATTTATTATACAAATACCAAATGGTATTCTAACTTTTCCTAAACTTAGCATACTTATGGAAAAAACTTGATATTCCAGTCCCCTTGGTTGAGCCAAATTTCCATACCTTTTATTCCCTAATCATTCTCCATATCCAACAAAAGATTACATTTTTTGGATTCTAGAAGTTTGATACTATTCAACACTTCTTCACTAAACAACCTTTCAACATTTTTTTTAACAATTCTATCCAAATTTTGTTGTACATCCTTCAACTAACTATCCCTATCCCTATAACTCTCTCTTACTAAAAATACAACTTTCTATTTCACAAATTTTAATGAGGTAGCAAACTAAGAGCACACGTAACCATCTAAATTTCCATTGTAATGCTTCCAAGAGGCTTTCACAAAATCTTAAAACTCTTGTTCACCAAACTACCTAGGATTATACTTTAAAGGGGATCTAGGCTTTAAGGTGCTATGACACAATTCCAACATAATTATGAAGTTTTCCAAACATGGGGAAGAATCAATCCACATCTTATATCTTTCCATATTTTCCAATAATGCATGATGTACCAAAATATTTCCCAATCACTTCGAAACACCTTACATCTTAAAAATGACTTATTTAGTTACCTTATTATAGAATCTCCTTTTCCACAATTTCCTTAATTAAAATAATCTAAATATTATTTACATCTTCCAAATATTTGAGGGATATTTTTTTGGCCTAGTCCCCTAAGCCATGGATGCTAGTGGATAAGATCAACATGGTTTTACCTCACCACCCTTCCCTAAGAATCCCAAAAATCATATTTACCTTCCCTATTTAACTTCTGTAATTGATATCTCTTATGGATGCTTCATATTAGATTTTTCATTTACCTGTTGACCCTCAAGCTCATTTGGAATATCCAATCCCATCCCACTAGATACTAGAGAGTCATGAGAAGATGTATAAGGTCTCAAGTGATAGTGGCCACCTCCTCATTTTCAAAGAGAATGTATCCTAGGAAAGAGACTCACAAAAAGGATATCCCCCCATCAAATGAGGGGTCTAAATCGTGGGACACGTTAACAAAAAGGAAAACCCTCCCTTCTTATCTCTCCAATTTCTAGCTCAATAGAATCTAAATAAGTGTTACTTACCTTCTCAACTTCATCCTAACAGTGAACAATATATCAGTTTAATTTTTGAATTTTTATATTTGTTTATTTCATAATTAATAATATAGAGATATAGAAATGTACAATTTTTTAAAAATAATTTTATATTGTATATGAGAAATATAAATGTTTAGGTTTTTCATTTCTAATAACTAAACTCAATGTCATTACATCAAAGCTCATGATGTCACTTGTGCGAATTGAACTTGGATAAAAAGATTGCAATCATTTCTCCCAACTACTCAAAATAAACCCAATTAATAAAATCAAAATACCTTTAAATTTAAACATTCCTAACCACTAAATTTATTAAACCCATTACTAAATTACTTTTATTTTAACATTTTTTAATTAAATTCTAAATTTTAGTACACTTTTTTTAATATTAATTATTTAAAAATTCCTTATCATTTTAAACTTGTGTATGTCTCTTTCTCCACATTATCTGATTGCATATCTTTATTAATTAAAGATGATCTCCACCAAATATGTCTTTATGAATTAGATTCTCATTATCATGGGCCTTTTGCCACCCTCTTAATGTTGGTTTCTAAATGTTTCAATCAATCATTTAAAATCCATCCACTCATGCTGTTTTCTAAATGTCTGATTTCTGATTTCATTAATTATGCAGCTAGCCATTCATTAAATCATTGATTTCTGATTTCATTAACTATGCAGCTAGCGATTCATTAAATTGATATAGTCCGTTGTGAAGTCGATACTTATTTCCCACAGACCTTCTGCCACCTTCTTAATTAGACTCTCATTTCCCATTGGCCTTCTGCCATCCTCTTAATGTTGTTATCTCATTTCAGAGTAATCCTTTAAAATCCACCCACCTATTAATTGTAGGAACTACACATTCATTAAATCCAATCACCGATTTTTAATTACATTAATTATGACAGGTAGCCATCTTTTAAATCGAAGCAGTCAGTTTCAGTGGGGCATTGATTTCACGATTACAAAAAAGTGTGGGTACAATCTAACATGCCAGCATTGTCCAATTTAATTAAAAATAGCATAATAAAACTCCAAAACTCTCATTCTAAATGGCATGTGAATAACCAAACGCTAGGTACAAGATAATAAACATACATATCCAACTTCAAACAACTTATAAGACCATATTATTTGCTAGAGTGAAATGTAGTATATAGACACTTTTTGGGACAAAGGACCGTCAATATTGTTTTTGCCTTTTTAACAATAATGGTTGTATTTTGCATTAAAAATAAAATAAATTGGTGTTGAATTAGAAAATGCGAGAATTAAAAAATAATATTAAAAGTTGTAATTTAGAGATAGGTTAATATTATTTTTAATTGAACTTTTTGTAGAACCTTTTACTCTAATGTATCACAAATGTTTTCAACATGTATCCTTTATACATTAAAATATTAAAAATATTAAAAATATTATTTTGACAAAACATCAAAATTAATTAGAAAAAAAAATTGAAGATTTTATTATTATGGCTTACTTGAAACTCCATTGTTGATTCTTCAAAGTGGATATTAGATTCCAGTTGACCATCAAGATTCCCAATTTCAAATGGGGATTCTATCTCCATGATAGAGGGATTAGCTTATGCATATTTATATTGAACATGAGATGACCCACTAATCGAAGGAATTCTAGACTAAAAATCCAAAGTGGAAGGCGGAAAAATCACTTCTTGTAGAAGTTGCAGATGTGAGATATAATCATATGGAGTGCATTAAGTGCCCCATCTTGACATCAAACTCTAAGTACCACTCACAAGTGATGACCTTAAAAGTAGTGAATTCCTTTTGTGGCTATTTTAGATCTAACAATTGCATTATTGTTTCCATGACACACATGTCTCTTATCTTATTGTCCACCTTTGACTTACACTCCTGTTCATCTTGCCATAAAATCCATTTTATGTTGCAGTTAACCACAATACTTTGCATCTCATCCATCTCCTTATCTTATTTTCTCAAACCAATTTGGACCTCCTTGAGGTTGCATAAGGCACAACAATGGTTCTCACAATGGCAACGACTATTTTGTAAAGAGAGGACTATAGTAGAATAAACCATTGCAATCCAATAACAACTAACCACGCGCAACCAAGAGCATGTCTCTTAACATTTTGACTTCCAATAGATTGAAAATGAAATCCATAATGTCATTAATCAACAAATACCAAGATCTTCCTCCTTAAAATCCCATATGCAAGAACCCACATGAACCCAATACTTTCCATAATTTCATAAGTACCCCAAGATTGAAGGAGGAGTGGTAAAAATTGGGGTTTTAACTCCTAGGTGCTATTAGAAAGGTTTTCAAGACACTTGCTCCTTAGTAAATCCCCCATGATAATTGAAATGTTGTCATGAGAGTGGAATGACAGTTGACACTCCCCATTTATCATATAAGCATTCCTTCTCCTAACTACATGTCTCAATTGCTCATTTATTTACCATCTTATTTTTCTTAAGGGTGTGAAGATTGATGCTCCCCATTTGTAATAAACATTCATTCTCCCAACTACACATATCAATTGGCATTTTTATTGAACACCTCATTTTCTTTTGTGACAACTAAAAGAAGGAGATATTTTAATACACTTGTATTTTCCAGCCTAGGTCTTGAAGAGAACCTAATGATGTTATTATGTGGGAGTTTTACTTGAGAAATTGTTTATAAAGCTCCTCATTTTAGCCTAATCATGCTTTTCCTAGGTAGAAGAGTGTTTGATTGCTTATGGCTCATATGAAGCTCATGGTTGGTCACTAACTATCAATATTAAACCCATGATCACTCCTATGATCTTCTAGACTTGATGATTTCTTCAAAAATATATAAATATAGAAGATCACAAGGGTGACCATGGATTTAGTATTAAAAACTAATGACCAACCACATGTCATCCATGAGAAATAAGAAATCACTCTTATCTTTAGGAAAAGTGTGACTAGATGCAAA
Organism: Pinus albicaulis; assembly: GCA_034641835.2. Lineage (NCBI taxonomy): Eukaryota > Viridiplantae > Streptophyta > Pinopsida > Pinales > Pinaceae > Pinus > Pinus albicaulis. Next base: position 773,014,968 of record CM076577.1, on the reverse strand, counting down.
TGAGGTGTTTTATAAGCAAATTCTTAAGTATAAGTCTTGATTTTGGCATAATAACAAATTGTATTATCTTCACTAGACAAGGGTGACAAATGCATGTGTAACACCTTTGTAAAATAAATAATTCATTCTACACTCCTTTTGATCAAGCCTAATTTTTGTTTAGAGGAAAAAATGCACTAGAGATCCAATAATGATAGAAGAATCACCAATCATTTTTACCTTGGATACTCTTGTATCCTTCAATAGAGTGAGACATTTATAGATTCCCCATGCCTCCACTTCATTGTTTGCTAATGTCCCTAATTCCCAAGTAAACTCTAGTTCTACCTATCCTTCAATATTATATATAAGCTACTTTCCCTTGGATTTCCTTTTGAATGCACCATAAAAAGGAGCATGTATTCAATATTCTATTTCTTTGCCATTGGAGGAGCTCCTTGTCTCATAGTTGAAGTTTTCACTTGAAAGGTATGGTTCACTTTCTTAGATAAATATTAGATCCTGTCTCCTTAAATCAAATGATAACTCCAATCCATGAATTTTCTTCCTCATAATTTTCCTTTGAGATAATCCTTACTCCATTTGATCATATAGTCTCTTGTAACATCACTTTACTTGAGTGGGCACTCCTCTTGAAATTGAGGATTCCTATCAAAATATCTTACAAATTTTTGCAATCCATTTTTTCTAGCAAAATTATATAGGAACGATGATCCAAATTATTTGAAGAAACTTTTTCTTGGCTATAAATCTAGGGTGTAGCCTTGCCTAATTCATGAACATTTGTTTCCAATCTTATGAGAGTTTTACTAGTTTTCAAAGCTTCAAAAAGGCTAGAGAGTAGAATTTTTTGGTGAATTCACACTTTAGAGATAATCATTGGTGGTTTTTTCTAGTACATGGAAAAGTAGTTAGTGGAATGGACCATCATAACCCCTCATTTGGAGATTATATGCCATTAATAGGTTTCCATGAACCATGATTCCAACAAAATGATTTAGTTTTTGGGAGACAATCTCTAGGCCATGAATTTACAAATAAATAAGGGAGGTGGAGATTCCAAGAATGCTAACTTGAGCACATATCCTATCTTGATTGAGTAGGTTTCACCAACTAACTCCCATCCCATTGATTATTTTATAAGATTTTTAAAGGAGATGCTTCATGAAGGAAAATAAAGAGAGAAGATAACTAATCCTTAAGATGTTTTGGAGGACTAAGAGTGTTCAAACCTATATAACTCCTACATCCAAAGGAGTCCTAATTTGAGAGGTAAAATAAGGTGGAGGTTGTATTATCCATAAGCCATTCTTTGATACCAACTAATGAAACCACTTGATGGAGATGGGGGTGTTCCAAAATTCTATTTTCCTAGATTTTGATGAAATTTCCATTTCTCAAGACCCATGAAAGGAAACCTCACATAATGGGAATCATGGCTCCACAAAGTCTTCATATGTGGAATTCCCCCTATTTAAAGTGGGGGAGCATCTAAAAAATGCTCCCTTCCACCAACAAAATAATTCTTTTAGAGAGCTTCCTTCCATCATTGGTTTTCCCTAGAGATCATTATCTAGAGGGATTTTTATCCATGCACCGTATTCATTATTATTTAATTTATGATTACCAATCCTCCATGCTGTAAAGGGATTGAACTATGGACCATTTCACCAAATGGATTTTTTTTTTCTATTAGATTCCCATCGCCTTGTGCAACTAGAGAAACATTAATTATCCATACCAATTCGCTGCATTATACCAACCAGAGTTAGATAAAATTAGCCATTACTATATCTTCAATGTTAGAAAAAATTATTTGATCAACATTACTTTACCTATTGGATTGAGCCATTCCATCTCCACTATGCCACTTTAAATTTTATCTAAACTCCTTCAGTAATGTTTTCATTACATTTCATGCTCTTTTTTTTATAATGATCAACCATAATTTTTTTATTTATTTTCCATACCTCGATGCATTATCATGCTATTTTTGATAAATTATATATATATATATATATATATATATATATATAGATATATAGATATATATAGTAAGTTATTACATATTTTAATGCATTATAAGGATATTTTTATTTGACACGCGAATTCATTATCATTTTACTTCTCCTATTTACTAGTCAACACATATGACCTTTTTATATTATATTATTACATAATTTAATACATTCTAATGCTAATTTTTTATTTGGCAAGCAAATGCATGTTCTTGTTTTTTTGTTTTTTTTTTTAGCAAGCACCCACCCTATTAGCACCACATCAAGGACATACGTCGATCCTTGCAAGTGTCATGTACAATGTGATTAACTTTTCTCATTCACGACATTACGACTACATATGAGTATGCGTTTCATTTTGATGGCCAATTGAGGGTGGAGTATAGGTGGTTGATTAATGGAAAAATATAAGGATATTAATAGTGATGGCCAATTGAAGTTTTGAAATAGGTGGGCATCAAACACTCTTTTGACATAGACTTGACATAGACAAGAGAACAATGGGACAATCAAATATTCTAGAGGAAGTTGAACAACAAGCCAATTGATGACATTGCATATCACCTACTCCAGCTTCAATTATAGAAGAATTTTGGACAAATGTAATTTTTAAATATGTAATCATTTAACTAAAATTGAATCTATCCATATGCATAACTGAAAAGGTGTAGATTTCATATAACTTATCATAAATTCTAATTCTATATCTCATTTTCATAATGCTTTTAATTGTTGAGGATTTCATAGCTTTTTGTTTCTACTGATTTGCTTAACTGGATTGTGTAATTAAGGATAGTTGCATAAAGAGTTTCATATTACAGCTGAGTATTGTCTAAGGGGCATTGCACCTAGTTACGAATTCATGCAATTTTGTTTAAATGACCATTCAGTTCCATCGTTGTAAGATTAAAAAAGACATATCCATAAGAGGACCCACAAAAATTCTAAAGGTATACCATAGCTTCATAGAATCCTCAAACATTTCAAAGCTCCATAAGAATAAAAGAATTGATTGATTTTTTTTTTCCTTGAGAAAAAAGCGTAATTTCATTACTGTAGGTGAGTACAAAATTACATTGAGATTCACATGTATATGTGATCAAAGATATACAAACCTAAATAGTTTGTGGACAAGCACCAGTTACAAATTGAAAAGTATTCCTGTACAGAGTCAGGTTTTGGCAGATAACCCATACCTATTTTGAAAACATGTTGTTCAAAAAATTAGATAGATAAACAAAACTCTACTTTGCACTAGCAGAATAGCACTAACACGTTCAGAAAACTAGCACTGCCTAGAATTTAAAGCTCCCAGAGATCCTCATATAGCAGTTATAGCCCATTCGATCAAAAACCTAAAAAATGCAACCACAGTGAAAAAAAACACAGCACTGTATTAATACTGTGAAGAAGCACCGCCCTGAGAGATGACACTGTCTTCTTGTGTCCTTTACTGTTATGCACAGTCTGCTGTAGCGGCCCTTCTGGCAAGAGAAACCAAAAAACCGTGTTTTGCAACCACTAGCACAAATTGTAGTAAAAAAAACGCACACCAAAAGAATCAATCCATATCTGATAGGTGTCTTATCTGTAGAAACTTCCATCCCACAATAGATCGCCCATTGAGCAATTAGACCAAGAGTAACCTAGTGATATACCTCGTTCACCTTCACAAAAACATTTGAGTTAAAGCAACACCATGTGTTAGCCTCTCAGATTGCAGATTTTTGATCAGGCCAACTATGGAGACCATTAGCCTCTCAGTTAATTAAGGATGGATGGAAAAAATCAGTAGTTCCTCCATCCTGATGTTCTCGGATCATCCAGATACCTTCATCCTGCAGAAGCCCCCTCTTTGATGCTCGATCAACAAACTCATTATTCTCTCGATATATATGCAGGTAGGAGAAGGAGTCAAGCGAACGGAGGATCTCCTTAATGGAACAGAGCAGAGTTTGAAGGTGATGAACTCTGCACTGCTGAATATCATTAATCCAATTTATCACATTCAAGGAGTCCCCATAGAAATTTAACACGAAATTTAACACTCTGCAACCTTTCTCCACCGCGAACATCAGAAGGATCTTGAGGCTCAGCATTTCAGCATAATTATTTGTACCTTCGCCGAGCCCAGCCGAGATCTCAAAGCAATGTGATTCTCAAAGATACAGCAAAGCCCCCCCACCACAGAAATTTTGCTGCATAGCCCCATCAAAAAAACCCCAAGGATTCCTCCTATCAATATCCAACAGTAGGACCTCCCTCTGATTGGCAGCCCGAATGTGGATAGGAAAAGCAGAGTGCAGTCCTATGGTCATTGCCCCAACGATCTCTGGAGTGCTGACCGTCCCTTCAAATAGTAGCCGATTACGTGCCAACCAACAACCCCAGATGACAAGGAGAGGCAAAGCTTTTATATTCTGCTCAGCATAAGACCCCCACCACGAATCCCATGCATGAGACAGAGATAATCCCTCCCATCTACAAAGAATACCCAGTAACCTGGAACATTCCAGCCAGACACCTCTAATGAAAGGACAACTGAGGAAGAGATGGTTAACAGATTCCACATCAGAGTGACACAAACTACACCAACCAGGACCTTGAAAACCTCTGTGTTGTAGCACATCCCAGGTGGGGACTTTATATTCAAGGACACACCACATAAAAAGGCGAGTCTTAGGAGGGAAATTTAGTTTCCAGAGTTTTTTCCACCACCACCGCTCCTCACCCAAGACAACCCCAGTACTAAGTTTTGTGTAACCAGCCCTAGGGGAATAGATCCCAGAAGAATCAAAATCCCAAGCAATCATATCCTCCCTATCCTGCAGCGAAATATGAGCCTGTTTTAAAGCACGGATATAAACAGACAAAGCCCTCTCATCATGTTCATCTAGCCCCAAGGAAGAGGCCAAAATCCAAGGCTGAATGCCCAGCATTCTCCTAACCGGATCGGCAAGTTGGGAGAGAAAAGTAATCCCCCTCAGCCTTAAAGCTTCAACCGTATGCCTGGGAAGGAGGTGTTGTATTTCACTGCCCAACCAAGGGTCCTCACCAACCCGAAGCTTCCTGCCACTACCCACATCCCAAGCCAGACTTGTTTCCAAAATATTAAATGACTTAACAAGTGCCTTCCAAATCACCGAGCCACCAACAAAGGATTTTCTAGGATTCCTTATCCAATCCACAATAGAGAATGGAGAAATATATTTATGACTGGTCACCTGAGTCCAAAGAATATCAACATTGATAAGCCTCCACCCACTCTTTGCAGCAAGGGCCTGAGCAAAGAGAAAAATATTTTTCAATCCCCATCCTCCCATCCCTTTCGGGACAACAATTTTCTCCCACCAGACCCAAGGGGTCACCAAAGAGTCTTGTTTCCCGCTCCATAGGAATCGAAAGCAAATCCTCCTGGCAGCCTCCAGAATACCCTTTGGAATCCAAGACAAGGACAGCCAATAGACCGGGATAGCCTCCAAAACAGACTTAACTAAAGTCAACCGCCCAGCTCTGGACAACCATTTATGGGACCAAAATCTTAAACGTTTTCCCAACTTTTCCAGCAGCCAGCTCCAGTCATGTTTTCTATAATCATTGGGTTTTAAATGGAACCCCAAATAACTCAGCCCATCATCCAAATCAGCATGATTATAAGAAAAGATCTTCCCGAACTCATGTCTCTCTTCATCCCTCAGAAGATGAGTAGTGATGGAAGACTTGTCAACGTTCACAATCATACCAGTGGCCATGCTAAACAGATCTAAAATCTCAGCAATAGTGTTTGCATCACGCACCGATCCAGAGCATAAAATTAACACGTCATCAACAAATAGTAAATGTGTAATGAAAAAATTTGTAGCAACCTATATGCCCTTCAAGGAACCCTGTCTCTTAGCATCCTGAAGAGCTCTGCTCAAACCCTCAGCAATCAATAAAAACAAAAGGGGAGAAAGGGGGCAGCCTTGGCGCAGGCCCCTTTCAGCATGAAAAAAAGGAGAGGCAGCCCCATTAAGTAAAACTGAGAAAGAGACAGTAGTAATACAGCTCATAATCCATCTTATAAAGCCAATGCCAAAACCAAGGTGAGTCAGAAGCATACAAATATATAACCAGCTTATCCGATCATATGCTTTGGAGAGATCTATTTTCAGCACAGTCCCTTTGAGGTGCTTTGTCTTCATGCTGTGGAGAGCCTCTTGAGCAGTTCCGATTGCTTCATGTATTTGACGGCCTTCCAGGAAACCAAATTGTTCTCCAGAGATATGAGTAGACAAAATGCTTTTGAGTCTTCTCGCAGCCACCTTGGCTATCACTTTGTAAATACAGTTGCACAAAGAGATAGGGCGAAAATCAGCCAAAGAAATGGGATTATCCACTTTCGGGATTAGAGCTATGAAAGTGGAGTTAAAGCAAGCAGGAATCCACCCTGAAATTCTGATATCCTCCACAACTTTCAGTAGATCTGTCCCTAAAACATCAAAAAGAGCCAAGAAAAACTCGATGGACCAACCGTCAAGACCAGGAATTTTATCTTTTTGGAAACTGTGAAGTACCTCCTTTAACTCCTTCTCAGAAACCTCAGCCATCAGAGATCTGTTATCAGCCTCCTCCACAAATCTTGGAAAGAACTGTGCAACTCTTATAACTTCCGCAAGTGATGCATGAGATGGGGCTTTAAATAGATACTTAAAGTGGTCAACCCCCAGCTTAGCTTTAGCCTCAAAAGAGGAGTGCATAATGCCCTGACCATCTCTTAAACTCCAGATAGTATTAACCGCCTTTCGACCACGAGCATAAGCATGAAATTTTTTTGTATCATCATCCCCACTAGCCAGCCATGTGGCCCTACTTTTCAATCTCCAGGTTTCCTCCTTATCCATAAGTAGGGAGTTCCTTATTTTTTCTAGGGCAACAAGAGTGTCTTTTTCCACTTGGGATTGAAAACCCCCTCCAATCCCTTCATATATCAATCGAAGATCCTCCTCCACCTGCTTCAAATCCACATCCTCCCTCTGTCTCTTAGCATTCGACCAGACTTTCACAGCTTCCTTAATGCGTTTTAAATTTTCAGCAGAGTGAAAAGCTGCAGAAAGAGTACTATCCGCCCTATAAGGGACCCACCTAGCGAGAACAAAGCTTTGAAAGACTCGTCCTTTAGCTAGATTTTGTTGAACTTTAAAGGGATAGGAGGCATCCTGGGCCCAATCTTGAACTCAAGAAAAATAGGGAAATGATCAGATGCACCCCCACATCCAATCCACTGCCTAATCTGAAAAGGCCTGTCCACAAACTACTCAGCCACCAGGAACCGATCCAATCTCTTCGCTATTCTTTCTTCAACACATCGATTATTCCTCCAGGTGGGTTTCATCTTTATGGGCTCTATATCAAGCAAATGATTCTCCTCCATTTTTTGAGTGAAATATCCAGTCAAGGAATCAATATGTGCATGAGGACCCCAGACCTCAGACTGTCCCAAAGTAAAGTTCAGGTCCCCACCCAATATCACCGAATCCTCCTTGAGTAAAGAGTTACCCAGGAGTGAGTCCCAAAAAGGAATCCTATCTTGGTATGGTCCATAAATATTAAAAATATTAAATACTTCGCCGAGCTCCAGCGATAGAAAATTTAAGCCCAAGACCGACTCCATACCCCAGAAGTTTAGTGATTTGATTGTTCTTTCATTCCAACCAACAGCCAGTCCACCCGACCTTCCTCGAACATCCAGCGACTCAAATGTCCAACCTGGCAACCAACCTTCCAATCTAGCTTTGACCACAGTTCCTTCACCTAACATCTCTTGTAGCAGAATAATATCTGGACACTCCAGCACAATAATTCTTCGGAAAGCAGATTTCTTAAGGGGACCTGCCAAGCCCTACAATTGAAGGACATAATCTTCATAACACACCAGGCTTCAGGGATTTTCTTGCTCTAAGCGCCCTGTCAATCGAAATCTGCTTCCCATCATGTACCTCAATCATAGCTCGATCCTGAGCTTTCGCCAAAAGAGAGATTCTGCCCCTGCCTCGGGCTGAAGGAGATTTTCCCCTCCCGAACCCACCTGCACCTTTTTTTGCACTAGATCTCAGATTGTAGCCAGTGACCAAGGGGGAAGTGATTTCCAAAGGGGCCAATAGCTCTTCACCTGGGTCGAAAACAATAGCCTTCTCATAGAGAGCTGGCAGAGAAGAAAGTGCAGGAACAACAGTAGTTAGCATACCCCATTCTTCTGACCGAGCCTCAACTGAAGTCGATGCCAAATTAAGTGAAATGTTGATATTGGGGGAGAATGGGAAGGAACCCATTAATGAAGATTTCAACAGAGTTAAAACTTCTTTCAACATACCATCGTTCTTCAACTGAAAATCCGCTCCATAGTGACGATTGTGGATCTTTATGGCAGCCAGTCCGCAATCAGAATTCTGAGAGAGTAACTTCTGCCCAGAGAATAAACCAGACTCAGCACCCAAACCAGATTCCGCGCCCAACGACTGGAAACCTAAAACACACTGAGAGTTTGAAGTATTTGCATCATGGATCAAAACGCTTGTGGAAACTGAAGAGGGCTTTGTCTGCGTAATGGGAGGGCCAGAGCTAGCCCCCTTCAATATAGGATCCTCCTCAGGTCGACTAGAGCCCCGAATTTTGACATTTCGAAAGGAGAGGCCACATTCATTTGCAGGGTGTCCATAAGCATGACACCGACGGCACCTAGATGGGACATTCTCATAATCAAGAATCTGCTTAATGTCAAATCTCCCCCACCAGAGATTCAGAGATTCAACAAGGCCTTCTCTGATGTTAATCATAACAAGTATTCTAGCTACCCGCCTGTGATTTGTCTTGAGAAAAGAGAGGTCTGCCTCTAAAAAATCCCCAATCATATTGCCAATACCATGGAGATGTTCCTCTGTCCAATAATGTAAAGGCAGGCTAGGCAAACGAACCCACACAGGGACCGAATCCACCCTCTCCCTACTAGCATCAAAGAGTGGATGCCAAGGTTTTAGAAGCATTGGAGAATGATCAACAGCCCAGCACCAGTGCATCACCCACTGGACATGGTCAGGGTGCAGAAAATTGAAGGCAAACCACCCCTTAGAGAGAGACACCACCTCAGGCACATAACCAAGAGCATCTTTCCATTGCACATCAACCCATGCTACAACAGTTTTCAGTATGAAAGACCTCCCCACAACCCTGCCAACCAGTGTTCTGCTCGCCATTTGAGAAACCTGTTCCCAACCTATGTCCTCACCCAAGACATAGTTGTAATCTGCTCTTTTAGCCTTGATCCATTTCTTTTTTCTTCCCCCCTTCTTCAAAGCTCTAGCCTCCTTAACCTTGTTTAAATCCGACTCTTTAAAACCTTCAGAAAAATGAGAACCACTCTGTTCTTCCCAACTGAAGTGGGTTTGTTCTTCCCTTTCCCTGAAATCCTCCACCCTACGAAACAAGTACACAGAGGGATCCTGACTATTTTCATTCCCAAAGTCACAGGCTCTCTGATATCTACCCACTTCCTTCTCTTCCGCATTCAAACACTGATGCAAGCCCTTCCCTTGTATAGCAGAACTGTTTTCCAGTGCCACGCTCCAAACGTCTGTCAGGCTGCCTCCCTCCCTTCCAGCATTAACACCGTCGATCTGTAAGGGCGATTGACTTCCAACCGAGAAAGAACAGGCCTCCAAATGACCTGTTGAAAACGTCCCAAACTGCACACCAGTAATGGGTTGTTCAACGCATGTATAGTCGCGTAATCCCTAAGCATTCTCCTTCGCTGACCAGGTCTGATCATCGATTACAGTAAACCGCCGTTCTCCATTCAAAATCTCCAGTCTCCCGCCCAACGCCATCCTCCGACTAAAAGAATTGATTGATTACCCAAAGAATAGCCTAATTTTAAAATGTTAGTAGATTGAAAAATAGTTTTGAGGCAGTTGTTCAATGCATCCAATCATGTCTAAAAATATTTTATCAAGTCAATCAATTTTTTTTTTCTTTTTTTTTTCTCACTATCATTTTTCAATAATTGGTGTCCAATTATCATTATGGAAGAATTAAAAATAATAGCTTGGTTTGCATATCAACTTTGTACAATAAGGTCTACTTACAATAATACTCATGGCTAAACAACCTCCTAAGTTAATTTCGACCAAATTCACTGGTATGATGCCATATGAACTCCCTAAAAGTTCCTTTGATTTCACAGACTTTGCATGGGAGTTATTTTAGCGCAGACACATTTGGGTTCAAACTATTAGTATTTTATTTAAACATCTTAAGGACTTCCAAATAGGAGAAGTAAGTCATCTAGGCTACAAATGGATACATTTACTATTTCAAATTAAAAACTAAGGGCCATGTATGATATTGGCATTAATCAAAAGAATATAGAGAATGCACAACCCCTCAATTTCTTGCAATATTTCTAGTATCCTCAATATATTTTTATGGTGAATGCAAGTCATGGTCATTACATTAGAATTATAGTGGATATATGTTTATATATTTAGTAATGTGAGACATTGATGTTATGTTGTTACTCCACATTATTCTTTCATTTTAATGTAATGCATACCATTTATGTCATACTGGTATTATGGCTAGATATATGTTAAATCTAATTGTTTATCAATATTAGAATTATGCAAAAACCCACATTATATATAGTGTTTTATAATTATAATCACATTTGTTTCTCTTTGTTTGTCATGGTGGCCATGTCAACCTTATATAAATATACATGTCAAAAGAATTTTATTTTATTTTATTTTTAATTGAAAACCAACAAATAAATTTTATTTTTATGTTATGCATGTTATGCCAACATGATAAACTATATATTTTTATTAATGATTCCAATATGATATGTATGAAACCATGTTGTATATTATGTTTTTCAATGCCAAGATACAACAAGTTATTTTATGCTTTTAAGAAATGGTGTTCTTACAACCTAGAAGATTATAGATGAGTTGTTAAATAGGTATCCTAATTAAAAGACGAGGAATGGAGGATGCCAACTAGATTACTTAGTTAGAACAATCCTAGTTATATTGCACTTGGTGCTCATCATTTATGTCTAGTCTTGACATGTGGACAAAAATGGTTTTCTTGCCACAGTTGCATCAATGATATAGTTGCACATAAAATATCGATTCATTATCTACACTTTTTTGAATGTGTAAAACATTAGAATGGATCCATCTTTTTTTGTTGGTGTTTCTATTACTGAGATACACATGCCCATAACAATTTTCTCACAATAGGGAGAGATGCATTACAAACTAAAAGAGATATCCTTAGCCAAAGAAAATAACTTGACGACCGACAATATTAGGGTCATTAGATGGCTTCTTTAACATTTGGTGTTGGGTGTAAAAGAACAAGGTGGATGCATTCTTAATAAATCAGAATCCATTCATAATAAACATAATGATCATATGGAAAGTGGAGCAGGTTATTAAGCATGGGCACAACAACATCATTATAATGAATTCCACTTTTTTCATAAACAACTACAAGATATTTTGGTTTCTCTTCACCATATTTACCATGCTAGATTATTTTTATTGGTAATAGTTCATGAAAAATCTTGTTTATAGAAAACTTGTTTACTGAGTCAAAGTTTTCACTTTATTTTATGAATCCATGAAATGCTTAATTCTAGGGGTCATAATTTTATATTAGTGTTATTGTTTAAAGGGATTTATTTATTGGGTCGTTATTATATTATGTACAATGAATTCATGATTTGTTTATTTCTAATGGCCTAGTTACTAGGATGGTGTTATTTTTTTGTAATTTGAATACATGAAATTTTTGTCAAGGGTATTATTGTTTTGAAATTTGTACTCATGAGATGGTGGTTTCTAATGGACTTATTGACCATGTCAACATTATATATCTATAATATTGTATCCATGATATCTTAGGGATGTAATTATCCTTTGTACTCCATTTTGGATTTTAACACACATCAAAATGACATTCTTGTCTACTGGGTCATATCAAGGAATGTGGTATTGGAAACAATTGTGACATGGTTGTAAGCATTTTACCGACATGTTTTGAATACTAATACCACATGGAATCCTTCATTCTTTCTTGCAGATAATTCCATCGTAGAGATATATTGGATAAGGTGTGTGTATATATATATATATATATATATATATATATATATATATATATATATATATATATTTTACCTTCATTTTTCTTTTCATTTATTTAATTGCTAAATATTCAATTAAATATAATTCATCTACATTCATTCATAGTGATGTGTTTAGATGTATGATAATTCTCTTGATTTGGAACTTACATGATTATTGGTTGAAAAGAATGACCTATTATGATCGCGACACTAAAAGAGAGCCTCAATGTCCAATTCATTGGGGAGGATAATTCATTAGTAATTATTAAGCAAAGATGCTATGGAAAAATTTCTAGAGTTGCAACAACCCCATTTTCAACTAGGATAAACAATTTAAAATGATTTGTATGTAAATATTTCTATATTAATTAAAAATACTAAGTAACCTATTGGTAATTCCATCATGATACTGACTCTGATACCACTAGTGGGAACTAGTGAGGGGGTTATGAGAAATTAGACTTTCTTTCTATTTCCTAAAAACCTCACCCAAATTCTCATGCCAAAATTTGAATTCAAATTTGTAGTTTTGTTTTTCCCTCTAACTCATAACTCATTGAATGAATCACTGGGTAGCTAAAGCAACCATCTGCCACATTTATGGGGCCTAAGTGATGGTTGTCGAGTAATTTTAGAATTCAATGGGAAGCATAGGAAACTACCCATCTTATAATTCGAGATTCAATTCACAAATTATAGTGGAAATGGGAGAACACATATGTAGTAAACATCCGATATTTAGACCATACCTAAAGAGAGAAGAGGCACATGAGTTCTTGGAGCAACAAAAACCATTAGTAAAATTATTCTATTCCAAGTGAAAGCATGTTGGGGCATTTTAAGTGATTATATTGAGTTTTGGGTGGTCGAATATGCCCACAAAAGTGTTAATTGTGATCATAACAATAATGGTTTGCTTTCGGCTCTCTAAATTTTTGTTTGCATGCCAAATACCTATAAGGGAGCTTTGGAAATTAGTTGAGCAATGGGGGAAACAAATTGATGCATTCTAGACAAGCATGATAAGCAATCAATAAGGAAGTTTACAAGGGATTGTAGAGCAATGAAGGGATTTCTATATTGCTATGCTAGCCAACTTGGTGAGGAATTTGGAAATTGTGGAGACACCAAACTCAATAAGCATAATATTTATCTAAATTTTTAGTACTTTTGAAGGAGATTTTCCTTCACCCATCCCAATTTTTTGAGTGTTGACGATTCCCCCCTCAATGGTATGATGACCTGGCTAGGGGGTGGCCAGTTGTAAAGAGAAGTGGTGCAACTGAGCATATGGTTGGGTGGAAAATGCTCCTTCCTAGTATGGTTTCCAACAATAAGTAATTTTCAAGTAAGTGCCCCTATATTTTAGTTGGGAAGTTGATTTTCCAATTATTGACATGAATTTGATACTTGCAAATATATAGATGAATGTAGAAATTAGATGAGTAGCAATATTAGTTAATGAAATTATGAATATGTGATTAATTGCTTGAACATTTACTAAAAGGAAATGAGGAAAAAGGATCTATAGGTGTCCTATCCACTTGATTTTTCTTGGGAATAAGGCTACAAAAATCCTATAAAAAGAGATTGCAAGGATGGAAGACTAGATGAAAACTCTACCTCTTAGCCTCTTAAGCAGGCTTCATTGCTTCCTTGAAAAGGGGGACCCCAATGGGTCTTAATTATGAAGGATATTTTTGCACCAACCATAGGAAAAGAGTATTGGACATGCTGCTTAAGAGAAAGTTGTCCAATTAGGTTTAAAATTATGGTTATAAGAGTTAATTTCCAATCTTTATGATGAAGACCAACTAACACAGATCATAAAAAAATCTTCGATTCAATTGATGAAAAACTCTTTAATGAACCAATAAGTATATCCTATGTAAATGAGTAAAGTGAAGATATTTGGGCCTTCTTAATACTTATTGTGAATAACCTTATGGGGGAAACTTCGGTATTTGTATAGTTGAATCTATCTATATTTGGTGTTAATAAGTCCATAAGGTCTTCTCTATAATAGATTTTGAGGGTTGACTAGCTTTGGATCCATTTGGTCTATATGGCTAAAACATAGTTATAATGATCTTAAAGTGTGCAAGATATTCACTTTATTTCACCCTATGCCTCTTCATCTCTTTAGGTAAGCCCCTATGTTATAGTTCATTTTTTCGCATCCAATCAAATGGCCTGAAAATTAGATCAATCAATATCCTTAACACCTTTTCATTATCCCTTTGCAAAGCCCTAGGAATTACTTCTCCAAAAATTCTGAGTTTCTGGGTCAATCAACTCAAAAACTATGTTTTTGGCCCCATAACACTCGGCACTTTATTCCACCTGCAACAGTTGCAAGTTGCATAACTGAGAACCTGCACTGACCAATGCAGGTTGCTCTCCTTTGCAGGTGCAATGGTTCTAGAATTTTGGGAAAAAAAATATTTACGAAACTTTTCCTTCCATAAGCTTCTAAAGTGGTTTTAACTATTTACCATTGACAGAGATATTGAATTCCTACTCTAGAGGTCTTATCTCTTATCCTTAGAGCTTATTCCTTCATATGTGGATCTCAAGCCTAGATTGGTAAATCCTAAACTACCACTTTTACCCTATAAGTTCATTGCATCCCATAGACTCTGGGTTGGATTTTGGAGATTACTAGTGCCTTCATGCTGCTACTTTGAGCTTAAGGAATCATCATCCATTGATGCATTAGGTTGAAGTTAAAGGTTTTCTTTGTGGCAAGGAAGAACAAGACAAATGGAAGACATCTACAAAGTCATGCATCTATAAATTGTTGTAACTCTCTCCTTTATTTATTAATACAAAAAAAACTCTATTTTCTTATACTTGTGTCATGTTGATGCTTATGTGTTTCAATGTATTTTGACACATTGATTAGAGAAATTAGTTTATGCTATGTGGATATTGTAGTTCTCTTGCTTGTTTTAGTCATTTTGCAGGTTCCATTCATAGCACTTGGAGCTAGAGTTGGAGCTTACAAGTGAGGAGAAGAGGAGGGCTTACTACATACTCCGGGTATGTCCTTCTTTCGTATTCTATTTTCTCTAAGGAAAACATAGATATTTTTCCCCCGTTTTTTCTAGATCAGGCCACTAGATCTAGGGAGTTCCCTTTTGTCCGTAGAAGAGAATTTTCCACTACTAAATATCAGTCTGCAAACTATATTCATGAATCAATCTGATTACACACATTTATACATGAAATAGTCTCAAGATAGGAAATCTATCTTGGATGCACAATAATGTAGTTGAGAGAATATCTCAACCTCACACTAATCTAGGAACTAACCTATAAGATAGGAACAGACTCTATACATAGAGAGAATCACAAACAGAAGACAAGTAGGAATTATATATTCCAACACTCCCCCTTAATGACTACTTGTCTCAATATCCATCTGCAAAATCTACATCTTGTCCTGTTTGGTAATTACACTTTGTATCTTTTTCATGCTATTGTCGATGTCCATATAAAGAAGCAACCATATATCGAAATGCATGGGTTCCCAACCGCTGCAACCGCCAGTGTACTAGGAAGTTCTTCACATACATCAGTTTATTTTTTCCGCCTCAATCGCCCTTCAGCTCGTCACCACCTTTATAGTGCTCAAACACCGAGCACTCCAAGACGTCACGTGTTCGAGACCCACAAGCTCCTTAGCCATGGGCACAAACGTCGGCACCTGTGGTAGCAACTAACAACAGCCCCTCCAGGCTCGGCCTGCACGACATCCGGTGAATGCAGAAGGCGAGGGGCGATAATTCTTTGAAGACTGTCATATTCCTTGTCTCGCTCCAACACTCAACACCTCTTCGAACGGGCACCTTCACTGTGTAGATCCATGTTAGATCCACGTTGATCGGGTTCCATGGCTTTCCAAGAACCCTGATTGCACTTCCTGATAATTTAAAATAACAGATTCTATGCCAAAACTTGCAGACGAGTTTGAATTGGGTCAGTATACACCCAAGTGACGTCCAACCGGCACCCATTTTCCCCAGCCACCTCATGGGGTTCGATATCAGACACCTCATAGCCATTTTCGCTAGGAACCTCTGTGATCTCGGTATTAGAGAGGACACCAATTGTTCGCACTGCCATCAGATGATGGCTACTCAGAGAAAGAAACACAAGCAAACAGATGACAACGATCCACAATCCACGCAACACAAAATGTCATTTAAAAACCATGCTACTCGATCTCAAATCAGATCTGCCTCATCTCCCTTGGATATGCATCACTCTCCACCAATGGATCACACAGATGGTGATCTTCCAACACCTCCCTGGAACGCAAACGCAACACCATTGTTGCAGTGCGCAATTTGAATGTCGAGTTTGTGCTTCCTGGGTGTGCTACCTCGTCATAACGGCCAAGGGTAAGGGATCCAGGCTCGGCAAAGTCATTCACTATGGCCGTAACTTCTGCATGGCACAAAACACCAACAACTACACCACCACCCTGCCCAACCGAAAAAGGGTGATTCATACAACAATAACGGGCATACCACCGAGAGCATTGATGAACCCTCCTTCGCTAGCGTTCACCGTTCTTGGATCGATCCATTCTTTAAAGACTCTCATCTTCCTTGTCTCGCTCCAGCAGTCAACACCTCTTCGAACGGGCACCTTCACTGCGTAGATCCATGCTAGATCCACGTTGATCGGGTTCCATGGCTTTCCAAGAACCCTGATCGCACTTCCTGATAATTTAAAAAAACAGATTCTGCGCCAAAACTCACATATGACTTTGAACCGTGTCAGTATACACCCAAGTGACGTCCAACCGGTGCCCATTTTCCCCAGCCACCTCATGGGGTTCGATATCAGACACCTCATAGCCATTTTCCCTAGGAACCTCCGTGAGCTCGGTATCAGAGAGGACACCAGTTGTTCGCATTGCCATCGGATGATGGCTACTGAGAGAAAGAAACACAAGCAAACAGACGACAACGATCCACGATCCATGCAACACAAAATGTCGTTTAACAACCATGCTACTCAATCTCAAATCAGATCTGCCTCATCTCCCTTGGATATGCATCACTCCCCACCAATGGATCACACAGATGGTGATCTTCCAACGCCTCCTTGGAACGCAAAAGCAACACCATTGCTGTAGTGCGCAATTTGAATGTCGAGTTTGTGCTTCCTGGGTGTGCTATGTCGTCATAACGGTCAAGGGTAAGGGATCCAGGCTCGACAAAGTCATTCACTATGGCCGTCACTTCTGCATGGCACAAAACACCAACAGCTACACCACCACCCTGCCCAACCGACAGAGGGTGATTCATACAACAATAATAGGCATACCACCAAGAGCATTGATGAACCCTCCTTCGCTAGCATTCACAGTTCTTCGCTAGTCATGCATCTATAAATTGTTGTAACTCTCTCCTTCATTTATTAATACAAAAAAAACTCTATTTTCTTATACCTGTGTCATGTTGATGCTTATGTGTTTCAATGTATTTTGACACATTGATTAGAGACATTAGTTTATGCTATGTGGATATTGTAGTTCTCTTGCTTGTTTTAGTCATTTTGCAGGTTCAATTCATAGCACTTGGAGCTAGAGTTGGAGCTTACAAGCGAGGAGAAGAGGAGGGCTTACTACATACTCCGAGTATGTCCTTCTTTCGTATTCTATTTTCTCTAAGGAAAACATAGATCTTTTTTCCCCGTTGTTTCTAGATCAGGCCACTAGATCTAGGGAGTTCCCTTTTGTCCGTAGAAGAGAATTTTCCACCAAAAAATATCAGTCTGCAAACTATATTCATGAATCAATCTGATTACACACATTTATACATGAAATAGTCTCAAGATAGGAAATCTATCTTGGACGCACAATAATGTAGTTGAGAGAATATCTCAACCTCACACAAAACTAGGAACTAACCTATAAGATAGGAACAAACTCTATACATAGAGAGAATCACAAACAAAAGACAAGTAGGAATTATATATTCCAACACTCCCCCTTAATGACTGCTTGTATCAATATCCATCTGCAAAATCTACATCTTGTCCTGTTTGGTAATTACACTTTGTATCTTGTTCATGCTATTGTCGATGTCCATATAAAGAAACAACCATCTACCGAAATGCATGGGTTCCCAACCGCTGCAACCGCCAGTGTACTAGGAAGTTCTTCACATACATCAGTCTATTTTGTCTGCCGCAATCGCCCTTCAGAGCGTCACAACATTTATAGTGCTCAAACACCGGGCACTCCAAGACGTCACGTGTTCGGGACCCACAAGCTCCTCAGCCATGGGAACAAACGTCGGCACCTGCGGTAGAAACTAACAACAACCCCTCCAGGCTCGGCCTCCATGGCATCTGATGAATGCAGAAGGCGAGGGGCGATAATTCTTTGAAGACTGTCATCTTCCTTGTCTTGCTCCAGCACTCAACACCTCTTCGAACGGGCACCTTCACTGCGTAGATCCATGCTAGATCCACGTTGATCGAGTTCCATGGCTTTCCAAGAACCCTGATTGCACTTCCTGATAATTTAAAATAACAGATTCTATGCCAAAACTTGCAGACGAGTTTGAACTGGGTCAGTATACACCCAAGTGACGTCCAACCGGCACCCATTTTCCCCAGCCACCTCATGGGGTTCGATATCAGACACCTCATAGCCATTTTCCCTAGGAACCTCTGTGAGCTCGGTATCAGAGAGGACACCAGTTGTTCGCACTGCCATCAGATGATGGCTACTTAGAGAAAGAAACACAAGTAAACAGATGACAACGATCCATGATCCATGCAACACAAAATGTCGTTTAACAACCATGCTACTCGATCTCAAATCAGATCCACCTCATCTCCCTTGGATATGCATCACTCTCCACCAATGGATCACACAGATGGTGATCTTCCAACGCCTCCCTGGAACGTAAATGCAACACCATTGCTGCAGTGCACAATTTGAATGTCGAGTTTGTGCTTCCTGGGTGTGCTACCTCGTCATAACGGCCAAGGGTAAGGGATCCAGGCTCGGAAAAGTCATTCACTATGGCCGTCACTTTTGCATGGCACAAAACACCAACAGCTACACCACCACCCTGCCCAACCGACTGAGGGTGATTCATACAACAATAACAGGCATACCACCGAGAGCATTGATGAACCCTCCTTTGCTAGCGTTCACCGTTATTGGATCGATCCATCTTCAAAGTAGATCCATCCACAGCTAGCATCTAAATATTCCATGCGATTTGTTTTGAGGTCGATTCACTTCCACTTCTACGAGCAACGATTGGTGTGCCTGATCCTTGACACGACATACTGCAATGGTAAATTGTTCCAGCAGTGACTCTATGTGTAATCTCCAAAGCTAAGATCTCCCTCATCAAACACTACAGATGCAAATTGAGGCTTTGATGATACTCTTATACTGATTATCGATACTGGCGCAATGGAGAGGTATGATGGGTCTGGAAATGAAAACTTGCTGCTTTTTTCTGCCCAGCTCAACTCGCAGAGGGCAAGGGGCGTCGACCTTCACCAATCCATGTTGCAGCGTTCTAGTCCACGCAGACACAAATGCATACTCACGCACTTGTTTTAATACGCAGCCGTTGAGCTCACGCCAGAGCTCCTCTCCACGGACACACAGACTCACGCAACTTCAGACGACAACGTCCAATGAGTCTCAACAGGCATGCTTTGATCTGCAGTAACGCAACAAAAACATAGGATGGAAAACACACAAAATACTAATCGAACTCTTTATTTCCCTCAGCCCAGGAGGGGCCAAGGCCTAGGCCCAGGCCCTTATGGGCTCTGATACCATGATAAAATATCAGTCTGCAAACTATATTCATGAATTAATCTGATTACACACATTTATACATGAAATGGTCTCAAGATAGGAAATCTATCTTGGACGCACAATAATGTAGTTGAGAGAATATCTCAACCTCACACTAAACTAGGAACTAACCTTTAAGATAGGAACAGACTCTATACATAGAGAGAATCACAAATAGAATACAAGTAGGAATTATATATTCCAACACTTCTTTCGTATTCTATTTTCTCTAAGGAAAACATAGATCTTTTTTCCCCATTGTTTCTAGATCAGGCCACTAGATCTAGGGAGTTCCCTTTTGTCCGTAGAAGAGAATTTTCCTCATAACACCCTCGTTTTGTGCGGCTGAGCTATTAGATATGTATGGTGATGAAAATCACTTTTCTTAAATACTAATATAAACATCTAAATGGAGTGAGGATGTATCAATAAATTACATAAATATGATTTTATATGCGGAATATTTGAATGAGTATGGGATGTGTGGTAACTTTGTGTAAGAATTTAATTATAACCAAGGGTGATTGAATGATTGTAATGTTTAATTTATGAAAATGAGAACCCATTTATATATCTATTGTAACTATATACTTTTAAGCAAGAATTACAGATATATTTCTGTTTACTAATCTTATAAAGAATGCTTAATTTACATATTTTCTTGGAAATAACTTAGAAATGAAATATATGAAATTATTTACATATTACAACTACCTATTTTTATGCAAAGTTTTGCACAAATATTGATGAGAGTAATTTTTAGTAAGAATGCGTTTATTTACTAGAATGTAGAAGTTTGTTATACTTTGGAAGTGAAAATTCAATTACATAATGTTCATATAGATCTATATATATATATATATATATATATATATTTCTAAGCAAAGTAAAATCATTATAAATTTGAATAATTTTACAAATACACCAGTAAAAATTTTATAGTTTGCATATTAGAAACTAGTGAGATTCATCAACATTTTTAAACTTTAATATAATTTTCCATCCTTAAAATTTTCTCTAATTTAAATGTAGTATTTTTTTATTGTGAAAAATCTTATATATATATCGAACACATTGCAAAGAATTTCATAAATTTAAGTAATTTCTTAGTTTAAATTTAGTTCCAATGAAGTTAACTAAAGATTCTTCCTAAATTATTGCAAAGCATTGATAAACCATATTAATTGATGGTCGTGAAAATTTATGAAGTTTTTGCCATATAAATTTTAGATTTCACCATCGAGAAAATTTTGAATGTACACATTTTAAATTTTCCGTCGGTGTTTCCGATATGTCATCAGCTGTTGGAAAATTACCACGTAAAATATTTTTCCCGCAGCGAAAGGGTTAAAATTTTGACCAAATGGGGTGGGATATTGTTATTTTTGCTATATATATATATATTTTGGTATAATTAAATGAAAGTAATTAAGTTAGAGTTAAGGGATGCCATGGAAGGGTCCCGTGGCTTTGGTGCTGACTTGGGCACCATCTCCACATGTGGATTTAGGGCATTATGTCTTTTACTATATGTTAGTTGATGTGTATTATGTTTTTTATTATATGTTAGTTGATGTGGTATCAAATATGAAATATTTAAATGAATATAATTAATAATCTAAATTTGAATTTTGATCAAATTTATGTTGTTGGAAAGCTTTTGATGAGAAGAAGATGATAGTGGGCTTATAAATTAGGTTTAAGGCGAGTTAGAAAGTTGAGTATTTTTTAAATCCCACCTCCTTAATATGACCTAGGAAGTTGGGTGTTGAGTGTGGTTGTTACAAAGTTTTATGGAAAGTTATCTGAACAAATTGGTTTCATCAACTATTTCAATGATTAGTGAGAGCCACAACTAAGTGGGAATAAGTCTATCATAATGATACATTATTGTGAGTGATTTGGAAAGTGGTATTTCTAAATCCATTATAATGCCAATTGGTTAGTGTTGGTGATTTTTCTAGTGTTATTTATAAATCCATCACAATGTAAAATGATTATTCACTCGATGAATCCACGTTGGTTTTTTGATGAACCCATTTATTGGTGTTGGTCATAAAGGTTTTATCACACCATCGAACATCATATCCCATTGTCATATAGTTGATGCACAAAACTACCACATTATAGTTGCGGAGTGATATAATCGCACAAAACCTTCAACGAGACTTTCCATTAGAACTTTGGTAAAGACAATAATTGTTTCATATTCAACAAATAAAACTGCCATCATGGAATTTATTTATTTGTTTATTTGGTAGTTGGTGGGGGGGGGAGGGTGTTCATTTTTCCACCCATATGTAACCATAAAAATGTCCATAGCACCACAACTCCAATAATCGTAACATGTTGTCATACTTTCAACACAAAAAAAAAACTACCATGTGGCAGCCATGGAGAAATTTAATCCACCAAACTTTCAATAAGCCTATCCATTGGAACATAGATGAAAATATGAAATATCCTTTCCATTGAAAGAGAGATGATATCACATGTTGTCTTCATCACAATAGAGACAAACATATGGTCATTTGCAACATATACCATGTGGGCATTTTCCACAAAATATTTGTCAATGATTTCATAGTTATGACGAGAGAAAAAAATAAGTTGATGTTGTACACTGAAATCCATGCTTATGATGCATTAGGCATAAGGCCCCTTACTGGTTTTAAGGAAAATACATTTGTGGTATATGCTCTGTTGTATTTCATTTTAAGTGCTTGAATCCATCATTAATTTTTTTCTCTCATGGCATATGTAGCTTACCTCATTCGATCAATTGTGTTAATCCCCTAGTCGAGGTAGATTAAATTTCATATTGCCAAATGGGACCAATAAATGCTGACACTGATGAATATTCAACTTCTGGGTATTCAACTAAAACTTAATCTGCAAATAATGAGTAATGAAGTGGAAGGAAATGTCTTATATTCATTATTCATGGATTCCCCAAGAAGAGTTTTAGAAAATTTTCATGGTATACCCATGCACCATAATAAGAATGAACAATTTTAATTTCCAAATGAATTCTATGAATATTTCAGAAGAGTATTGGATTCCAATTCGATTGTAGTGAACAACTATGGATAGAATCTGATGAGCCCCAATATTGCAACAAGAATTTTGCAACTACCAAGGCTATCAACTTTAATTTATCAATCCGGTATTCATACAAACTTAAGAGGTGATAGTGGCATATGCATAGTTAGCTAAGTTCTACTTAAGCTGCTATGAGGCAATGGATAAAACCAAGGTATACATAGACCATTTTGCAAACTAAATCTAGGTTTTCCTAGAAAGAAAATTCTAATCTACTTGTAAGAAATGTAAATGCCGCATATGTTAATCTACTTTCAAGAAACGTAAATGTTGCAAAAGAGGAATTTCTAATCTAATTACAAGGAATGAAAATGTTTGAAATGAAAACCCTAACATATTGTAGAAAATAAACCCAATCTACTTGCATAAAATAAATAATATGAAATCAATCCTAAACTATTGCATTCAAAGATGATTCAATGCTAATGAAAAAACTCAATAAATACTTTAATAAATGGCAATGTAATATATCCTCGTGCTATCAAATCCATGAATTCAATCACTTACCCTAATTTCAAAAATAAATTGCAAGGATGAAAAGAAAGGTCGTAAGTGTTCTTTGATTTTCCTCAATCTTGGTTTCAAGGACTAGGAGACATTGTGAAGGGATAAGATGCAAAAGTTAAGCTTAATGAACAATTTTGGTCAAGTCTTGAGGGTTTCTACTTAGTGCTACAGGATGTTACAAGATTTCTACAGGATGCTATAGGATTGTCTGTTTTGCTATAGGATTGGATATGAGAGCATTCTTAGGGCTTAAAAGGTGATATGAAGGTGAGGAAAGGTATTGGAAGGTGGGAGAAGGTTATGGGAGACCTTTCCAGGCCTAGTGATCCTCATAAGGATGTCATGCACAACGAGGGAATGCAAACAATGACCTCTAACAAATATGTCTTAAACTTTCTATATGCAGGCCTCTTGAAGAATTTTATGAGGATGGAAAGAGGGGACTAATGGTAGGGTTAAAAGTGAAAATGACAATTCTCTTCCCTGCAAACCAATAGTATGACCTGCACACCACAAATATTACTCAATCTCTCAAAACATATAAAGCATGCAAACAATACCAATTGCAAAAAATTAAACTAGAAAGGAAAGGATGAGTTGAATTTTATTCAAGATCGAACTACTTCATTGAAAGGAAACATATAATTTTGTGCTTTCTAATACAAGACCCACAATCACACTTTCCAATAGAGATGGTTGAGAAATTTTCAAATGAAACTTTTTATATCAACAAAACTTGCAATAAAATAAATACTACTAAACTAAGTATAGAAAGGAAAGATGTTTGATAAAAACATACAAAGGAGAGAGACTAGGGTGCTTGGGTTTGTTGGAAAATGTAACTAGTTTCAATATCCATAATTGTCATTATACTCATGTAATTATGTATATCTTATGTTACAAGAAAAAGAAGAAATAAAAATATTATTTTTAAACAAGGTTTCATGCTTCATTTTATTGGTCATCTAGGTCAAGCATGCATTTCATGCTCCTAAGGTTTGTCAAGTCAAAAGGATATTTTTCTTGAGTCAAGAGAGTCCTTGTCAATTGTATAAGACCCTATTGGGAAAGTTGTAACATGTAAAAGATATTAATTATGAGTCTAGAAAGTCAAATAAGCCTCCAAGCACAAGTCAACCCTGCTATTGACATGTCAACCTAGAAAAGGTTCTTTGACCTCTGAAGAAGCATATATATAGAAGTTGTTTGACCCCATTTGGACACAATTCGATCTGTAACACAACAAGTTCGGTCTCAAGCAAGCAAGAAAGAAGAAAGTATTAATTTTTCTTAGGGATATATTGTTCTTTGCTTTGATAATTGCATTTCATTATTTCCATATTAAATTCACCCCATAACATCATAACATTATTCATATTTACATAATTATTCAACAACATATGAAACTATGTAGAAAGCACAATATCAACATCAATGCAACAAAACATAAAGGAACAATATAATAAAAACATTCACATATAGAGACACTAGGATTGGTCAGAGACAAGGGGAAAACCCACTATGGGGAAAAACCTTTCAAATTATTCTTCTTATTAGATTGTCATTGAATGATTCAACAAAGAGAGAGTACAATGATCCATATCTTTCATCATAAACCTATCCAACGAAATCAACTAGACAATATCTTGAGATGAATCTAACAATGCCAATAATCCAAAACTATGATTTAGGAACCTATAATCAACTGTCATTTTTTGTAGACGACGGTCGAACTTTGCGGTCAACAAGCGAAAACTTTGGTCAACTGAAAATCCAACCTTTAACTCCTAGTCACAGGGAAGATGTGTCATGCATGCGGTTGAAAGGCTTTAGTAGAAATTTTTCCATGACGTGTCTTCGACTGAAATTGAAATTTCTTTATGACATGCCTGCGACTGAGGCTCAAAACCCTAAAAATAGAGATGCAAGCTTCAAACCCTGCAATTTCTAACCTGTGCCAACCAATCTCCTTAAACTTGCCTCAAACCTGTGTGAGCCAAACCAAAGAAGAGAATACAAGAATGCTCCATGATGATTTCGAAATGAGGTTGAGGTCACTTGTATTATAGCCTTCCAAGGGTGTCCAATTTTCTTTAGGGCCAACCTGATCAGACATGCACAAGTGTGATTTAATTCAAAAATACACTTTCCCTTATCCAAATTTTTCACTTCAAAAGTCAAAATTGGTCCTCTCGAAAAGAGGAATCTCGTCCCATGGTTGGAATTTGTCACCGAGCTACCAAATTAACACTCCCTCTTAGCTAGGGAGAAATTCCAACTACATCATGTAATAATCGTAAGAATATTGTCATCAAATCATATCCAATCTCAAGTATCTTGTCATCAAATGTCATCACTGCTCATCTCTTGTTTATTCCTTCTTATCTCTTGTCTGTCCCTACCCATATCCTAAATAGTATTGAAACTAAAAGAAGAATAATTTGACATCGTAGGGGAGCCTAATCTACCACCCTCTAACACGTCGGAGAGCATATCTCAATAAGAAATAATATGATGGAGCACATCTCAACCCGAAACTATATTGGGGAGCACATATCAACCTAGAATTGTAGGAATTTATAGGGTAAGTTCCTTAGATCAAGAACCAAAGGTCACCGCTCACAAACATATCAAAAATCAGTACACCAGTATTATCACGTGGTTAAAACCCTCGAAGAGGGAAACAGTCCAAGGCTCTAGCCAATGCGGCCACTTCAGGAAATTTATTAATATAAAAAGAAAAGTTACATATGTTTCTCTCATAAATGATTACCAGAAAAATGACCCTCCATGCTCTTTAAATAGAGATCATGTACCAATCGGGTGTTAAGCCGCGAATCAAGTGTCATTAATACCGAGGAGAGAGTGAACTGTCAGATCACTACAAATCGCGACCTTCGGATTATAAGTTACAAATGTACATAGTAAAGAAATGTAATATTCCAAAATTTGCATGCAGCAAATTGGAATATTAAAATTTTTCTGATTTCACTTAGGAGATGAATAAATGGGTAAGGAGGCCCATCCATAATAAAAACCTGAATAAAATCCCTCATAATGTGAAAGGGGATCAACATAAAAGCTGGATTTCACACCTTCATGTGTGAACATGGAATTTTGTATGTGGAAAAGGTCAAATTTGACCAAGTCAATAACGCTGGGATAGGAGGTGGAGATCATCTTGTGAGACAACACAAAGATAGTGGGAGGAAGATTCCTTGGTGGAGGAAACCCTAATGAGTGGGGCCCAAGGAAAGAAGGCTCACACATGTTTAGAAGGAGGGCAAGGAAGCCATAGCAAGAATATTATGAATGATATTTGATTTGTCTGCTTAGACTATTCTACATTCTCTTGCTGTTTAGCAGAGTTGTTGTGCTGCTTAGCACAATGATCTCCTGTTTAGGAATCCTTCATATTTCTTGAAAGGCCTCTTGAAGGAGCTTGTACTGATTTTCCTCACATCCAGGCTTGAGGCCAAGCATCCTCCTTTAGCTACAGCATTATTTCTGCAGCAGTATAATGTTGTGTTGCAGGGTGTTGCAGTGAGGGTTCACAACACCACTTCCAGAGCTTGTGTTTCAAAGGAGGAAGCCTTCCTTCCTTTGGGAGACAAGTAAGGAGGAATTTGAGCTTATTTAAGATCTTGGCATGTGGCCAATGTATTTTACATCTCCTATAGCACAATCAATTGCAGGAACTGTGCCATTCTTTGCAGTGTTGCAGTGAGAGGGTCAATCCCCTCAATATTTTCTTGCTTTCTCAGGGAAAGGGCCAACCCTTCTCCCAGAAAGACTTGTAAGAAGGATCCTCCTTCATTTTTGTATTCTTCATCTATTTATACACAATGCTTCAGTATACTGCATTATTTCAAATCCAGATCTGCAGATCTATGCATCTTGTACATGAGCTTTCATGAAACCCTTGCCGAGTTATCTTTCTGATGTGTAAAAGGAGCTAGATCTCCATTTTTCTTCATTTTTTGAGCATTAAAACTCCAGATATTATGTTTGCATCATATTGTATTAGAAACCCTCTTTAAAATACGTTGTGCATGCTTCAGAAAATTTCTATTTAGTCAAGTCATGGGATTTCAGTGTTTTTAAGCCATACCGGAACCGGGAGATCTGTTTAAATAAGAAAAAGAGATTTGTTTCTGAATTTTTTTCTGGGTGTGAGTCCCAAATTACATATTCTAAGGGATACCAAAATTATTTTTCCCTATTATAACACAACTTTCTGAATATAACATTTTTAGGGCATAAATTGCTGCTTTTCCTCACTTTTGGCTGATATAATGGATCAGATTTCTTGCCGCTGTACATGTAATTGATGGCTATGTGTTTTATACACATTTTGTGAGTTATTTCTCATTTCCATTCTAGATTTGTGTTCATGAATTTCTGCATTCCCATTTTGGGATATTACAATGGTATCAGAGCATAATCTTGGCTCAGCCTGTGAGTTTCAACCAATATGCTATAAGAAGACAAATAGAAGAAGCATATCAAAATTATGGAAAGAATGAGCATGATCTCATCACTTTTCAGATCCAGGAAGAACCTCTCCAAGGTGGTTAAGCAGAAGAAATGCAAGGAAACTCCCAGAGGGTTTCAAGAAGAAGAAGGGCCATGCACTTCCTATTCTCAAAGAAGAGAAGACATGAAGCATGAAGAACACTTGGAATCTGAAATTCTAAGTGAATATATTTCTGAATACAAAGCTAAACCTAGAGCCTTCAAGGAGACTATAGCTTTACCACAGTTCATTCAGCTGGAGGAAGAAAGAAGACCCTACAACTATGGGATGATGAGAGGAAATAGATTCCTATTGTCCACTTATGATGGATCACTCACATGTGTAGCAAAGGCTTGGGTGATGAAGCTAGAGGCTTTCTTCCTACAACATCCAGTAGTAGAGAGAGAGGCTGTAGAAATTGCAGCATTGCACCTTGAAGTTGAAGCAAACACTTGGTGGTTCAGCCATTTGAGCCATGCAAGAGTGTCTACTCTTGCTGAGTTTTCTCAAAGGATGATAAGGAGATTTGGAAAAAGGAGGGAGAAGCCCTCACCACCAGTAGAAGAGGCATGTACCAGCACTGTTGTAACCATGGAGGAGCAGCCTTCATCTTCAACAGTTTGGGAAGCCAACACATATGAGGAAGAAACTCTTGCAGCCCTACAAGAAGCTTCCAAATTTCACCAAGGTATGCTTAAGTTTCCATCTCTTGTCATTTCAGGAAATATTATGGAGGGATCTACATATTTTCATACTGCTGATTTAAAGCAACAAAATTTCACTTCGCTGTACACGAGCAGTGATGAAGAAAAGAGGACCCATTCCTTATGGGGGCGTTCAAATGGTAGCTTCATTCATGAAGCAATGGAGGAAGAAGTGATAGATGGTAGACATCTTGAAGTGAGAAACACTTTCTCCTTTCTAGGTGACCCTTTCTCAATGAGCACTCCCCAGCTCAAAGAAAAACTTATACCTACAGTAGATCCAAAACCTTATTGGTTTTGGGAGGCCATTGATGTAGAGAAGGTCTCATGAAGAGATCTCATTGGAGGTGAACTTCAACACATCATGAAGTGAAAGGTTCTTCAACAGTTTGAGGTGAGTTTTCCCTCATCACACTTGGATCTTTGTGGATTCAAGGGGGACATTGATGAGAGGTCTTCTATAGAAGATCTCCAAGGAGTTGCATTTCAACATCCCATGAAATGCAATAAGAAAAATATGATATGGGAGGATGGTAGTCTTCTTTGGAGGAGTACCAATATGGAGAATGGTAGGAGACATCCACCGATGGATGAATGGATGCGGATGGAGAGCAAGAAGCTGGAAAGATACTTGCAAATCTATGATACTAGGAAACAGGAGGCTTGGCTGCGTTGGCTTCTCTTGAAAGAGTTTGGTCATCATCCTATTTCTAAGGGTATGTGGGGGAAGAATGTGTGGCAGGATGCTTGCATCATTGGGCAGCAAGGAGTATGGACACTTTGTGTTGATATGACATTCTTCATATCAATCACCATGTTTTCACCACATGATTTGTATGATGGAGGTATGAGGAGGCAACAAAAACTTTTGTTGCTTTGGTTATTCTTGGGAGAGCAAGGGTAGATTTTCTCTCACACTTTGCATGATGTTGCAGGAGTAGGATATGGAAATATCATGGTGCAAGGGGCTACTCCTTGGCTTTAGATTTTCAAGAGGTACTTCCACCTTGGGAGGAACTTCTTGTGTGTAGCAACATTATGGGAGATGTCTTTGACAAAGAGCATGTAAAATAATGGAGCTATGAGTTGGCAGGATCCTATTTGCATAGGCCAACAACACTGTCACTTGGGAGCTTGGGGTTATTGATGGAGTGTTCCCAGGATCACTTCACAATCGATGCACTTGGTAAACAAGGAGGAGGTGAGAATGATGGAGTAGTGGATGGAAACATATATTACATTGATATGATCTTCTTAACTTGGATTTCCAAGCATAAGAAGGGTGATCTTCCAACAACATATGATTCATTCCTCTTCATGGGAGCATGTCATATGGGAGGCTTGTTTATGGATCCCATCATCATCTTACTTTCAGTACATGGTGAGAATATTGATTTTGCATCTATTGATTTTCTAACACAGTATTTGCATACTCTTACCATTTCTATTCAGTGCATTACTCCACAACAGGGCAAGATTTTCATTGAGTTCCATGGTCAACATTGGGCTCCATGGTCAGACTCCATGCCTTGAGAGGACCTCTAGACAACACCTTATTGCCTCCTTAAGTACTTTACTTATTCATGATGATATCCATTTGGCTAGCTTGCATGCTTGGGAGGGGAAATATGGAAATTCATTGATGAGACAACATCTCATTCCTTGGAGGAGTTCATCATATGTGGATGCTACAGTAGGAGGAAGGGAGACTCTTCAGTTTTATCCTTACAGTTGCTTGAGGACTAGCAAAATTTGGGAGGGGAGGACTGTAATATTCCAAAATTTGCATGCAGCAAATGGAATATTAAAATTTTGTTGATTTCAATTAGGAGATGAATAAATGGGTAAGGAGGCCCATGCATAATAAAAAACTGAATAAAATCCCTCATAATGTGAAAGGGGATCAACAAGAAAGCTGGATTTCACACCTTCATGTGGACAAGGTCAAGTTTGACCAAGTCAACAATGCTGGGATAGGAGGTGGAGATCATCTTGTGAGACAACGCAGAGATAGTGGGGGGAAGATTCCTTGGTGGAGGAAACCCTAATGAGTGGGGCCCAAGGAAAGAAGGCTCACATATGTTTAAAAGGAGGGAAAGGCAGCCATATCAAGACATCTTATGAATGATATTTGATTTTTCTGCTTCGACTATTCTGCATTCTCTTGCTATTTAGCAGAGTTGTTGTGCTGCTTAGCACAAGGATCTCTTGTTCAAGAATACTTCTCCTTTCTTGAGAGACCTCTTGAAGGAGCTTGTACTGATTTTAATCACATCCAGGCTTGATTCCAAGCTCCTCCTTCAGCTACAACGTTATTTCTATAGTATTATAACGTTGTGTTGCAGGGTGTTGTAGTGAGGGTTCACAACACCACTTCCGGAGCTTGTGTTTCAAAGGAGGAAGCCTTCCTTCCTTTGGGAGACTAGTAAGGAGGACTTTGAGCTGATTTCAGATCTTGGCATGTGGCCAATTTATTTTACATCTCCTACAATGTAGTCCCTTGTAGGAACTGCATCATTCTTTGCAGTGTTACAGTGAGAGGGTCAATCCCCTCAATCTTGTCTTGCTTTCTCAAGGAAAGGGCCAACCCTTCTCCCAGAAAGACTTGTAAGAAGGATCCTCCTTCATTTTTGTATTCTTCAGCTATTTATACACAATGCTTTAGCAGACTGCGTTATTTCAGATCTAGATCTGCATATCTATGCATCTTGTACATGAGCTTTCATGAAACCCTTGCCGGGTTATCTTTCTGATGTGTAAAAGGAGCTAGATATCCATTTTTCTTCATGTTTTGAGAAATAACACTCCAGATCTGATGTTTGCATCATATTGTATTAGAAAACCTCTTTAAAAGATGTTATGCATGCTTCAGAAAACTTCTGTTTAGTCAAGTCATGGGATTTTAGTGTTTTTAAGCCATACCGGGACCGGGAGATCTATTTCAATAAGAAAAAGAGATTTGTTTCTAAATATTTTTCTGGGTGTGAGTCCCAAATTACATATTCTAAGGGATCCCAATGTTATTTTTCCCTATTATAACGCAAATTTCTGAATATAAGTTTTTTAGGGCATAAATTGCTTGCTTTTCCCCACTTTTGGGTGATATAATGGATCAAATTTCTTGCTGATGTACATGTAATTAATGGATATGTGTTTTATACACATTTTGTGAGTTATTTCTCATTTCCATTCTAGATTTATGTTCATGTATTGTTGCATTCCCATTTTGGGATATTACAAGAAACACACTTTACCTAACTCTACACTAGACTAAGTTGTTCTTAACTAATTCCTATGTGTCGGAATATCATAACATCCCCGCTTAAGAACAACTTGCAATAGGATTGAAAGATTTACAAAGGTGACACAAAAGGAGCCCATTTCCTATGTGTCGAAATATCCTAACATCCCCCCTTAAGAACCCATTGGGATAGGATTGAGGGATTTACAAAGGTGACACAATAGGAGAAGGAAGGAGGCATTAGAGCCTATCCCCCATTAATGACAACTTTCGTGAACTCCAATAATGGATTGAAGTTTGGTAAACTTCGCTTTTGTGAGAGCCTTTGTAAAGATATCGACTACTTGATCATTGGTTGGACAATACTGCACTTCAAGAACACGATCATGAATGAGATTTCTGATGAAGTGTATGTGGAGCTTAATGTGTTTCATACGCTGATGCTGAACTGGATCTTTACATAGCTAAATGGCACTCTGATTATCACACCAAAGTGTAGTTGGATGCTACTGATGAAGACCAAATTCAGACAGGATCTTACAAAGCCACATGGCTTCCTTGCTGGCTTCAACTGCACCATGATACTTTGCTTCTGCTGAAGAAAGAGATATGGCACTTTGTTTCTTACAAGACCAAGTAATAGGTCTAGAACCAAGAGTGAATACTTATCCTGCAGTAGACTTTCAATCATCAGGGTCACCAACCTAATTAGAATCAGTGAAACCAATCAACAATGGAGATGCTCCTGCACTATAATGATTCCTGAACTGAACTATACCTTGAATATATTGAAGTAATATTTTAGCTGCTTTCCAGTGACTTTCATGAGGTTGATGCATAAACCGAGCGACAAGACCAACGACAAAGGAAAGGTCAGGACGAGTATGGGTTAGATACAGAAGTTTACCAACAAGTTGATGGTATAAGGTAGCATCAACTTCAGGGGTAGTACAAGTGACTGAAAGCTTGACTCTAGACTGAAAGGGAGAAGGGATTGGCTTACAGTCTTCCATGTGAAAGTGGTGTAGAAGATCACAGGCATACTTGGACTGAGAGAGGGTAATGCCTTCTTTGTATTGCAAGACTTGTAGACCAAGGAAATAATGCACGTGTCCTAAGTTTGTCATTTCAAACTTCTTTTTGAGGCTAGAATTCACATGGTTTATATGGTTTGGATCACTACCAGTAAGGATAAGATCATAAACATAAAGAACAAGGATGGAGAAGGACTTACCCACTTTCTTGGTGTAGATAGTGTTGTCAGAATGACACCTAGAAAAGCCATTATCTAATAGAAACCTATCCATTTTGGCATACTAAGCGTGAGGAGCTTGTTTGAGACCATAGAGAGACTTCCTAAGGCGACAAAAAAGGTTGGAGTCTTTTTGGTTAAAGCCAGGGGGTTGTTCCATGTAGATTTTTTCATGCAAACCTCCGTGTAAGAAGGTGGATTTAACATCCATCTGATGGACTTCCCATTTAAAGGAGGCAGCAAGGGAAAGAACAAGGAAGATACAATTCATTTTGGCAACAGGGGAGAAGGTTTCAGTATAGTCAATGCCTTCAACTTGTGAAAATCCTTCAGCAACAAGGCGAGATTTATGTCTATCCACTTTTCCATCTGGTCCAAACTTGGTTTTGTAAATGCATTTGCATCTGACAAGTTTTCTTCTTTATGGAAGAGGAACAAGATCCCAAGTATCATTTGCCAGCAAGGAACAATACTCTTCATTCATAGCTTCATCCCAATCTGGATGACTGGAGGCTTCTTCAAAGGTTTTCATATCATGATTTTCTAGAACTTGGGCCAATAAGGAAGAGGCTCTTTCAAACTAAGAATGTGTATGTCGTTGATCGGCAGGGTCACCTACAAGAGAACCCGCTGCATCCCGAGTAGAGCAAACCCATCTTGGAAGCTGTGGAGTAAAAGGAATCATTTCAAGAGATGGAGGAGGATTATCATCCTCACTGTCATCATCTAAAATATAAGGAATGCTATTAAAAATAGAAGAGAGAGAGAGAGAGCTGGCACATATGCCAAATCAAGCACGCAGCCCAAAGATGGCACACCTGCCGAACTAGGCTTGCAGGCCGATATATTTTCATCAAATTTTACATCTCTACTAATGATTATATTTTTGGATTTTGGTTGAAGAAGTATATATCCTTTGACATCTTCAGAATATCTAACAAAAATGCATTTTTCACTCTTAGGTTCTAAGGCTTTATGTTTCGCTTCTGGAATATGGGCCCAAGCATCACTTCCAAAAATACGAAAGTGACTTACATATGGTTTGATTGAGATCCAGGCTTCTTCTGGAGTTATATTCTTTAAAAACTTAGAAGGAGTGCGATTTACTATGTAATTTTCACAGTTAATTGCTTCGGCCCAAAAATTGAGACTAAGTCCTTTAGATTGAAGCATACAATTAGCCATTTCTTTTAAGGTGCAATTCCTCCTTTCAGCTACACCATTTTTTTGTGGAGTATATGGAACGGTATGTTGCAATTGAATGCCATGCTCAGTGTAGAAGTTGATAAATTTTTTGTTAACATATTATCCTCCATTGTCTGATCTTAACTTAAGAATTGGATGTTCAGATTATTTCTCAACAAAGGCCTTAAAGGCCAAGAACATGTTGAAAACTTCACTCTTTAGTTTTAAGAAGTATACCCAAGTGCATCTAGAAAAATCATCAATGAAAGTTAAGAAGTAATTGCAACTAGAGAAAGAAACAATAGGAAGTGGACCACATAAATCACTATGCACAAGCTACAAAGGGGCTAAAGCATGCCAAGAGGCACGTTTGTCAAAAATATCCCAATGATGTTTTCCGAGTACACATCCGTAGAAAACACAATCTCGGAAAGATACCATAGGAAGACCCGTCACCATATTTTCCTTACATAGAGTTTGAAGAGAGCGATAGTTTAAGTGACCAAATCGCTCATGCCAAAGTTTGCTCACTTCATCATTATGAGCAATAAAAACGGAGGGAAGACATGATGACCCAAATTTGTCAAACTTACACAACCTTGTGGAATCATCAACAATGCTAGTAGCTAAAATATGTTTAGGATTTTTGAGGTCCTTGATTACAACATCATGAGGTGAGAATTATACTATTTTCCCTTCACCTGAATGAGTTATCTGATAAATAGAGAGAAGGTTGTATGACAAGGTAGGAACACATATTACATCATTAAATTGACCATTATCGAGATGAATGGTTCCAGATCCTACAACACTAATAGATCTATCATCACCAACATAAATATGTTTGGTGTTACAATCATTTAAAGAAGAAAACATGGCTTTATTTTTGTCCATGTGATAAGAAGCTCTAGAATCAATGAGCCACTCATGAGAATGAGAAGAGAAAGATACATTTAATGCATAACCAGATCTTGATGCTTGGCAACCACAAGTAGAAAGTGCCATTCCTGAAGATGAAGGTGAAGAGTGCTCCAAATTGATGTTCTTCTTCTTCATTGCTGCTTCTAAGGCTTCCATCTTCTTAAAAAATTTGGATTCTATATGACCATCATGATTACAAAAGTTGCAATGTATATCGGTCTTCTTCCCTTTGTTTTTATTTTCCTTATCATTTTGGTGAGTTGCTTTTTCAATTTGTGGCTGAAATTGCTTAGGACCCTTGTTTGGTTTCGGACCATATTTTTTAGGATACTGTTAATTGGGATTCTTTTGATATGATTGTTGTTTGGCTACTAAGGCTTTCTTAGAAGCGTTTCCAGGAGTGATAAGACCAAGGTGTAAGAGTTTTTCTTGTTCTCTTATAAAAGAATCACAAAAGGAATCAAAAGAGGGATTCTTGTAGGTGGATCTTGAATAAATGATGGCTTCTCTAGTGGAATGGAAGGAAAAAACAAATACAGAGTATGCAAGGCCAATCTTAGCAAGAATGCAATATATGAGGCTACCATCTTCCTTTTTGACCTTACAACCTTCTAAAAGAAGTCTAAGAGTCTTGAATTTGGACAAAAATTCTTCAATAGAGGAGAAATTATTAGGGTCCAAAGTAAGGAACTAATTTTCAAGCTGGTGGGCCCTGATTTGATTTCGAATGCCAAAGAGAGTATTTAGCTTGTCCAAGGCTTCATGAGGGGTGTCAATTTCAAGGATATGAAATCGAAGATCTTGAGCAATGGACATTCCTATCAACCCTCGTGCTTGATCTTGTTTATTTTTCCATTTAGCGACTTTATCATCATCAGAAGGTTTAGTTTCTTGTCTTGTGGCTATTCTATAAATCCCTTTACTTCAAGTGTATCTACCATGTGAGGTAGCCATTGGAAATAATTGGTGTTGTTAAGAATAATCGGGCATGCACTTTCCATTTTTAAAAAACTGAAGCTAAGAAAAGCTGAAAATAATTGCTCCAATGGAAATATCTAATAAAATTAAGTTGATTAAAAAAAAAAACGGCTCGAAAAATGGCTTCTGAATGAAGAAGTTCTGCCTTTTTTAAAAAATGAGTTGAAGATGCCGAATAGTTATAGGAACAGTTTAAAATTTGATGATGAAGTTCGACTTTTAAAAGAAATCCCACCCATTTAGCAAAATCTTTTTACAAAAGAAGCTTGAGAAAGAGACTTGAACCCAAGACCTCTATTCTCATAAACTAACTTCTCACCAAGTGATATAGTAAAAGGATTCTGTAATTGTTTGAAAGAAGGAAGGGGATTTTTTTTTTGTTTGAAAGGAGGAAGGTTTTTTTTTTTTTAACTCTTTGGTGTGTGAGAAAAAAGAAAGAAATGCAAGCCTTATGGAAGATTTTTAGATTTTTGGTTAGCCTTACCTGCAACTATCTATTTTTCCACTATTTCTGATTTCCCGAGATCGCACAAAGACGCGGGGAAAGAGCATACGTAGCAAAAAAATCCCTTCCTCCTGTTTCTAATTTGCCGAGTTCGCACACAACGCAAAGAAAAGAGCATACACGGAAAAGAGGGTATATATCCGGCAAATAAATAAAGCCTAAAATCGAAATAAATTGAGGGAACCGAAATAAGAAATAAGTAGAACTTTTAACAAATAAAACTGCAAAACAAATACTTTATACCTCCAGATCTAGACTAACATAACTTGGGCAACCAGAAACCTTTTCGCATGAAACTAAAGGTGTTCCTCACTGTAACAGATGCTCCAAACACAACAGAGTGGTTCTCCAATCCTGAAAATGTTCAGAAATAGTAGATCTAGAAAACGATAGTTGCATGCAGTCAAACCGGCTTCAAATTTTGATCAACAATGGATGTGGCCCTCAAAATAGCTCTAATACCAAGTAGGAATTTATAGGGTAAGTTCCTTAGATCAAGAACCGAAGGTGATTTCTCAGAAACAGATCAAAAATCAGTACACCAGTATTATCACATGGTTAAAACCCTCGAAGACGGAAACAATCCACGACCTGAGACAACGCGGCCACTTCAGGAAATTTATTAATATGAAAAGAAAAGTTACATATGTTTCTCTCATAAACGATTACCGGAAAAATGGCCCTCCATGATCTTTAAATAGAGATCATGGACCAATCGGGTGTTAAGCCATGAATAAAGTTTCGTTAATACTGAGGAGAGAGTGAATCATCGGATCACTACAAGTGAACCGTCGGATCACTACAAATCGTGACCATTAGATTATAAGTTACAAATGTACATAGTAAAGAAACACACTTTACCTAACTCTACACTAGACTAAGTTATTCTTAACTAATTCCTATGTGTTAGAATATCCTAACAAGAATCACTTTCCAGTGAGGAGACCAATGATACCACTTGGGAAACATTAGATAACTTATCATCATGTATCCTAACTCAAATTGGAACCTCATTAGGGAGCACATCTCAACTTGGAATCTCATGGGGGAGCTAAACATCTTCAACCCCATATCAAGCAATAGGTGATATAGGGGAGCACATATCAACCCATCCTATTTACCAATGATCTTCCCAAAAATTACCCTCAAAAGTCATGTGGTAGAATACCTACATCATAATCTGAGCTTGGGTGAGATACTCGACTTACCAAAGGTAAGGATCACACAACCCCAAGCCTCCTCAACGTGTTGTCTAGATGGGGAGAGAGAATCCCAACAAGCTCAACTTGTGGGTTTGATGCCAACTGGGGTATACTTTGCATAAACGAAGATAGGGGGAGATACCTGACTTGTCAAAACGGAAAAGGATCAAACAAGCCCTATGGGTGACAATAGGGGATATACCTAACCTAGTGCAAGATTAGGGATCACACACACCTATTTTCTAGAATTCCCTCAAACCAAGAGCCCTGCATCTCAATTCCTCACTCTGGGAGCTAAGACAGGGGGAAGAGCTAGCTCAGTGTTCTCGGTCAGTCCTACTATTTGTAGATCATAAACTTATCATCGTGCTCATCTATGGTAATCATCATGTCTCAATAGAAGAAGTTTATTGTTCATACATGACATCAAATCATATATTATATTAGAGCAAATATCTATATATATATATGTATGTATGTATGTATATATATATATCACAAAAATGGTACCTTCTTCAACGTCCCTCTTATGGAGGAAACAATGAAAATACTAAGCTTGTCTCGTACAATAGCATTGTCTCAATATATGAAGGTATCTTAGTCCCAAAAATATACAGGATTCTCTGCCAATCGGATCCCACTCATTATTATCGCGATGTATTTCTATCATATCCAGAACCTGCTCAAATAGATCTCCAAAGAGCTTCTTCATCCTGCCTCACAACTAGTCATGATAGCAACATGATACTCAACCTTGGTCGTGCTTAAAGCTATGGACTTCTTATCTAAAATATCATGATAGATATCATACTAAGGAAACACACAAATGTGCTTATATCATCAATCAAAATCCCGATCAACATCAGTACATCCATACAGTCACATATCATAGAATATCTCAGACCAAAAAATTGACCATCCCATGCAAATATCTCTTAGTGTGCTTGGATATAACTCAATGCGTATGAAGTGGCTCAATCATCAATTTACTTAGATTCTATGCAAAACATCTACATCTACATCTACGCATACACGTATATGTATATGTATGTATATGTATACGTATACGTATATATATATATATATATATATATATATATATATATATATATATATATATATATATATATATATATATATATATATATATATATCTATATATATATATATATATCAATGCTTCAATCAACTATCCGTTTCCAAGTTAGGTTCTTCATAACTTATTGAAATTCAATCTAAGTGCCCAAGGATTTGCATTTACGCTTTCTTTGATAAATTCACAATACAAATTTTCTTTTCCCAACTTTAGAACATAGTCCATCTTGCCCTAATTCTTCTTTTTGAACTTCAGAGGCCATCTACCTCTTACTTTGATCATCAGAGGCTCATTACCTGTGAAGAAAAGATCACCAGTATATAAGACCAAAAATCAAAGTCATACCTTGGACCCCTTTTGAAGTAGAGGTTTGGATGGGCACATCTTCCTCAATTCACCAGATGTCTGTTAATGCAAACATATCAGGATCGGGGAGCTTGCTTCAAAAAATTCTTTCTGCAAACATAACACTTTACCAAACCAATATACTTAGCCCGACATAAATCAATATTGTGCAATAAAATAAACTAAGTCAAATTATCAAATTTTAGATGAAAGATCAAAACTAATATCAAAATCATCAATATCATTGTAAAAAATTCTTTGGACCAAGTGACATGTAGAGATCACATCCAACTATCAAGTTATGACTTCATCTATTGTCATG
Organism: Pinus albicaulis; assembly: GCA_034641835.2. NCBI lineage: Eukaryota > Viridiplantae > Streptophyta > Pinopsida > Pinales > Pinaceae > Pinus > Pinus albicaulis. Next base: position 772,975,057 of record CM076577.1, on the reverse strand, counting down.
CCAAAAAAATTTCATTTACCAAGATATGTCAAACCAAACTTCATCAAGTCATCCTCATGATCATAATATAAATAATTTCTGTCACTAGATGAAAATGCACACACCAAGGATAAGTCATGTAGGCTCCATCCATTTTTTGTGAGATTACTTCATATCGAATCATAAATTTTTATACTAAAACCATTGTGCTGAGGAAAATGAGGCCAATACAAAACCATTATTGAATACCAATATTAGTCATTGAAAGTTACTATGCTCACATATCATTGTCATCAAGGAAACTCATCAAATATCAAGTCAAAATCCTAATTTGTTATCACAGTGAGTTCAATCAGTCCATAACCCAAAAACATATGAAGCATCATGCCAATTTTAATCATATTTATTAAATATCAAGAATAATGTCAATTCTCATCTATATCAATTATCCAAATCTTATCAAACCCTTGCAACTGTTATCAAATACTGTCATACACTAGCTTCAATGATCAAATCAAAAAAACATACTAATATGCATATTTCGGTCACCTGCAAAAACAAGTTTAGTAAATACATTTACATTCTCTATAGTAAGTCAAACATTCAAAATTACCTACTCATGTAAATTTTTGATGTCTGCTCCATATTTTAAGGACTATCATATTGTTGGTGCATTCCTGATTTTATGCATAAGGCTTTAGTTTTGTGACCTATAGGCATAACCACACCCATAGGATTTATTCTATGCAATTGATAGGATACAACCACAACCTCAAGATTTATTCCATGCGGTTGGTTCTTAGATGAAGGGAAACCCTCTCTTCTCATACCATAACTTGTTGCAGACCAACAATATCAAATATTTATCTAAAAATAAAGAAAATGAAAATGAAAATAGGTGTACTAGGGATCTTATGGAGAGTTTCTCCCTTTGAATGGGAAGCCACACTAGTCATCATCATTCAAAACATATGTCTAGCATATTATTGTCATGCATAAACATAACTATTAGATCATAATATCAAACTTTATCAGGTTCTACTACATATACTCATCATGGTCATAATATTTCAGTATCAACTACTTCATAATCTCATATGACATCACATTTTCATCAAGGGTTAGAGTCATATAATTAGAGCAGCTGGCAAGTGATTCATCATACTTTGAGGATCATAATCACTTCATCACTTCTTTTACATTCATTAAATCATAAAATCAAGGCATCCCTTTTTACCATTTGTCATAATTTTTAAGCTTATCAAATTCTAACCAAGGTCAAAAATATGATCCTGAATATCAATCTTATTGTTATGTAGAAATTCTTTGTAGATTCAAACTGCTAATTGAAATTTTCTAAAACAATAGACTTGAATCTACTCTACCAATTGCGGAAAAAACAAACGATCACGGAATCACAAAGCATACAAGAGAAAGAATTGAATCAACACATTATACAATGATTTCTTGGGGAAAGACACAACTAAAAACCCTGCTATTTGTATATTGCATTAGTCAGAAAATATGAAAATATTACAATTCTTTGCTCATGCCCGAGCAACCTCTGCACTATCTCTATCTGTCCCACTGCATCCTAGACAAGCATATGCCAAATAATTAACCAAAATTTGGCTTGCCCAAGTCCCTATTTCCTTACATTGTTTCCTTGGGAATTATCCCCCTAATAATTAGGGAAATTTTCATTTTTAATTGCGCAATACATCATAGGCCTTCCTCTGACTCCATGCACCACCTATACAATTTGGATGATTATAAAACTGATAGTACACTTCCCTTGAACCTCAATCTCAATTTTGTAACTCTCAGATCACACATGTATGAGTTATTTATGGCCGATTTATCAGTTAACCGATTGATCATGAAGTACACACCCCACTACTTGACCTCCCACTAGTTACTCCAATAGTTGGAACTAGTTAAACTAACTTAACTCAGATAAAATGAACTGATTAATTACAACTCAAAATAAAATCAACTAAGGCTCCTAAGAAGTAGGAGCCACTCTACATGAATCAAGTTAGACCCTCAACTCTAATTAACTAAACCAACTAAGTCAAAATAACTTAGTTATCTCGTACAAGCTATCATGAGATGTGGAATTACAATTTTCTTCTAATTCAATTCAAGGGAAAATTGAATTATAATATTTCTTGGTACCATTTTCAACGCTCCCTCTCAACAAGAAACAGATTATGAGTTACCCTGATCCTGCCCCTATGGAACTCGAATTTTCCTCTTGACGATGCCTTAGTCAAGATATATGCATCTTGTTCCTCTATAGGAATGTACTATATCATCATCATCTACCTCTACACACAATCTATGAGATGGTGGTATTGAATGTCGATATGCTTGGAACTATCATGAAAAACTGGATTCATCAAGAGTTTTATACAATTATGGCTGTCACAGTAAATCACTGTAGGATCCATCTTCCGACCAAATAACCCAAAAAGGATCTTCCTCATCCAGATAGCCTCACAAATTGCTTGAATAGAAACCATGCACTCTGCTTCTGCTGAAATGAGTGCAACTAATCTCTGCTTCCTGTTGTACTAAGAAACTACAAATAACTAATCTGAAATGACTATATTAGTTTTGCTGTGATAAGTGTCTTTTCAGTTTAAAAACATGTGCATACTTGTCTCATTAGTTTGCATAAGGTTTCAGGAATTGTTCCAAGATTTGTAGTTTATTTTTAATGAATTAGAAGCATGAAATAAGCTTAAATAACACTGAAAAACATTTTAAAACAAATAAATAAGTCACCACATGAAATTTATAGAGTAGGTATGATGAAGCAGTTCACCCCTCCTATGCTACATCTGCTAGTCCAACTCCCAATGGCATGTAGATCTTTCATTATGCTCAAAATATTGCTATTACATGTAGTTACAATACTCTAATGGTTATTTTCTCTGCACCAATGGCTCCAAAGTTCTCCAATTAGTAAAAAATGACTCTTCATTCACTCAAAATGGTTGAAAATTGGGCCTCCTACACTTTTTCCTAGTTTCACCTAGGAAAGCTCCACTAAAAGTGGAGAACTCCAATTAAGTGGAGTTAAAATAGGCATACCCTCCATAAATGGTGCGCCCTCCAAATGTTCCACCGAACCTGACTACGGCACCAATTTTTTGCGGTTGGGCACATGCACCCCCAAACCCGTGGGTTACTAACTGTCGGAGGTTAGCGGAACTCATGGCGCAAACCGTGGTTTTTCGTTGGAGCCGCGAGTTAATTGAATTTCGTTAGAGCTGACTGCGGAGACGAGTTGGCATTTTATGTTGCCATGTGACAATATATAATGGGACCACTAGCAGGTTTGGACTGCCTACGGTTCCCAACCCCCAAAGACCTTTTCATTAAACCATAAGTATAATCCGCACCCTTAGGGGTTAATAAAAAATTGCGTAGTACGGATGGTAGAGCGTATGCGTGCCTGGCGGGAGGTCTCGGGGTCGATTACTGTGGACCCAAAAAATTTTTATAATGCAGTTTCGAGACATGTGGTAGCCTTAGGGCTGGCCACGTGGCACCCTATGATTGGCTACTCCAAAACCCATTCAACCAATAGAAAATAGACACTTGTCAACCTGTGATTGGTTTGGTGGAGGGAATTTTTCGAGGAATATTCCATTTTTTTCTAACTGTACATCCACCATGCTGACTGTGCATCCCTGTCAAACTTGGTTAAACTGTCGAAAATTTACCTGTTTGGAATTTCAATTAGAACGCGATATATTCCTCATACAACATCGGTTTTTCAAACCATTCGTGGCACTAGAATCAGGAAGACGATATCTACAGAACCATGCTGGTTTCAACCCAATCCTGGAACTTTGAATTTTGAGCAAAATTTATGAACTCCTGATCATTCCTCCCTATTGAGAAGCTTTTTGTCCCCAGAAGACTTGATTACCTGTTCAGTAGATGAGGGTACAACTCCCTCACCTTTCCAACCTCCATCCCTTTTTCCTTGCTTGGTTTAGTGCCTTTGAGCCTAACTCGAGGGTAGTCAACACTTCCCCTCTTTGATGCTCTTTTCATTTTGTCAAGAATTATATCTTCTTTGAGCTCATCTAGAAATTATGGCAAGAAATATTTAATAGAAGGTAGATAAACACTGACGTCCTTGATCATCGATCAAAGGTGGCTCATACAAGCGTAAGTTTTCAACATTAACAACTGAATACATTTGCATGTAAGAAGGTAAGTCAAGTTGGAATGCATTATTACCAACTTTATTTATGATCTTGAAAGGACCATAGTGAATGGGTTTGATATTTTTACCTTCTCCTTGCATCCTTTCTTTGCTAATGTGCAACCATACCTCATCTCCCTCTTGAAATTTTTTATCAACTCGATGTTTATCATGCCTCTGTTTGTATTTTCTTTGACTTTTCTCAAGTTGTTCTTGAACTTGTTGATGTATAATCTGAATTTTCTCAATGAAATTTCGAGCCTTATCAATGTCACTATGGCCATCAATTGCAACATCCTTCCCAAAGATGAAGTCTAATGGTGATTTTGAAAAATACCCAAATCGTACTTCAAAAGTTAAGGTTTCTGTTGAAGAGTGCTTTGCCTAGTTGTAAGCATGCTGAATGTAATGCAGTTGTTCATCGCACAACTTAGGATGTTTGATGAAATATCCTCTTAATAGATGTGCAACTGTTCTGTTCACCACCTTGGTTTGTCCATCTATTTCTGGATTAAAAGTGGTACTCTTTTTCAACTTTGTGTCCATCATTCTCCATATATTTCACCAAAAATTTCCAATGAATCTGGAATCCCTGTCACTTTGTAGATGCGCCACTATTTTTCTTACCCCAAAGTGTCCATAAATAAGAGATGAATGAGATTATATCATGACACTTAGCCTCTCTCCTTGTGGAACACACAACTTTCCCAAATGAAACATCAAGTTGTTATGCATGTGATAATCTTTTTCTTCAACTTGATTCCCTTCTGTCAAACTAGCATACACATCTTGAAAATCAATGTCATGTGCATATTGTTCTATGTAACTCTCATGTACAACATAATCATTTTTGAGTAAAGTAGAAGCACTAATTATTGGTCTTGAAAGCATATCTGCAAATTTATTGAATACACCTTTATTGTACCTTATAACCAAGTGAAATTGTTGAAGAAATCCCATCCTCCTGAAATGTCTTGATTGCTGCAATTTTTTTTACGACTGCAAGTACTGTAATGGTTGGTGATCGGTATGTACAATAGTTTCTTTACCCATCAAGTAGTGTTTCCACTTCTTGACACTTTGTACCAACGCATATAGTTCTTTGTCATATGTAGGATAATTAGTCACAACACCATTAAAAGTTTCAAAATGAAAAGCGATAGGCTTACCATGTTGCAAAAGTACTGCGCCCATGGCATAATCTCTAGCATCGGTTTGTATCTCGAATGGCTATCTCAAATTTGGTAATGCAAGGACTGGAGCTGAACTGATCTTGTCTTTTAAATATTCGAAAGTTTGCTGCTGTTTGCTTCCCCATTGGAAGACTTTCTTCACACTTGTCATTGCATGCATAGGAGCTATGATGGAAGAGAAGTTAGAAATAAAATTTCTCCAATACTGAGCTACACCTAAGAAACTTCTTACCTCTGTAACTGTTTTGGGTGTGGGCCAATTCAGAATGGCTTCCACTTTAGAAGGATCAATCCTCAATTCTCTTCCTCCCACAATATGTCCCAAATATACCAAAGAAGTCTTTCCAAACTCACACTTTGACATCTTAAGAAACAATTTCTCTTTCTTCAAAATATCAAGCACTCTATTCACATGCAAGACATGATATTCTCTTGTTTTGTTGAAAATTAAAATTTCATCTAAGTAGAAAATAAAAAATTCATCAAGGAATGGTCTCAAAACACTATCCATAACCCGCATGAAATTTTCTAGTGCATTACATAAACCAAAAGGCATAAATAGCCACTCAAAGAGTCCTTGTTTGGTTTTAAATGCAGTTTTTCCATATATCACTTTATGCAATTATTACTTTATGATATCCACTTCGTAAATATAAATTAGTGAAAAAAATTTCTTCTTTCAGCTGATCAAGAAAATCATCTATTCTTGGGAGTGGGTAAGGATTTTTTACCATAATCTTGTTCAAAGCTCAAAAATCTACATACATGTGCCAAGTCCCATCTTTCTTTGGTATTAAGACTATGGGTGAACCGCATGGCAAGGTGCTTGGCCTTATGATTCCTTTATACAACATCTCTTTGATTTGTCTCTTTATTTCAGCATTCTCCATTATCGACATGCTATACATACCGATGTTTGGAAGAGGAAAATATTTCTGCAACTGAATCTCATGTTGAATTTCCCTTTTTGGAGGCAATCCTGTTGGCTCCTGAAACATCTCATGATGTCCATTAACCATATCATATCAATCTGATTTCAACTTAGGATCACATCCCTCAAATGATTCATGATTAATATCAACTTTAGGCTTAATCATAAGAAGAACAAAATTCTTACTTGAATTTACCAGCCTCTTTACCTGTCCAACGTTTACCATAGCAATTCTTGTCTTCTTGCGATGTGCTATTACAATGAACTCCTTGCCATATTTGAATAAATGATACTTGTTCTCATGGTGATAGAAGATTGCTTTCCTGTCATACAAGTAAGGACTCCCTAATAAAATACCAGTTATGTCGAGCGGAACCACATCTAATTCAACTATGTCAACAAAGATTGCAGTGATTGCAAACCTCAATATACATTTCTTTGAAACCTGTAGATTTTCATCCTTACAAATCCGACCTAATGGATATGGTTTTGGATGTGGTATGGTCTCAAGGTTAAGTTTATTGACCAAATATTTAGAGATTAAGTTTCATTGTGACCCACTGTCAAACAATTTGTCAATCTTGGTATGCTTGGATATGACCCTCACATGAACAATTCTATTATTTCTTCTTCATTTGGAGTGTTTATGTGACAATTTGATGTATTGGTAATAGGTTTAGTTTCAATTTATTTTCCCCTCATGTTCTACAATCCCATGGCTATAATTTTAGATTCATCACTTGAATCAGATCCTAAATCATGTTGAGTTGTAGCAACAATTTTCTGTTTCCGTTTGTTATTGGGTTTCTTTGGCCTCATTTCAGGATGTAATTTCCAACAATGAGTTTCATCATGGCCTTATTTTGAACAATGTTTACAAACCACTTTTTCTCCCTCTTTCTTAACATATGCATTCTTTTTGTTTTTACCTTTTGAGGTCTTTTCCTTGGCTTTAGCCTTAAAAGGTTTCTTTCTATCCTGTTCAGAAATGTTCTTCCCTCTAGCTTCTATATGTGTGGCTTGAACAAAAAACTCATCTAGACTGGTGGGGTTAAACATGAGAATAGTATGTTTTAGGTAGCCATGTAAGCCCCCTATGTACTTTAACAAAGTATCTTGACTCTGCAAATCCACCCATAATAAAAGAGCTCTTCTCCTAAATTCTTGGGTGTATTCTTGCCCATTTTGTCCCTTTAATTACCTAAAGTTTTGCCAGTTCATGATGGATTTTTGCATATGAGCTAATGGATAAATTTTTTGTTTAATATCAGTAACAAAATCTCACCATGATAGAATAATCTTACCATGTTTCTTGATTTCCTCTTGTGTCTTGGCTTCCCACCAAACAAGTGCCGCACCTTCCATTCTCAAAGAAGATAATTGAATTTTTGTATCATTATCTTGAAGGTTCTGTTTTCTCAAATAGACCTCCAATTGTCTAATCCAGTTATCTAGCTTGTCTACAATTACTTCACCATTAAACATTGGAAATTCAAACTTAACGTCAAGTTTTAAAAAAGGATTTTTTCTAGTGCTCTTGGACTTGTGTGGCTAATGTACTGAAGTAGAAGTAGAGGATGATGATGATGATAAAGATGAGGGTGACGATGGTGCCTCTCCATTGCCTCCATTTCATCCATTTCCTTTCTTTTAATTATCTTCATCGTGTTTACCTCATGAATATCCTTGCCCTTCCTTGTGAAGTTTAGATCCTTCTCCTACCAGTCTCTCATTCCTTTCTTGATAAAGGATTGTAACCATCTCGGTCATGTCAAGGAATGATTTCCTGAACACTCTTTCTTCCTCTTTAGAGTCAAATTCTTCATGGATTTATCCTTCCACATTAGGCATGCTTAATGGATCTTACGCTTCTTTAGGAGGTGAACTAGGTGGTGGAGATAGTGGCAATCTTTCTCTCCTTTGATTTGGATCCTTTTGAGACCCTTTTTCTTCCCCCAATTTATCTTCTCCTCCTTTGAGCTTGGAGCCTTGTAAGCATCTAAAACTTGCAAACATTTAAAAAATTCTTTGCACTAAAAAATACCAGAGAATAAAATATAGCTCTGATACCAACGTGATCTGAAATGACTGTATTAGTTTTGCTGTGCTAAGTGTCTTTTCAGTTAAAAAACATGTGCATACTTGTCTCATTAGTTTGCATAAGGTTTAACGAATTGTTCCATGATTTGTAGTTGATTTTTAGTGAATTAGAAGCATTAAAAAAGCTTAAATAACATTAAAAACAATGTAAAATAGAGAAATAAGTCACCATATGAAATTTACATAGTAGGCATGATGAAGCAATTCACCCCTCCTGGGCTACATCTGCTGGTCCAGCTCCCAATGGCATGTCCATCTTTCATTATGCTCAATTTTTTTCTATTACATGTATTTACAATGCTCTAATGGATGTTTTCTCTGCACCAATGGCTCAAGAATGCTCCAATTAGTAAAAAATGACTATTTATTCACTCAGAATGCTCGAAAATTGGGCCTCCTACACTTTTTCCCAGTTTCACCTAGGAAAGTTCCACTAAAAGTGGAGAACTCCACTTAAATGGAGTTAAAAAAGGAATACTTGCCATAAATTGCACGCCCTCCAAATTTTTCGCTGAACCTCACTGTGGCATTAATTTTTTTGCGGTTGGGCACATGCACCCTAAAACCCGTGGGTTACTAACCGTCGAAGGTTAGCGGAACTCATGGCGCAAACCGTGGTTGTTCGTTGGAGCCGTGGGTTAATTGACTTTGGTTAGCACTGACCATGGAGATGAGTTGGAGTTTTATGTTGCCATGTGACAATATATAATGGGACTGCTGGTGGGTTGGGACTGCCGGTGGTTCCCAATCCCCAAACACCTTTTCATTAAATGATAAGTATAACCCGCGCCCTTAGGGGTTAAGAAAAAATTACGTAGTGCAGACAGTAGAGTGTATGCGTGCCTGGCGAGAGGTCTCGGGGTCGATTCCTACGGACCCAAAAAAATTTATAATGTAGTTTCGGGGACATGTGGCGGCTTCAGGGCTAGCCACGTGGCACCCTATGATTGGCTCCTCCAAAACCCATTCAACCAATAGAAAATGGACACTTGTCAACCTGTGATTGGTTCGGTGGAGGGAATATTCTGAGGGATATTCCATTTTTTTGCTGACTGTACATCCACCATGATGACTGTGCATCCTAGTCAAACCTGGTCAAACTGTCGAAAATTTACCTGTTTGGCATTTCGATCAGAACACGATATCCTTCTCATATGACATCAATTTTTTGAACCGTTCATGACACCAGAATCAGGAAGATGAGATCTACGTAACCATCCTGGTTTCAACCCAATCCTATAACTTTGAATTTTGAGAAAAAATTATGAACTCCTGATCACTGACCCAATCCTAAAGATTACTCCTGATGCGCTCTTCCTGTCTGATGAAATCCATACCCACTCTACATTTGTGAAGCCTTGAAAATTCAGTCCCTCTATCTATCTATACTAAATACCAAAATGAGTGGTGCCTCTGAGGTATATGAACACATGTTTGACTACCTTCCAATAGATTTTGGTTGGCTTAACCATTTCTTGACTAATCTGGTTAATTGCACAACATATGTTCGGTCTTGTGTTCACCAAGTGCATAAGTGAACCCTTAAGTTGTTTGTAAATGGTAGCTTCTACCACTTCGCCTGAAGTGGTATATTCCTTCCTCCAATTCCCTACTAGAGGAGTCTCCATGGGTTTGTTTCTCTCCATGTGAAATTTCTTCAGTATCTCGTGAGCATATTTTACCCGAGAGACAAATTGTTCTCCATATCCTTTCCAAATTTGTAAACCAAGGAAATAATGCATCATCCCCATGTATTTCATCTCAAATTTTTTTCCAAATCCTCTTTGCAATTTTTTATCAGCTTCTCATCACCTGTTAGAAATAAATCACCGACATATAATACTATAATCAATAATTTACCTTCAACCACAATATGGTAAAAGTTTGCATCTGCTTCACTTTTGGTGAACCCCAACCTAGTGAAACAACTCCTGCTCGAGTCTGCACACATGTGACTCTCTGTCTGAGGTCTCCTATCCTTCCAAATAATCTATTTAAACCTCTTCCTCAATCACTTTGTTGAGGAAAGTTGTCTTCACATCCGTCTAATGTATCTTCCATCCCATCTGCGTTGAAAGTGATAGAATAAATATGATTGAGGAGTACCTTGATACTGGAGAAAATGCCTCCTTGTAATCAATTCCATCTACCTAAGAGAACCCCTTGGCTAAAATTCTTGCCTTGTGTTTATCGACACTCCCATATGTTGCTTGCTTCACCTTGTATATCCAACTGGATCCTACAACTAACTTGTCTCATGGCCTTGGGGCAACTTCCCATGCATTGTTCCTAATAATGGAATCATATTCCTTTACCATGGAATCAAAACATACTGGTTTTTGCACTGCTTCCTCGAACGAGGATGGATAAGTCTCTACACTCTTTCTCATAAGAGCCATGTAGCTAGTGTACCGATCTGGTGACCTCATCTACCTGCAGTGTGATGTGGGTGCTCCCACAGTCTATCATCATGCATCAATCTGTTAGCCTCTCTGGTCCATTTCCTTCCATCTCTAGATGTCTCTGCATGAGTGGGTGCTTCCACTCTCTTGTGTTCTGCTTGTGGTTGCTCCACAACATTACGAGGTTCTTCATTTAGAGGTAATAACTCCTCATATGCATGCAACTAAATCTCCCTCTCAAGGGAATATCTCATGGCCTTCTCTTCATCAAACTTCACAACTCTATGAAAAACTGTCATCCTGTGAGATGGTAGGTACACCCAAAAATTATGAGGTGTATCAATGTACACCACAAATATGGCCAACTCAGCTGTTGGTTCTAGATTTTTTTGTGCATCCTTGGAAACATGATAATAAAACGATGAAACAAATATTTTTAAGTGTGCCACATATGGTTTCTTATATGAAAATTCTTCTTCTAGTGTACTCATCATGAGAATCCGATGATGACTCTTGAAATGCACATATACTAGGCCTTGATCATGCAACACTTCTTGTGAAATTCCCACAATATTTTTTTTTCTTCCTTTCTATAACCCCATTCTGTTGTGGGTTATGGGGTGCCATTAACTTTCGTCGAATGTTTTCTTATGCATAGAAGTTCTTGAACTCATTCGCCTCATATTATCCACCGTTATCACTCCTAAGAGCCATCACTTTCATTCCTGTGTCTTTATCAATGTTAGCTCATGTATGTCAGAGATAAAATAACTCTTTCAATTGTTTTCCATAAAGTCATAGGTCAAATTTTTTTACTTTTTTGAACTAGTTCTCAGAAAATAATTTTGGTCATTGAAAAGGTATAATTCAAGTATACTTCTCCTTCATTTCATTCATTTCCACCATCATTGTCAAGGTAATCTCCATCATAAATAAATTTCAAGGTCACTAACTCCATCATTATCATTTAAAAGGGTCTAGGGTTATGTCACTCCATCTCATATAGGTCATTGTCTAGGTTCATCTTTGCCTTTGAAATATCTTCAAAATTTCACTTAAAACAAGGCATCAACCCTCCATTCCACTCATAAAACCCTAAGGAAGGAGCTAGAATGTTTAGAAGATTAAATGAAGACCTCCTGTCTTGTTTCATATGGTTCAAGTTTCAAAAATGTCAAAGTGACTCATTCTTGTTTCACTGTCTCATGAAGAATAAAAATTCGGTCTCACTATCTCATTAAAAGATCAAAAAATCATTTTAACTATCAAAGAGTTCAAAGGAGGTCAATCTAACCTATTGTCCCAGTCAAATAATAGAGGAGTCATTTCCAGTTTTCAAAGACACCTCATCTTGTTTTGAAAAGGGTCATCTCCAAATGTCAAAGTTCAAAGGTTTAAAAAAGCAGTTTTTCCGTCTCATTGAAAGGGAGAAGTTTTGTCTCATAAAAGGAAGGCAAAGTGTGTCTTGATGTTTCATTTCAGAGGTCCAAAAATTCACCTCAAGCGTAAAAAAAATGAAAAAGAGGTTCATTGTATCTTCATATCTCATTTGAAGGTGTAAAAAGTCATTGTCAAGTGCAAAAGGTCAAAAAATTCATTTTAAGTTTCAAAGGGTAAATGTCATCTCACAGTTTATAAAAAGGAAAAGGTAAAATTCATTTCATTCATATTTACCCTTTTATGTATGTGAGAGCATATCTCCACCTCACTTACCCTCCATAGTCTCTAAAAATCCAAAGCACAACATTCAAATCTCATTAAAATCCACATGAAACCCTTTAAAATCACCCTTGTTACGCTTTTGGGCATCGTATTACACTTTCGGGATGAAGCGTTACGCTTCTGAGGACGCTGCGCAACTGTTGTTACCTTTTTGGAATGCTGTGCAGGTGCTGCGCAAGTGCTATGCAACACATTTTTATGCTCCTGTAATGGTTGTTACACTCCTGTAAGGAGGTGTTATGCTCCTGTAAGGTAGCAATTTCTAGTTTTTTGAGCCGAAACCCTCCAAACCATTCAAATATCATGCTCCCATATTTTGTGTGGCCTCGATACAAGGTAAGATTTCAATCCAAATGATGGTGTTTGGTCGAAGTTTGAATATTTGAAATCTTTTCATGTTATTTAATGTTGTCTCCATATGTCACTGTCATTATACATAGAAAAAAAATTTATTTTTCCAAACCCTAACCTACCCATTAACCTAAACCCTAACCCCATCACATAAACCATAAATAATACATCCTATATGCTCCATCATCACACTCCTATCATCTACACTACCATCCCAAACATGTCCAAAACAAATAAACCCTAATTCAAGCTTTTCCATAGTGAAAATAGTGAAAACTTTGGCATTGACTGTGTTTTAGGATTTTGACTTCCCTACACCCATCCATTTTCTCTCATTCCACTTGCATTGTGGAGCTAAGGTGTCATACTCCTCACTGAATTTTTATCAGAGTTTTCATAGCTCCATAGCCCTTGTTTCACCTTCTTAACCTAAAAAACACTTTTTTCACTAGTTATTCTCACAGTCTAAACTGAGAATTTCCTGTGTTTTGAGCTTTTGACCACCCTATAATTACCCATTTATCTTCATTCCACTTTCATTATGGAGTTAAGAGACTACCCTATCCACTCAATTTTTCTCATAATTTTTACTTAACCCCATGACCCCCATTTTATCTTACGAACTTACCCTACTATTGCACAAGCTATTCTCATAGTCAAAATTGAGAATTTCCCGTGTTTTAGGCATTTTGACACCTTCCTCACATTCATTTTCTCTTATTCCACCTAGAACTTGAAGCTAACACACAACACAACCTACTCAAAATTTTCTATAATTTTTCTCAGCTTCAAGACCGTTCATTTCATCCACCAAACTCACACTTTCCTACACTTTGTTTTTCTAGATTTCCATTCATTCACTCATTTCATTAAAACCCTAGGGTTTTCATCATTCCAGTGAAAAAAACAATGGAAAGTGACAAGAAGATATTCAAAGGATGGCACGATCTCAAGCTTGAAACCTTCACCATGCATGAGATTAATGCTTCGCCATTGGGCAGAAGGTGTTTTGAAAGAGCTCAATGTTTGACATTTTGTGAAAGGCTCATGGAAGAGGGGTACCATCTTCAGTTGTCCAACCTATTTGTAACAAGATAAAGTATGGGAAATTTCACTCTTTATGGTATGGAGATAAGCCTATCATATGACCTAATTTCTTCAGCTACAAATATTCATTCTCATGGAGAGCAGTGGTTCACGGGTATGGATTTAGACATTGAAACCTACAAGAAATTACTCAAGCCTCATGCTAGAGAGGAGCCTTAATTTATTTCTCCATTCAGATGCCTCAGAAACAAGTATGCTCTTCTGATGATTTTCATAATGAAGTACTTCACATGTGACTGAAGATTCTCCATGTTGTATAGGTATCACATCAGGATATTGATGCATTTTACCTCTGTCAAAACACTTGATTTTCTTCATTATTTGTATAGGAGGTTGATTAAGATGGCTGAGAAGGTTCAGATTAGAAGAGAATATCATCACACTAGTCTTTTTGATCATGAACTAATCTAGCTCATTGTGTCACATCACTTGTCCTCCATAAACATGACTTGAGAAAACTGCTTGGAGGGATTGTCAACATCAATTTCTGTCTTGCCTATTACATCATCAGCACAACCAATGAATATTGGATCTTATAGCATGCCTACTTAGCCTTCAGTTGCTCCTAGGTTTGTGGAATTTTCTCACACATATGAGAGGGGGAAGTGAAAAATATTTGTGCCGAAGTCTACCAAGAGTTTTATTACATTTGGAACCATGGTTGAACAATGTCAAATAGAGGAGAAACCTCTCTTGCATCAACATAGTGAGTTAGTGCCATTGGAGGTTGAGGTATCAGAGCAAGTGGAGGTCATATTGGCTGAAGAAATCATCAAATAAAAAGATAAAGAAATAGAAGAATTGAAAGAGGCCTTCTCCATTTCCCAATCTCAAATTACTTTCCTTCAACATCAAAATTTCCAATTGAAAGTGAATCAACTCCTACAAAGCAAGTAAAAATCAGACATGGATGCAAAAAGAGGTAAATGAAAGAATATTATTGTTTTTGACCAAATGCAGGACATGGAGGATGAAACAAAAACAAGAAGACCAAGAAAAAGAGACCTCAAAAAGGCGTTGGAGCGAGAAAGATAGTCAATTCATCAATCTGAAGAATTGACCTTTGATGAGCTTATTGCCATGGAAATAAATGAGGACAAAGAGCTTTGGTTGTCAAGAGTTAATGATCATTTGGAGAAGCTTTTGAAGAAGGCTACAAGGGAGAAAAATATGCAAAGACACATGGCAAACCATTATCGCACCAGGAACACCATTTCTCAAATAAGGCTGAAACAAGTGAACAAAAGGCTTAAAGAGGCGCAAATGAATCTCAAAGAGAAGGATAGCTTGGAATTATTGGCTGAATCTTCTTTATATATGTAGCCCACCTCTCACAGGTGCCATAGAACCAATTTTGAGAATTTTTGATCAATCTTGGTATTTTATATGATTTTTTACAAAATTCTAGAATTTTGTCATTGCAAAAGGGTAACGAACTTTCGTTACTTTTATTTTGGAGGCATCCAAATGGTAATTTATTTAGGAATTATAAAAACAATATGTATACCAATGGATTCAATCCGATCATGTAATATACTAAAACAAGATATTGAACCCTTTTACAATATTTGTGGAAAATAAACACGATCACACAATCACACCAAGTAAAAGAAAGAATCAAATCAATCACACAACAAAAATATTTTTATTGGGGAAAGATTTTTGCTCAAAACCCCTCTATATTTATCGTATAATCAACCAAGGAATCATGAGGCAATACAATGCACTCTTCTCACAAGAGTCTGTCGCACTCTACCAACTGCCTCACACTGATTTGGACAAAATCGACCAACACTTAGCCAATTTCCTGCCTCTGCTTAGCCTACATTGCTTGCACAATTCTAAGAAAAATTGATACATATTAATTAGGAAATTCAACCTTCCAAAAATTCGCAATACATCATGGGAAATCCTATGGTTTTCTAATTGCGCGGCGACAATTTACTAATAATACAACTAATAGATAACATCCCTTTAACCTCTGTCTCAAATGGGTCTTCATCATCACTGACATGCATGCAACTATTAATAGTAAATCATCAGTCACTTGACAAATCACTGCATTTGAATTAAATCTGATTTAATTCACTTGACCTCTCACTATTGCAACAATCAGTTACAACTAGTAGAGTGACTTTAACTTACTTAATTGAGTTAATTGATTTCTCATGCATTAAAATAATACACTAACTGCCACTTGGACTCTAAAGCAAATATAATCACTCTACATGCCTCACCAACCACCCTCAACTCGAATTTCATGAGCTAACTGAGTCTATCATACTCAGTTAACTATTACAAGTGATTATGAGATATGATTACAATTTATTGTCCAATTTAATTAACGGAAAATTAAATTAGACACACATTTCTTGTTGACTTTTCAACACTCCATCTCAACAAGAGAGGGATTATCAGCTACCCGATCCTGCCTCTGTGTTATTCGAATCTTCTCTTGGCGAGTGCCTTTGTCATAATATCTACATCCTCATCCTCCGTGGGAATGTATTGAAGTAACATAATGCGTCTTTGAACACAATCTTTGAGATGGTGGTACCATATGTCAATATGCTTGGACCTATCATGGAATACTGGATTAACCAAGAGTTTTATGCAACTCTGGTTATCACAATGTATCACCATCAGATGCATCTGATGACCAAACAAACTAACAAGTATCTTCCTCATCCAGATGGCCTCAAATTCTGCCTGATTGGATGCCATGTACTCTTCCTCGGATGAACTGAGTGCAACTAATCTCCGCTTCCTGTTGTTCCAATAAACTGCTGTCAATCCTATGCTGAAGATCCCTCCTGATGTGCTCTTCCTATCTGATGGATTTCCTGCCCCATCTACATCGATGAAGCCTTGAAGCTTCACTCCCTCTGTCCGTCTGTGCCATAATCCATACTCTATAGTGCCCCTGAGATATCTCAAGACATGATTCCTCACCTTCCAAAAGAGCTAGGTTGGCTTAACTATATCTTGAATAAGCTAGTTAAATGTGTAGCATATGTCTGGTCGTGTGTTCACCAAGTACATGAGTGAACCCAAAAGCCGACTGTAAAAAATAGCGTCCACTACCTCACCTTAAGTAGCATCCTCCTTCTTCCAATTTCTTGTAAGAGGAGTCTCCATGGGTTTACAACTCTCCATGTGAAACTTCCTCATAATATCTTTGGCATACTTTCCTTGAGAAACAAATAGCTCCCCATCCCGCTGCCATATCTCCAAACCAAGGAAATAATGAAGGAATCCCATGTCCTTTATCTCAATCTCTCTTGCAAGATACTATTTACAAGAAGTTATGAGCTGATCATCACCTGTCAGAATAATGTCATCAACATAAAGTACGATAATCAAAAGATTACCATCAACCACAATATGGTATTTTTTCACATCTGCTTCACTCTTTGTGAAGCCCAACCCGAAGAAATAGCTGTCAATCCTGGTGTACCAAGCATGAGGTGCTTGCTTCAACCCATACAGTGTTATCTTCAGACTGCACACATGCGACTCCATGTCAAAGGTCTCAAAACCTTCTGGCTGATCAATGTACACTTCTTCCTCAATAGATCCATTGAGAAATGTAGTCTTCACATCCATATGATGTATCTGCCAACCCATCTGCATTGAGAGTGCAATTAGAGATATAATTGATGAGTACCGTGAAACTAGTGCAAAAGTCTCCTCATAGTCAATCCCCTCAACCCCTGAGAATCCCCAGGCTACAAATATAGCCTTGTAATTCTCCACACTCCCATATGATTCATGCTTCACCTTATAGATCCATATAGATCCAACCACTAACTTCCCGACTGGTCTTGGGATAACATCCCATGCACTTTTCCTGATAATGGAGTCATACTCTTTAACCATGGCGTCAACCCAAGTTGGTTGCTGCACTGCTTCCTCAAAAGGGGATGGTTTTGTCACAATACACTTGGTCATAAGAGCCATGTATCCAGTATACCTGTATGGTGACTGCATCTATCTGCACTATGATGTAGGTGCTCCTACATGTTCTGTCAGATCAAGTCTCAATCTGTCAGCCTCTGTGGTGCACCTCCTACCATGTCTGGTGGATGGATCTGCATGAGTGGTTTCTTCCACTCCATGATCCTCCTCATGTGGCTGCTCCACATCTTGAGGTTCATCCTTTGGAACCAAGAGTTCCTCATATGCATGCAAATCAAGCTCCCTCTCAAGGGACAATCACATGGATTTCTCCTCATCAAATTTTACATCCTGTTTGACAACTGTCATCATGCTGTTCGGCAAATATACCCGATAGTTGTGGGGAATATCAGTGTACCCCAAAAATATCCCAATCTCTATTGTTGGTTCTAGCTTCTTTCTGGAATCTTTGGTCACATGAAAATAGACAGATGAGCCAAAATTTTTAAAATATGAAACATTAGGTTCTTACCAGAAAAAGCCTCCTCTAGCATACTCATGCCAAGTATCCGATAAGTACTACCGTTCTACACAAATACCGTTGTGTTGCATGCCTCTGCCCATAAATGCAACGGTAGGCCCTGATCATGTAACATAGCTCTTGCCATACCCACAATTGTTTTGTTCTTTCTTTCTCCAACCCCATTCTATTGTGGGTTATGAGGCGCAATCAACCCTCTCTGAATTCCTTCTTTGCTATAGAAGTTATTGAATGCATTATAGATGTACTCACCACCATTTTCACTCCTTAGAGCCTTCATATGGTTCCATATATCTTTATCAACCAGTGCTTTAAACTCACACCATTTTGAAAATGTATGATCTTTCTTTTGCATGAAGTAGATCCAACACTTTCTAGAAAAATCATCAACAAAAATCACATAATACCTGTGATTTGTTGTAGAAGCTGTAGAGAATGGTCCACACACATCTGAGTGAACTCTATCAAGGATTTCTGCTGCTCGGTTATCCTTCTCATGAAAAGTGGCATTTTTATACTTCCCCAGGGTACGTCCCTTGCATGCGTCTATCTGCGCAAGATTACCCTTTGGAAGCCCTATAGAAATATGCTGTGTTAGGGTCCTATAATTATAGGATTCATAATTTTGAATTGACTTTAATTAGTCTTGTAATATGTGCATACTTTGATTTTTGCAAATTGTTTTCCCATATTAGAAAAATAATTTTTTTTAAAGAGGGTAAAAGTCCTAAAAGAAAAATCAAAGGAATTGAAAGAAAAAATATCAAAAATAATATAAAAATGGACCCCAAACAAAAAAGAGATGAAAATAAAACATGAAAGTGATGCAAATCCAAATGCCACTACTATTTACTTTTATTGCAAAATAAATATTGTGTGCAACTTGTTAAAATAACACAATCCATGAAGGTTAAACAACTTAATCTTAACCTTTCATGCTTTAAATTGCATGTTGTTAGATAGAGAATAAAGTTCTAGCCAAACAGTTTAATCTTGGCAGATCAATAGTTAGGTAGAGAATAATAAGGAGATCAATAGTTTAATCTGAGCCCTTGGAAGAAATAAGGATAGAATTAGTTATTTTGTTGTTTAAAAGAAAAATGAATAAGGGTTTGCAAGTTCAAATGCACCCATGTAAATGAAAAAAAATGTTAGGATAGCAAATGGGTAGGTACAAGCAGTTTTTTACAATCATGGATAAGCAGAAATATTGGTCATTTCATTTACTAACTTCCTTCCGAAAATCATTTCCCTTGTAAAAATGCCCCCCTCGCTTTCATTTTTCCTTTTTTTTCCATTATCACTCATTTTTTCTTGCAAATGCCCCTTTTCCTAAGCTAAAGCATATTTTTTCCTTTGGAGAAGTAAAAAACTAATTTGACTAATTCCCCTTGATTCAAAAAATACCCAAAAAAACCCTTTATCCTAAGTATAAATGGTTAAATTATATTTCGGGTCCTACAATGAAGAAATTCAGTCCTGACATAAGTTTTACACTATACTTAGTGTACTTGAAATTCTGCAATTACATTACATTATTAACATCTAACCTAATGTATTAACTCCCTTATAAACCTTTATCCCGTATTAATTAAATCTTTTATATATCATTCCCAACCCATATTTTTATTTTAAACTATGGTTTTATTCCCCACATGTTAATTATCCCGGACCCACTACATATTATCCCCGCCTGTTATAATATTCTTTGCTTTATACCCCATTGGTTATATTATAAAACCTCGACTAAATCACATATTAACCAATCGCATAGTCTAAACCCTGGGCCCCATGCCTTTTACGATCCCTCGACTCCATCACATCATCTCAGCCTTTCGATCTTCACTCACCATATCCAATGGCTATTAAACCCTATCACACATTTCATTGCCCGATGAATAACACACACCAAGCCTTGCGAAAAACACAGTTTTTAGAGCTCCGCTCCAAGCTACGTGGCATGTTTCAATTGGATAACATCGCCACAACCATTACCATTTACCACCTTTACTCATTGCAAAAACCGTTCGGTGGTTTTCTTCTGCCAGTTGCGCAAACCGCCTTGTCAATTCAAAAGTGACCGCCCACTAATGCAAAAATTATTGATAAAAATACATATAAACCACTCAAATGCTCTTTTTTTTCATCTTTTCTATTACCATTTTCACACATACAGTGCTATTTGGACCAAAAATATTGTTGTCGACTCCATCTTTAAGCCAAATAGAAATAGAAATCCAACCATCTGCCACTACAAACATTGCAAAAGTCATCAAGCTATATTAAAGACAAGCAAAGCTTAAAAAAGCTTTTTGCAACCTCAGAAACTCTCCTGCAGAGTAAAACTTCAGTTTTCCTAGGATCTAAAGAAGTAATACAGTTAATCAAATCATTTAGGAGCCTTTAAACCCAAGAATTCCCTGTTACTTCCAAAAATCCTTTTCTACATACCCTAAGCTTTCTTTTCACAGAGTCTAAAGCTTTGGACTGTTTAAAAATCACAGATTGAATAACTGAAGAATTTTTAAGCCTCTGTATACTTGAAAAAGACTCTTGTGCCTTTTAATCCATTTTATATAGAATCTAGGTGTCTTTTACAAAGTTCCAAGATTTTGATATTGTCTTTTGTCACAGAGAGTGCACTATAGGCCCTAGATATATTTTTTAGAAACTCTAAGGTCTTGAGAATTCCTTTTATTACATAGATTATAGTTTAAGTTAATTGAGAAAGTTTATACCTTTGCAGACAAAAGATAAGCCCTTGTTCTATCCAAATCCTTCTGCAAACTGTTATAACTTTCAAAGGTGCTCCTACAGGCCTAAATCAATTGTTTATAAGTCAAAAGAGTAAAAATTAATAAATCAAGAAAAGAAATGGCTTCCAAATTTTTTTTAGTTGTTAGTCCTCTACAACCTCCTGTTGTAGATGTAGAGCACATTCCATTAGCAGACACAGGCTTCAATATTACTGATACAGTCACATAATTTAATCTTCTTGAGCTCCACTACTGGAGCCAATAAAAATCCATAGATCAGGCTGATGAAGTTTTTACTTGGGAATCAAATTTTCCAAAATATGTTGTTCCTCAAACATTTCAATGTCTAGAAGTGATTAGACTCTGCCAATCCTGTTATTTTCCTGATCAGAGAGCCATAGTGAACTCTAAAAAAGAAGTTCTGTTTACCATTACTGCCGATTCCATTAATCAAATGCTTCAGATACAGCCTGGGTCAGATGAAGTTCCTTTGTCCATTGAAGCCTCACTCAGTTATACTTAGATTTGGAATTTCCCAAGAGGTTCCATATTTTCCAGACCTTCATGCCTTCTTATGTAGAAATTCCCAAGCTAAATCCTCCATACTCTTCTACAAAATTTTCTGAAAGGACAAGACATATCATCTCTATGCTGTCTTTCATTCTTGGTTATTTTACAGATTAACATGTTGATGTTGTAGTACTAGGATTTTTGTCCACTTTCACACCTGGTCAGCCTCCTGCTACCATTTTCAACTTTTCCCAATACCTTGCTGACAATATCCATGAACAGTTAGTCAAAATGCCTTCTGAAGGTGTTTTCAAATATTCCTCATTCCTATTTCATATGTTTTTATACTTTCAGTCTAAGAAATTTCCTATAAACCTTAAAAAGCTTGATGTAGAAGGAAACCCTCAATCAGTCATCTTTTGGAATCCTCTTATCATAAAAGATTCATCAAATTCCACCTATTCAGAGTTTATAGATTCCTTCATTCATCCCATGGTCAATTTGCTGAACAGTAGCAGACGACCTAGAATTAGTGAAGAGATTAAGAAGGTTTTTCAGTTGTCTGAGCATAATAGGACAGGAGATTGGTACTTGTACCAAAATCATACAGAAATAAGAGTTTATGGATCAAGCCTTATCCCTTATAAACTGCCCAAATACGTCCCAATGAGGTTATTTTCCCTTAAGTACATAAGGCATATTCTTAATTTTGATGCAGCTAATTTCTTGGCAGCAAAGAAGAAAACATAGCTCAAATTGAAAAATCAGGTTGGCCCTTTTATCTGTAAAAATAGAGATGCAGGTCTAGAGGCTGAAAAACATTTGCAGGATTTCAAGTTCAGTCCCAGTTTCCTATGGTATTATGATCCCCTTAGAGTGATAAGTAAAATGAGAGTTAAATGCAAACTCACTCCCTATGTACATGAAAAGAAATCATATATTGAAAAAATCTCCAACCAGTCTGAATGGTTAGAGAACACCTTGGTAGAGGCAGAGAAGCAAAGTGACACTAGTCAAACTTTGCAAACTCCAGCCCAAGAAGACATGAATGTAAAGAGAAACAGAGAGGAAGGATCATATACAGCAGAGACAACTACTGAGACAAAATTCAAATTGAGATACAGTAAAAAGCCAAAGCTAAATCCTGCCAACAAAGAAGTGGAAACAATAGAAGTGATTGATATAGAAATAGCAGCAAAAGACAAGGCACCTCCTGCAATAATTGAAGAAGAAAATCAACCTACAAATTCAAACACTCAGCTTATTCAGAAGCAACACAACGTTTAAGTTTCCTCATCCAAGAATACAATAGAAAAGGATATGGATATCAAAGAAAAATACAAAGAAATCAAAGCTAGAAATGAAAAAATTAAAACTGAAATATATTCCCAATATCTGAAACAAACTCCTGGCATCCAAAATAGGATACTTTCTGCCTTTGAATATAAGGAGAAAAAGATGCAAATGACATTTCTTCAACCCACAATTCAAACTCCTAATTCATCTTCTGATTACAAAAAGGTAGATTTTGAAGTCTTGGCCAAGGATGTTCATCCTTTGGACCAAATTGAGTTTCATAAGTAGGCAGGGGAAATGATCTATTCTACAAATGACCACCAAGGCCATGAGTGTATAGAAGTTGCAAAACACTCTAGAAAATATCAAAGATCAGTTCAAATTGGAAAAATCATCTTCACAGGCAAAAGACACCAGAATAAAATCTTTGGAAAAATTAGTAATTGAAGTAGGATATGATCCTAAAAATGTCAAATTTGCAGAGGAATTGCTAAAGAAGAAAAATGCAGACATTGTTGCATTAAAGAAACAACTAAAGCTGCCCCCTACAGAACATCGTCAAGCCAAGGAAGTACTACAGGATACAAATCAGAAAGATGAGATGATGAATCTCATTTTACGGTTGACTGCTCAGATAAAGGAAATGGAGATTGAAATGGACAAGTTGGTCTAGGAAAAAGAAGCCATCAAAGAACCAGTTCATGCCACTGTCATCCTTGTAGTCACAACAACTGTACCTTCTACACTGGCAGAATCATTGGCTCCTACTGCCCCAATGGCCAGACCACTTCTAGTCACTTCATCAACAACTTCTGTAACAGAGTATTCAACAGCAGCAACACACCATTCAGATAAAGCAAGAAAATTAGTAAAATCTATGCAAGCTATTTAGATCAATGAGATAAACAGACTTAAAGAATAGCTTAAAAGTCTTGAAGATGCAAAGAAACTTTCTCAAATTATGCACAAGAATGAAGAACATAATGCAAAAAGATTGAATGAGCAATTGAAAAAGTTAGAAAAAGAACTAACACTCAAGGAACCAATGGTGCATGTCAAGCAGAAGCTATGGTTCAATATCATTGAATCTGTCAATGATATTTTTCCATCCATACAGGTCATATATAAGCAAAAAGAATTAGTCAAACAAACAAGAGAAGCAATTCAAAAGACCAAAGAAGATCTTGGTAAGAAATCTGAAGAAGCTCTTGAAATCATCAAGTTTCTAAATTCTAAGAATAGGCAAGAGTTAGAAGAGATAGGAATTAATAACAGAACATAAACCATCCTAGAAGTTAGGAAGGTAATCTCTAAGAAAAATTTGATGACACAGTTAGAAGAGAAATGCCAAAACATGGAAGTTTCCATCACAATATTCATGATCAAATTTGATGTTCTAAGACAAAAAGGCCTTCCCAATCCTCTAGTTATTAATGATAGATTAATGAAGCAGGATGATTATGATAAAAAGATAAGAGATTTTGTAAAGGAACAAGTGAACAATTTAGCCTTGCAGGGAATGCCATCAGGGAAGGTACTATACAAAAGCTTTGAGAATTTTTTTTACCTGCAGCATGAGGTGAAACACATATTTGTTAACAAATCAACATTCTCAAAGCATACTGAAGCTGATGACAATTTCAGGAGGATGATGAAGATAAAACTGCCAGAGGAAAAAATTTGGGAAAAATTAACTGATTTACTGTGAAATCAGATTGCAGTAAGCACAAAGCAATAAAAAACAGAGCATGCTGTTTTTACATTTACAGTTACAGTTTTGTAGAGAAAGAGTATCAGTGAAAGAGTATCAGGATAAAGAGTATCAGTTCAAGGTGAAATTTTAAAGTAAATCAAAAATTACAAAGCAGAGATAAAGCTGCCAGCGTGAAAGAAACCTCATTGTCCAGCTGCAGCCTTCGTTGAATAGAAAAGAGAGAAAGCCGTAGCAAAATCAAGACAAAAAACCATAATTTCAATAAAAAAGGGACAACTAGCATTAGTTAGAAATCTGTCACTATCTTCTTGCATGAAGATATTTCTTTTCCATGAATAATTACTAAGTTTATTCTAGGATATTTTGTATGAGTTTTTGTATAAATAATTCTCATTTGGAAGTATTGAGGGTGGATGAAATGATGAACATTTCTATAGTTGTATTATTCTGAACCTAAGGGTGATTGTACCAATTTCAAGTCAGCAGACTGGATTAAAGAAATAAAGCATCATATTACAGGATTCATGTGTTGGGCCACTACAGTGAAGTATTTTCACTTGTTTCTTTGTCAATTTCTTATGTTTTCCATCAATACTTGTATGTTATTCTAAATCTAAATGATGAATTGTGAATTTTATTTCAGAATATGTTAAAATCACTCTGTCTTGAACTGCTTATCATTTATATGTTTTCCACTGATATCTAGACTATGGAACCCTTTATTCCTCCCTAGTTTCGATTGACCTCTGCCTTTTCACTCATAATCTAGATTTAAGAACCCTTAATTGCTCTTTTACCCCGATTGAAACCGTTTTCACCATCATCCTTGAAGATCTGAAGTAACTCAGCTATCTTTCCCTGTAAACATTTTCCCTTTAGAATTTGATCCTGATCTGACTACTGGACACATTGAATCCATTAGCCCAATGGAATACAGACCTACATCTATCCATCTGAGTAAGTGATTTCACCACCAAATCAAATCAAAATCCAAAACCAATTTACCCTACATAACTAGCCTAAAATCAATTAAAATCAGCTAAGATAAATCATATAGAGAGAGCCCTCTATGAGCATTAGGAAGGTTAGATCCTATAGCTTAAAAATATGTTTGTGGTTACATTTAATATTATTTAAACACAAAATAAAAAATATCACAACTATTAATAATTATTGGAGTGATAACATGCTGCATGACCTTCAAAGCATTGTGGTGTAGATGGCCCAATATCCTGTGCCATAACTCACCCTCATCCCGACTCACCACTCTGTTTTCTCTACTCATCAATGATGCACAACAATCTACATCAAGTTTGTAGAGGTTCTTCACACGAACCCCAATATTATTAACCTGTCCTGTGGCTTTGTGATGAAGGAAAGCTTTCCCTTCACTGAAAACCACATCATATCCTCTATCCTCCAACATAGAAACTGAAACTAAATTATTTTCAAGCTTGGTACATGCGTGAAATATTTTAATAAGAAAGGTTTACCTGACTATCTCTGGAAAGTAACCGTACCAATCTCGGTAGCGCTATACCTCCCGTCATCACCCATCTCGATGTGCATCTGAATATCCTTCTCTTCCAAGCTACTAAAAAGTTATTTGTCTCCCGTCATGTGGAAAGATGCACCACTATCCAAGTACCACACTGATACCATCACACTAGACACCATGCATGCAATGAGTGATAAGTCCAACTTGAATTTTGAAGCCAAAGCATCACCCACTGTAGGTCTTGAAGCATTCTTGTCATTATTCTTCTTCTATGGACAATTAGTGGCATAATGTCCATGCTCGTGACAGTGAAAAAATTTCACTCTGAACATGTCACGCTTCTTGACTTCTTTGCCGGTCTCAGGTTTGGAATAGGATTTATTTCCCTTTCCATTATTTTCCTTACCAACCAAGGCACGATTTTCTTCATCATCTGTCTTAGATGAGGATCCATCCCTAGTATTCCGCCTGAATTATTATTGTACCACCGACCAAAGTCGCTCCCAATCTGGTAGCTTCTCCCTCCCATTGACAGAGTTCTGATAATTATGCCAGCTCTTGGGAAGGCCTAGAAGTGCTAGGCTCACCAAGTCATCATCCGCTACATTAATCCCGACACTTCCAATCTCATCTCGACATTGGATGAACTTGGTCAAGTATTTCGGAATAGTTTCACCTCTCTCCATTTTTATTTTCCTGAGATTGTCCTTCAATGCCAATTTTCTGTGGTCAATGTTATTCTGAAATAGATATTTCAAGGCCTTCCACATTGCATATGGAGTCGCCTTGCCATGGATACTTGAGACAATGTGATCTCGAACTCCCTCTAATAAGATCCTCCTCGCCTTTGCAAACTTATTTTTCCAAGCATTAAGAAGAGCGACGTCTGCTGTTGCAGGCCTACAAATATCAGTGTCGATAAATTCTTTCAACCCGCTGTCCTCTAGAACTACCTCCTTTCTATCTTTCCATGAAATATAATTAGAACTATCCTCGAGTGCATATTCCAATATTAATCCATTGAAATCCATCTTGATCCGCCTGTCGCACCAAAAAATATTTTTGTAAATTCGAATGTTGTTCAGTACAAACTCAATTTCTTCTCCACAATAGTGATTTCTGGTGCTTCGATACCATATAGAAATTTTACAAACAATATGTATACCAATGGATTCAATCCGATCATGTAATATACTAAAACAATATATTGAATCTTTCTATAATATTTTCGGAAAATAAACATGATTGCATAATCACACCAAGTAAGAGAAAGAAGAAAATCAATCGCACAACACAGATATTTTTCTTGGGGAAAGATTGCTGCTCAAAACCGCTCTATATTTATTGTATAATCAACCAAGGAATCATGAAACAATACAATGCACTCTTCTCACAAGAGCCTGTCGCACTTTACCAACTGTCTCACACTGATCCGGGAAAAATTGAACAACACTTAGCCAATTTCCAGCCTCTGCTCAGCCTGCCTTGCTTACGCAATTCTAAGAAAAATTGAGCCATGTTAATTAGGAAACTAAACCTTCCAAAACTCTGCAATACATCATGGGTAATACTATGGTTGTCTAATTGCATGCCGACAATTTACTAATAATACAACTGATAAATAACATCCCTTTAACCTCTGTCTCAACTGGGTCTTCATCAGAAATGAAATGCATACAAATATTAATAGTAAATCATCAGTACTTGATAGATCACTAAATGTGAATTAAATTTGATTTAATTCTCTTGACCTCTCACTAGTGAAACAATCAGTGACAACTAGTTAGACTGACTTTAACTCACTTAATTGAGTTAACTGATTTCTCATGCATTAAACTAATACACTAACTGCGACTTGGAATCTAAAACAAATAGAATCAATCTACATGCCTCACACACCACCCTCAAATCGAATTTAATGACCTAAATAAGTCTATCACACTCATTTAATTATTACAAGTGATTATGAGATAAGATTACAATTTATTGTCCAATTTAATTAAGGGAAAATTAAATTAGACACACATTTCTTGTTGACTTTTCAACAGTCTATTGACATGGACGGATGTATTTTGGTGACTACATCATATACATGAACCCTTATGGTAGGATAAGGTGTAATTTTGGAGAAAAATCTCAACAACCACTTATTTTTCATGTTTTTTCGTCCTTTTTGGACCCTCTGTTATGCTTTTGAGTGACCCTGGGAGAATGGAGTTTTGAAGGCCTTACCATGATCCATTTTGAAAAATTCAAGATGATATGGAAACTAGACACATAGGTCTAGTTGACCGTTCTTTCAGAAGTGGATTTGGACCTCTCAAAGTACCTGAAAAGTGCCTCCAAATTTCTGTTATGCTTCTGCAAATTGTTTTTACTCGCCTGTCATAAATGCCACAAATCAACATTGGATTCTTCAGGACACTTGTCAAGCTCAGAAATGGTCACAAATATGAGGCAATGTTGTACTATGAGTTGTCATTAGATTTATTGGGTTGATTTTTGATTCCTATCATGAATGAATATGTAATTAATGTAAGGGACAAACTCTCCTAGTTTATAGCTAAAATTCAGGGAATGGTTTCTAACCTCCCTATAAACTAGGAAATGACTCATATTTTGCATATATGATCCATTTTGGATGGGATTTAGACCAGATGAGGTGTCATAGTCCATATTTTCTATAAATAGACTCTCTTTAGTCTTATGTTAGGTTGTATAGTCTCATATTGCAATGGAGCTCTTGTAATCAACTTTTGGAATGAAATCAGAGACAAATTTGCATGAATTATGTTTAGATACTTGTGGTATGGTTTGGAGAATATATTTTTCTCATGTATGTTTATCATTTCATGATTAATATCATGTCCTATTCTTCATATATGTTTATCTTGTAATTTTGAGAGCAGAAATCATGTTTATGCATGCTCTGTTTTAGACAAGATTCACCATATTATGTTTATTTGCTTCTAAATTGAATGAATTCACCTCAGTGCTCATTGAAACTCTCCTCCATTTCATCCTAAAATAAATGAATTATTAAAATTATTTCAAACTACCTATCTTTCCTCACATATTCTCTGCAGGTTCACTTTGGATTTTAGAACTAAAAACTTTATACACAGTCCACTCACTGACTTTTCTATCCATCAGTAAAATCATCAAACAAAATATATTTACTGAGCTTATAGACCTAGCATAAGATCATTAGATACTCAGTCATTCATTTGATTGAAAAAGTGAAAATGAGAAAGCCCTCTCTAGTCCGGTTAGGGATAACTAACTGGCCTGAAGTTTGGTATGTGGTTACCTTTCTCCAATCCTATTGTCAGCCTTGGGAAGGTGGGGAGAGTGATAACACTCAACAAGTGCTTTAAATTCACAAAATTTTGAGAACTTCTGGTATTTCTTCTGCATGAAGAATATCCAACACTTACATGAGAAATCATTTAAAAATATCACATAATACCTGTGCTTGGTCGTGGAGGATTTCGAGAATGGTCCACACACATCTGAGTGAAATATTTGAAGGATCGCTTGTGCTCGACTGTCCTTATCATGAAAGGTGGCTTTGGTGTACCTCCCCAATGTACACCCTTTGAATGTATGATGCTGCTCTATTGCACCCTTGGGAATTCCTATAGAAATCAGTTGCATGATCTTCAAAGCTCCATTGTGCAAAAGGCCAAGTCACCTATGCCATAATTCACCGATGTCTCGGCTCTGCACCTTCTCTACTTTCGTGCTCAAAGTAGCACAATCTTCTACATCCAATTTGTAAAGGTTCATCACTTGAACCCCGATCCGCTCCACTTGTCCCATGGTTATGTCAGAAAGGAGAGAATTCCTTTTTCTATATATCACATCGTAGCCACTATCTTAAAACATAGAAACTAAACTAAATTCTTCTTCAGACTTGAAACATACATGCAATTTTTCAATGTGAGAGGAGAACCAAACTCACTCTAAAAAGTAGTAGTACCAATGCTGGTCATGCTATACCTTCCATCATTTCCAATATCTATGTGCATCTGTAGGTCCTTCTCCTCCAAGTCACTGAACAATTATTTATTTCCCGTCATATGGACTCGAGGCTCCACTATCTAGGTACCACACACTACCCATCACTGATGTCACCATGCATGTAATGAGGGTGAAATCCAACTTGAATTGTGAAGCAAGAGATTCACCTGCCACTCCTCCTGAGGGTTTCTTGTCAGGATTCTTGTGCAGACACTTCATGGCATAGTGTTCCATCTCACGATAATGAAAAAAATTAATCTTAAACAAATCCTTCTTCTTGCCTTCATGACTAGAATATCCTTTAAATTGAGATTTCTTCCACTTCCATTTCTTTGCCTTTCTGGCCAAGGTGCAATTCTCCTCATCATTATGCTTGTATGAGGATCCATCTCTGGTGTTCCACATTATATCTTCTTGCGCCAAGTCGAACCATAAACGCTCCCACTATGGTAGATTCTCCCTCCGATTTACCGAATCCTGGTAGCTGTGCTAGCTCTTGGGAATGCCTAGAAGTTCTAGGTTGACCAGATCATCTTCAAAAAATGTAATACCAACATTCCTATTCTCATCCCGAAATTGGGTGAACTTGCTTAAGTACTGTGGTATTGTGTCTCTCTTTTCCATCTTGATCTTTCGAAGATTTTCATTCAGTGACAACTTCTTGTGGTCACTTTTATTCTGAAAAAAATCTGTCAAGGCCTTCCACATTGCATATGGAGTCTCCTTTATATGGAGGTTAAAGAAAATATGATCTCTAAATCCTTCAAATAATATCCTTATTTCCTTGGTGACACATTTCTTTCAGTTCACCAGATCTTGAGCATCAATTTTTGGAGGCTTAGGAATATCATTATCTATGAATTCCTTCAGCTTGTTATCTTCCAACACTACCTCCATCCTATCCTTCCAAGATATGTAATTAGAGCTTACCTCAAGGGCATACTAAAGTATCGATCCGTAGAATTACATCATGTTTACCTTGAAGAATGATACTTCAAATTCAATTCACCTGCAAATACAAACTCGCATTATTCTCTTCTATTGTGATTTAAGCTCTGATAACATGTAGAAATTCCTTGTAGATTGAAACTGCTAATTGTACTTTGCTAAAATAATAGACTTGAATCTAATCTATCAATTCTGAAAATAATAAACGATCATGAAATCACGAAGCATACAAGAGAAATAATTCAATCAACACATTACACCATGATTTTTGTGGGGAAATCCACAACTAAAAACCCCACTATCTGTATATTGCATTATTGATAAAATATGAGAAGATTAAAATTATTTTCTCATGCCCGAGTGTTATAGAATCATTTATCACCATCATATAATTGATGATTTATACATTGGCCTTGGGCAAACCTTCCCTTCAGACTTGGACATATTTCTCAAAAAAGAGTTTCTTATAACCCATACGCGGCTTTGCCTAGACTTTTCCGCGTATATATGCGAGTCCATACATAGAGAACTGCGTATGCCATTTTAAAAATTAAAAAGTATATAATTTACCTACTTTAGAGGCGGGCTTTATGGTTTTTCCAGTAACTTAACCACCCCAGCCCCTGGCCTAACTGTTCCCAACTGCAAAAACTAATTTGAAGGAGTATAAAAGCCCCTCAAGGGAATGGCCTATGGGAGGAAGAGAGAGAGAAGTATAGATATTATACGCTATTGGAGCCCTATCCAAGTATAATATATTCACGTGCCTCCTGCAATTCCCAGATATTTTCATGAAACCCTTGTTTCTTTGAGATGTGCACTCACCGTATGTGACATCCATTGTGCACGATTCTTGGAAAAAATCTTGAGAGGCTGGGGCTGGACGGATCCAGAGGATGGTATGCTCAAAGGTCGTGGCATATTTCAGGTGATCTCTTGACGTTTTTTTACTGTACATGTCATTAATAACATAAGTGTCATCTTGTTCTTGATGTTTACATGTCAATAATATTTTATACATGTGTAATGATATTAAATTGTTCATTTAATATTGTTTTTATGAGATTATTCATAATTTCCAGTAATATATAGAACATATATATGTTGTAAAACTAGGATTTTGTGTTCATTCTTTGTTGATTTACAGATTACAGAGCACAAAGAGTTGCAGGGGGTTTTCACCCTGCGGGATCTACTACAACCGAGGGATATTCAGGTAAGGTTTGAAACCTATAGATTCTAGTTTAATGCATAGAAGTTGGTTAAGTGATTTCTTCTTGTAATGAAATTCCCATGATCTGTGAAGGTTCATCAACCCAAGACCTTTAGGATAACATTTCGTTTTCAAATATTGTATGGAATCGGTCAAAAAGTGTCATTAATGTCAGGTTTATACTCAAAAAATGCGTGCTCATCTAGCTCCGCTCTTTCCTGTCATTACTAACGGACCCTTTACAAAGTGGGGTATTGATTATACTACTTCTAACCCGTCATCGGCTAAAGGTCACAAGTAAATTATTGTAGCCATAGACTACTTCACCAAGTGGGTTGAGGCTATGCCTACTTTTGGAAATAACGGTGAGACAAATCTATTCCTCTTCAATCAAGTCATTTCTCATTTTGGTATTCCCAAAGAGATTGTCACTGACCATGGCAGTCACTTTCAGAACAACATGATGGCTGAATTGGCTCTAAAATTAGGTTTCTGACAGGAGCATTCATCTCCTTATCATCCTCAGGCCAATGGGAAAGTTGAAGCCATGAAAAAATCCTTGAAGACAATTCTTCAATGGACGATTGATAAAGCCAGATCCAATTGACATATCATGCTGTATCCTGCACTTTGGGCATACTAGATGTCAGTCAAAACTGCAACCAGTTTTACTCCATTTCAACTAACTTATGGGTTGGAATCTATATTTCCTATTGAATGCGAAATTCCCTCTCTTAAGTTAGCTATTGAGCTTCTTCCTAACACTTCCAATATCGAAGAACGACTTCTTCATCTAGAACATCTCGATGAGCAGTGTCGAGATGCAGCTACAATGAATGAGGCACATAAGAAATGGGTAAAGGTTAAGTACGATAAGGTGGTCAAACCTAGGGTTTTCTCTGAAGGTGACCTTGACTTGGTTTATTCCCAAGAGAAGGATGCCTTGGGGGAAGGAAAGTTCAAATCTATGTGTATGGCCCCTTTATCGTTAAAAAGGTCAGGAGGAAAGGAGCTTATGTCTTGATTGATTTTTATGGAAATGAGTTGGCGGAGCCTAGAAATGGGCTCTATTTGAAAAAGTATTATGCCTAGGCTTTGGCCTAGCATCTTTCTTTGTTGTATATATATATATATATCTGGGTTTTCGATTTTTGGTGTGATTTTTATGAGTTTGATCTTCCTTGGCAGGTAATATTGGATGACACGAGTCACTTTGGTTTCGCTGATGGTGCTAGTAGACATACCTAGAACTTGGCTTCCGTGACTTGGGTAATCCATTATCCATCTGGTTAGTTGTTAGTTTCAAGAAGTGTCTGCATTTGTCTTGCTTTGAACAACGTAGAATAATACACTGCAGTGGTCAATCTACTCTCGGAAGCAATATCCTTGGGTGTTGATTCGTTAGTAGTTTTCCTGGATTCACAGCTGGTGGTTTCATAGTTGAACAACACATATCATGTTCGAGACCTATTTTTACATCGATTGTTTTTGAGGGTATGTTTGTTACAAATATAATTTCAATTTATAACATTCATTCATATTCCTTGAGCTCACAATTGGATGGCAAACTTATTGGCTAATCACACAATTGATTGGCATATTAATCTTTCAATACGTTAAAATATATATCAAATACATCATTCATTTATCATACATTTGAGTCATCACATCATATAAATCTCTCTCTCTCTCTCTCTCTCTCTCTCTCTCTCTCTCTCTCTATATATATATATATATATATATATATATATATATATATATGAGTGTTCAAAAATGTACAAAATCTGGACTATCATGTCCTAAAAAATTAGGGCTTATGCCCGATCATGTCTATCATTAAAAAATAGTACAGTCATCCGATCATATCTATAAATCTACTCCTGAGGTCCCTGCCCAAAATTTGTGTTCCTACAGAGCACAATGGCAGTTGCTACATGGTGGAATAACCACACCCAGTCTCGTTGTAATCCTACCACTTGTCTCTTGATAGCCTCTGGTAGGTCCTCAATAGCGGCCATAGGCACTTGGCGAGTTAAAATATCCAAGTTCCTCTATACTGGATGGAGTGTCCTGCCAAGGTCTTCCGCATTTGCCTCACCTCTGTGACGCTTATGCCTTGGGTACCCCTCTGGCCTCACTGGTCCCATGTTTGCATCATGATAATCATAATTTTGTAAGTCATTTAGTCCAATCAAAAACATTTTTTCATTTTCATACTTTGAAAAAATCATAAAAAAATCACATGATCAAAAATAAAAAGCTGCACCGAGTGGCAGCACTAGATTTGGATCTGCACGAAAGTCCATCCCAGCATAGGGATAATATTCCCTTGTGATGACTTGTTCTTCCCACCATTGGAAGAACTCATCATCCCAAGTGGTCTGGGGAACTTCAATTCCCCCTAATCCTTTCATCATATCAGCCCATCGGGATATTCTTGGATCTCTTGGGCTGCTTATAGTTGAGATGTCCTTGGGTCGAAGCCCTGGGACCCTCTCGAAGAATAATGTTAGCAAGATTTTACCATACCCGAAGTGTTTTGTCTTTGATTTTTGGATTGAAGTCAATTGTTTCTTCATATTGCTCAGCAAGGCTGTGCACCAATCAAAGAGATTAATTAGGCATTCCACTGCTATGCTCATTTGTGTCCACGAAGCCTGATGCAGAGAAGTTGATCTTGCTACTATTCCAATGGTAAAGAGAAGGACATTAATGTATAAATCCTTCAAATCTCTGATAGGAATCTGTGTTCCTACCTTTTATTCATCCTCTACGCAATAGAATTGGACATAATCCTCTACGGTCAGCCCTCCAACAGGATTTCCGTGCAAGTCTACTGGGTCTCCCCTATGAGAGAATCCAGTGATGAAGTATATAAATTCCACTTCTATGTGTACTGGCATATGATAAATCATGAAACAATATTCTTCCGGTACCCAATGATTAACCAACATTTTAAGCAAACATACATTGCTTTTCATATTGGGAATTTTGAAAAATTTGAGCAATCCGCAATTCTGGAGAATATCTAAGGAAGTTTGATCCTCCATCACTTAATTTTCAATTGCACTATGATCACGCTCTCTCTAGCTAATGGACATCCTGGGAAAAATTATTGAATGATTGATTAGATTCAAACCTTTAAATTTTCACTCTGCGCATACGCGACCTCATTTGTACACAGTCGCATATGATACGCTGGTTCATCCACACAAAATCGTGTATGCACAGAGGGTTTCAACAAAAAATATATTTTCTACGGTCAAATTTCCAAAATTTTTCCTTAAAAGGGAATGAAATTTATGAAAAATATGGGTTTAGAGCTTACTTTATGGATTTGGTGCGATTTGATGGCTGATTGCTGCGAATTTGAGAAGAGGAATTTTTGCCCCAAAGCTTTTTCTCCACTTCTGCAATGTGAAAATGATCCAAATGTGAGTCAGATTGTGTATTTATGCCCAAAATTTGAAATTTTTTTACAAATTTAACTTGTGCTTATTTTTTGAATTCGAATAAGGCTATATAATCGTTTGGCTTATAAGCATTGCAAAAGTTTTTTTTTTTTTTTTTTTTTTTTTTTTTTTTTTTTTTTTTTTTTTCAGGTACATTTTGCTGAATTCGAGATTCTCCTAGTTGTTATTCGGATCCATGACCGCTGACATGTCATGGCAGGTATATGATTTCAAACTAGCATATAGGTTAGGGTATCCACTATTTCGTAGCATATTTGCATACTAGCCTTCATTTTGATCACTTTCCATAGGGTCGATCCCATCATGTCATGAGTACTTAACCCATTTCACTTGCCGATTTTTTATTTGTGACTTGGTGGTAGATCGTTCCTTTACATGGGCTTCCTAGTTAGTCCCTCACTAGCATTTGTCATCCATGTTTCAATTTATATAGGCTCGGGAGTCCTCTTTAGTCCCGCCATGTCTTATGCGTTGAAGCTTCATTCTTCTCCTTCTTTGCTATCATGTTATGGCCATTTACCCTAGAGGCTCCCTTATGTTGTCAAGTTGTATTACTGCATTTCATATTGACTACTTATTTATCTTGGCCTTTAGCCAGCTTCATTTGGACTAATGTTTAAGCCCTCTTTTGACCATGTATTTTTGTACAAGTTAACCATGAAATCACTTAGCTTTTGTGACTTGACACCTTTACCCATGGATGGAACATTCTTCTGAGTGTCACTTACCAGTTTTTGCCACCTTGCATTGAGCATAGGATTGTTCCTATCCCAGGAAATAGTGCAGCTGTTTCACGACACTCATTTTATCCATTTTAATAAATCATTCTTTTATTATTTTTCAGTCTTTGAATATGAAAAAGTCAAAAAAATTATATATTTTGAAAAAGAGCGGGAATGAGATATTACTTCCATACTTGATGGCAGCTACAGTGTCAATTATGTCTCCCTTGAACAAAGCACAAAAAAGCTAAGTCTTTTCTCCATTTGGGATGGTTTTAGTTTTTGACTTAGGAGAAGCCATAAACTTGTTTCATGAGTCAGTTCTCCCCCAGTTGGTTATCTATTCCAATCATATGGAGGGTTTGTTCATGCCTCCTGCATGAAAAACTTATAAAAAGTTATCATTTTCTACCATAGACAACATGAGTTATGATTTTTTCAAGGGAAGTTAACCTGAGTCAGCCTTTCTGCAGTGTCTCTTGACTCATTTTTCAGTCGGCCTTCCCGATCTTGTCAGATCTTGTTCTATCACATTTGATATTTGGTCCTTTGCTCGTGCTGGTTTGAGAAGGTCTCCACTGACTTCTTGCTGGTGGGTTTGTCTCTTATCGACTATATTGCTATGAGAGTAAACCTAGAGCTTCACCTTGGCCCTATTTACATCATTGATAGGTGACCTTGTGATCAACATTTAATCATCATCATGGGTCTTTGACTGAGTGGTTTCTGTTGTGTTCGACTTCAGCTTACATTATCACACCTGGGATTTGTGCAGTACCTTGATTTCCATTTGACCCTATCAGTGGATATCTTGCTTCTTTGTCATCTTTCATTATTGGTTGGTTCAGAGGGTTTCTGTCGTGCGTTAGCTTCATCTTGTGCATGCCAGAAACGTACTTCGGGTTGGTTACTTCACTTTACTTCATCTGATTCCTTCCAAACCTTGGCCTGCACGCTACACTCATGCTAGAATGATGTGGGATGCCTTAATGTAATATTCCTACATTAGCATGCACCTAATAGGAATATTCTTTTTTCTCTTAAAATCTAATTAGATGAATAAATGGGCAAGGAGGCTCATAAGTTGCTTAAGTATGAACAAAAACCCTAATAATGTGAAAAGGGATCATGTTAATAACCATATCAAGCATCCACATGTGTGAAAAGGGTCTAAAATGTGTGGACAAAGTCAAGTTTGACCAGGTCAACAACATTATTATATGAGGAGTGGATCCTAAATAAAGACAACTCAATGTGAACGAAGATCAATCTAGCTAGTCAAAATGAAGACACCTTGAGTGTGAAAAGAGACAATGCATGAAGATCTAGCCAAGGTTGATCCAGTCAAGATTGACTAAATCAAACAGTGCTATAAAAATATGAGTAAGACTAATGGAGACAATGTTATTTTTGTGGAGAAGCCTTAGCATGGAAGCAACCTCATAATTGGGTGGGACCCTTGGTGAGGAGGCTCATCAACTATATAATGAAGGGAATGGAAAACATATGGGGCATGATTGGAGATTATATTTTGTATGTGGTCTGTTTAGACTTATTTTCATTCTTTGGATGTTTAGCTAAGTTTGCTGCACTGTTTAGTGCAAGGGTTTTCTCATGTGAGAATTCCCCACTCTTGCTTGTAGATCTTGTTTAAAGAAATATGAGGAGAGAATTTTGTGCTGCATTTTCCACTATCTGGTGTTAGGCCAAGTATTCACCTTCAGCAACAATGTAGTCCCTTGGAGAAACTGCGTTATTTCTTAAGGTATTGTAGTGGAGGGGTTTGATCCCTTGTTTTATGAGCTAGTTTTCCAGGAGGAGGATTAGCCTTTTTTCTGGAAAGCTAGAAGGAGGAGCTACAACCATTTATTTTTATGATCAGCCATTATTATTTAGAGCTTCAGCCATACAACATGATTCAGCCATAGATCTGCAACATCTGCTTCTTGTATTTCATGTTTATCAATAAACCCTTGCCGGGTCCTCTTGGATTTCTGTAAAAGAGGCTAGATCTCTATTTTTGGGCCTCATTGATTAATATAAAGAAGATCTATTTTGTATCTCATATTTATAAGCATAAACCCTCTATAAACTGCGCTGTCACTTTCTGCAGTAATTTGTGTTGCAGTAAATCTTGGGGTTTTCAGTGTTTTTGAGCTATTTTGAGCATGGGAGGCTTGTTTAACTAGGCTATGATGATTTGTTTTTGATTTCCTCTTAGATCTAGTTGTAGTAATGTTAGATCCAATGGATCCATGGGCTGAATTTTTCTGTTAATGCTTATATTTCTGAAAAATGCATTTTTTATGCATGTATTGTTGAATTTCCCATTTTGGGATATTAAAGTGGTATCAGAGCCTTAATCTTGGCTCAGGTTATGTTCTTCAACCATTATGGAGTCTTCTTATGGGAAGGAGAAGATCTTAAAGAGATATCAAAGAAAACCCTTATTGTCTAGAGAAAATAGGTTCTCAAAACTCCTCTTTCAAACTCTTCAGGGTATAAGTAAAGACATCAAAGAAATGAGGAGGGAAAGGCATGGAAATCCCTCAACAAGAAAGGTACATGAGGAAAGATCTAGTTCCTCATCTTATGGGTGTGAGAATTCAACCGCATCATCAGATTTACAATGCTCTATCAACCACTTGTTCATGACAAAGAATATGGAGAAAGGATATGTGCCAAAGAAGGAGACTCTTGGTGGTTATTTGCAAGAGTCTGAAGCTTAATCTAAGGGGTTCAAAGATCAATTTAAATTCCAAGGGTTTTGCAAGATCAAAGAGGAAAGAAGCACAAGGAGCAAGTAGCATGGTGTGGGTATATCCTTTCTATATACTTTGATGGATCACCTAAATGTCCAGCTAGGGTTTGGGTGAAGGAGCTAGACACCTATGTGCAACAACATCAAGTTTAAGAAAAGGAAGCCATAAAAGTAGCAACACTGCATCTTGAGGGTAGGACTTATGCTTGGTGGTTTTTTGAATATTATTCCTTAAAGAATTAAAATGAATCTAATTTTTCAAATTTCATTAGAAGAATAGTGGAAAGGTTTGATAAAAAAATTGTGAAACATCTTCTATGAAGCCTATCAAACCACAACAAACAAAACCAACTCTAAATCCAACTCCATTTCAGAAAACCATTGAAGGGGAAGGAAACTTGTATGATGCCTTTCCAAAGGAAAAGTCCCTGTTGCATGGAGAGATTTCTTCTCAAGAGGAAGACATGGATATTCCTTCTTCAAAAGAAGACCAAGATCTAAGGTCTCTTATTGATGATGAGGCATTTTCAAATATTGAAGAGGAGGAAGAGAAGGCTGGAAATAACATTGCAGTCATATCAAGAGCACATATAGTACCTCATGAAGAGGAAGATGGAGCACTTTCTCCAAGGAGAGAAACTATTGCACTCTTGCAAGGAGTTCCAAAGAATCTCACATATAGAGATCATGGCACAATCCATGTGCAGCATGTGACATCATTATCAAATGGTGAGATGTTGAATATGGAAGAAGATAAAGGGGAGGGAAAGCATCACATGATGAGGAGTATACACCCCTCTTTATTTCAAAAGGTTGATACACAAAGAAGGCAGGAGGATCTATGCAATGAAGGAAAGGGAAAATCTGTCCACACACATACACATCTTGTTGTATGCCTTGATGTCTCTTTGCATGGAGGCATTCCACTAGGGAGACCTCCCGATTGGAGGAAGACTAAAGTGTTCTCTCAAATATGTGCAACAGTGACATATTTGGCTAAGGAAGGAGCCTTGGGAGAAGCTAGCACAGTGCAGCGAACCTTTTATGGGTTCAAAAGAGAGGTAAGCAGTTTTCTGAAATGGACATTGCTATCTCCCACTCATCAACTTGCGCTAGAAAAGGAGAGTTTAGAAATCTATGATGGCATGAGCATGATGTCAAATGGCCACTCCATATATTTAGGGCAGCCAATGATATTCTCACACACAAAGAGTATTTCTGAACATGACAAGAGGATATCAACACTCTTGAATGCATGGGCCAAATTAAGGAAGTTTTGGAAGACAAGGACTTTCCAAGGGGAGGTTGACTTCCATCTACTTCAATGTTGTCTTGAGCAAGATCAACTACAAGAGAGGTAGAAAAATAAATTTTATAGTAATCCAATATGTGACTTTGGCATCAAGCATGTCAAAGAGGAGATCCATGTTATGACAGGGGTTGCATTTCAAATTTCTACAACGCTGTCATTGTCATGGAGCCTAGATCCTTATTGGGAGTCCCAAATCTTGATGGAATACTCCAAGGACCTCTTCACATGTAAGGTTGTTGATGGTAAAGTGATGGATGGGAGTTATAAAGTAGTTGATGGAGTCATTTATTTCCATGATCAGATCTACTTAACTAAAGATTCCAAGTTCAAGTATAAACTATTTTTAATGCGCGCTATGAGATCTTTTGCTTTTTAAACCCATTTAGTTCATTAAAACATACTGGTACTATATTTTTATGATTCAAGGGTAAATTCGAAAGAGGAGACGCACTCTATTTGATAGCAAGAATAGATCATTTTCTTGAAGTTGATATAAATTATGAAGTGATAAGAAAGAGTTACTGAACACACCTCCTATCATTAGTGAGAGGAACCTTATCCAGATATCTCACCCACTAATCAAAGTGTATGAAAGAAACTTGTGTACTTGGAACATCATGATGGTATACCTGATATGCTTGTATTTTCTTAACACTCATGTACAGGACTTTGCTCCAAGAGGGGGCACCTTTCCTTATGGGCTTCATGGGCCGCTTGGAGCCATGGAAAATGGTGATGTTGACCATTCTTTAGAAGATGTTGGAGAGATGATGTACTCTTCATGGTGTGATTCATTAACACCAACCATTATATACCTTCTCCAAGCATTCAAGAAGGATGGGGTAGAAAACAAGTGTTTGGGAAAACGCTTGTCATATCATATTCTATGGTAGTATTCTATGGAAGTTAGGAGTAAAACTGCGCTGGTTGCACATGAGGGACCATTGTCCTTCTCCTTTACTACATATGGCAGCTAGCATGACTCTAATTATGATTCCATATGCTGAAAATGTTCTTATATTTGTTGAGGAAATGGTTGGAGGAGAGACACATTGGTTGGATGTGTCCTTTGGGGAAGAAATTTCCCACACTTTTTGCACTACATGTTTCAAGGGGAGCATGGAAGATTATATGGCCACTATAGTGGATCACTTGTTTCTTTATGAAGAGGGCCATATGATTGTTTGGAACACTTGGGACACACCTCTCAAGAGTATTTGGGAGGAGATTTTCTATGAATTACCAAGTTGTGAGGTAACCCATTTCATTTGGATGATAGCATAGAGGTGGGAGTCCTTCATTGATGATGAAATTCCCCATGATTTTCATCACTTCTATCTTGAGGAGGCCATTGATTAGCAAGAAGGTTTCCATATAGACCTTCCTTTATTTCATGATGAAAGCCATTTGGTTTATCTACCAAAGGCCAACTTTCAAACTTGGGAGGAACCATTGAGAGACAAAATTATTGCAGAAAATCTGAAGCAATGGTGGAGACTGTTGGATGAGGAGGCCACAAGAGGAGGAGGGGAGATTTTGCAACACCCTTGCAGTTGCTTGAGGACAAGCAACATTTGGGAGGTGATGACTATAATATTCATTGGTATGTAGCCATTGTGAACATTATTTTTCTTGGTAAACTGAATTAGATAACAAATGGTAAGAGGCTCATAAAGCTTTAAGTAGGAAGAACTTCATATTGCAGGCATGGATCATCTTAAGAATCATCAAGTTAATCACACAGTAATAGTATCTAAAAAATGTGGACAAAGCTGTTTTGACTAAGTCAACAAAGATTATTATAAGAGGAGTGATCCCAAATAAAAGAGGCCTGCATGTGAATTGAAGATCAAGATAGATAGCCAAAATGAAGACATCTTGAGTGAAAAGCAGACAATGGCTGAAGATCTACCAAGTTGACCCACCAAGATTGACTCAGAATGTATTGATTGAATCAAATAAGAAGTCGCAAAAGATTAGAGCACACTAATGGAGACAGCCACTTTGGTGGGATGGTTTTATCATGTGTGAAGCGAACTCATAATTGGTGGACCTCAGTTATGTGGGAATCTCATCAATTATATAATGAAGGGAATGGCAACCATATGGGGCATGATTGAAGATTATGTCTTTTATGTGGTATGTTTAGAATTCTTTGCATTCTTTGGCTGTTTAGCTAAGTTTGCTGCACTATTTAGTGCAAGGGTTTTCTCATGCGGGAATTCCCCACTCTTGCTTGAAGATCTTATTTAAATAAATCTAAGGAGATAATTTTGTGTTGCATTTTCCACTATCTAGTGTTAGGCCAAGAAGTCACCTTCAGCAATAGCTCAATCCCTTGGAGAAACTGCGTTATTTCTTAAGGCATTGCAGTGGAGGGGTTTGATCCCTTGTTTTATGAGCTAGTTTCCCAGGAGGAGGATCAACATTTTTTCTGGAAAGATAGAACGAGGAGCTACAACCATTTATTTGTATGATCAGCCATTATTATGCAGAGCTTCAGCCATACAGCATGATTCAACCATATATCTACAACATCTGCTTCTTGTATTTCACGTTTATCAAGGAACCCTTGCCGAGTCCTCTTGGATTTTTGTAAAAGAGGCTAGATATCTATTTTTGGGCCTCATTGATTAATATAAAGAATATCTATTTTGTCTCTCATATTTCTAAGCATAAACCCTCTATTAACTGCGCTATCACTTTCTGCAGTAATTTGTGTTGCAATAAATCTTGGGGTTTTCAGTGTTTTTGAGCTTTTTTGAGCATGGGAGGCCTGTTTAACTAAGCTATGATGATTTGTTTCTGATTTCCTCTTATATCTAGTTGTAATAATGTTAGATATAATGGATCCATGGGTTGCATTTTTCTATTAATGCTCATATTTATGAAAAATGCATTTTTTATGCATGTATTGCTAAATTTCCCATTTTGGGATATTACACTTAATGCCTTCCTTCCAGCAGATATTTTCCCATTGACTCTGACTCATTGCTCTAGGAATAAGTTCTAGATTCCTTTTGTTAGTACCTTAGGGTTTGCATTCATCAATGGCAGACTCTTCACTATCAATAGTGAGGATACATCATTTCCTCCTGATTGGTAGATTCTTTCAAGTGCTCGACTTCAATTCATTAATTTGCACTTGCTAGATTGTATTGGGGCACCTTGACACTCATTATCATTATCGGTGGGTTGTCTCGCATTTTTTAATGGTATACATCAATGACTGGTAATCAAATGATTTATCACATGGTCGACGTCAGGTTATTTATTCCCATTGTGTAGAATTGTGCCATAGTGATCGATGATGAACTCAGGTTTGCATCATCATGCTTTGGTTCACTTTGGCAGCTCCTTCAGTTTTCTGCCAGTGACACCATCCACACTTATATGTTGTAGTTTCATCAAAACAACATCTTATATGTTGGCTCCCGAGTTGCGTGTTGTACCATTTGTTCCATCACTTATGATTTGGTACTTTGAGATTCAGTTGTGACTTTTATGATCAGCTATCTATTGCAACATCATTGATCAATATTCTATATGTGATACTTGGACCTGATTTTGACTTGTACTTCCGGGAAATGATTAGATGATTCACTATGTGATCTACATCTTAGCTATACTTGTATACATACTGGATCTACTCTATACTTCATATGCAGACATTATTTTCTTTCACTGAGCATGGGTATGTCCACCTCACACATGAGCTATCTTTCTGATCTCTCTCACTAG
The DNA here is from genome assembly GCA_034641835.2 of Pinus albicaulis. NCBI lineage: Eukaryota > Viridiplantae > Streptophyta > Pinopsida > Pinales > Pinaceae > Pinus > Pinus albicaulis. The sequence continues at coordinate 772,930,642 of CM076577.1, read as the reverse complement.
TTTTTTGGTAGGAAGAAATCTGGTGAAATCCTCTCTAGGCCTCGCAAGGTTCTTTCTATGCACATAATACATTTCGGCCATCATGTACCCCTTCTGACATCATATATTAGGGGGCATATGTTATAGAATCATTTATCACCATAATATACTTGATCATTTATACATTGGCCTTGGGCAACCCTTCCCTTCAGACTTAGACATATTTCTCAAAAAGCAGTTTCTTAAAATCCATACGTGACTCTGCCCAGACTTTTCCGCCCATATACGTGAGTCCATACATAGAGAACAACGTATACCATTTTAAACATTAAAAAATATAATTTCCCTATTTTTGAGGCGGGGTTTACGGTTTTTCCAGTAACTTAACCACCCCACCTCGTGGCCTAACTATTCCCAACTGCAAAAACTAATTTGAGGGAGTATAAAAGCCCCTCAAGGGAATGGCCTATGGGAGGAAGAGAGAGAGAAATATATATATTATACACTGTTGGAGCCCTATCCAACTCTAATATATTCCCGTGCCTCCTACACTTCCCAGATATTTTCAGGAAACTCTTGTTTTCTTGAGATGTTCACTCACCCTATGTGACATCCATTGTGCACGATTCTTGGAAGAAATCTTGAGAGGCTGGGGATGGACGGATCCAGAGGAAGGTATGCTCGAAGGGCGTGGCAGATTTCTAGTGATATCTCTATGTTTGTTTATTGTAAATGTCATTAATAATAGAAGTGCCATCTTGTTCCTGATGTTTACGTGTCAATAATTTTTATACATGTGTAATGATCTTAAATTATTCATTTAATATTGTTTTTATGAGATTAAGCATACTTTACACTAACATATAGAACATATATATGCTGTACAACTAGGATTTTGTGTTCTTTCTTTGTTGATTTATAGATTACGGAGCACAAAGAGTTGTAGGGGGTTTGCACCCCGTGGGATCTACTACAACCGAGGGATATCCGGGTAAGGTTTGAAACCTGTAGATTCTAGTTTAATGCATAAAATTTGGTTAAGTGAGTCCTTCTTATAATGAAATACCCATGATATGTGAAGGTTCATCAACCCAAGACCTTTATGGTAACATTTCCCGAAACATCGAGCAACCTATGCACTATCTTTATCTGTCTCACTGCTTCCTAGACAAGCCTAGGTCAATACTTAACAAAATTTTGGCTTTCTCAATTCCTTATTTCCTTGTTTTTTTTCCTTGGGAATTATCCCCATATTAATTAGGGAAATAATCAATTGGAATTACGAAATACATCATAGGCCTTCCTCTGACTGCATGCACCACCTGTACAATTTGGAAGATAATAAAATTAATAGTACACTGCCCTTGAACTCTAATATCAACTGGGTAAATCTCAAATCACACAGAGTTATTTATGGCTGATTTATCAGTTAAGTGGTTGATCATGAAGTACACACCCCACTACTTGACCTCCCACTAGTTCCTCCAACAGTTGGAACTACTTAAACTGACTTTAACTCAGGTAAATTGAATTAATTAATTACAACTCAAAATAAACTCAACCAAGGTTCCTAAAAAGTAGGAGCCACTCTACATGACTCAATTTATACCCTCAACTTGAATTAACTGAACCAACTAAGTAAAACTAACTTAGTTAACTCGTACAAGCTATCATGAGATGTGGAATTACAATTTTCTTCTAATTTAATTCAACGAAAAATTAAAATAGAATATTGCTTGGTTCCATGTTCAAAATATTACACTTTTATCATCATGGTTATCATTTTTATCACAAGATTTAATAATAGTATCAAGTCACCATAACAAAAATAGTATGCTAGCCTTCTTCAGGAAATCCATCATGTCTAATATGTGAGATGCTTTGCCAAATATCAAGTATATCAAAAATCAAAGTTTGTAAGTGAATTTACCATGAATTAATATAATGTAATATACTTGTCCAAGAACAAGTGCGCCATGTCATCTTAAGTATCATGAATCAAACTCCCTTTCATATGCATGTATGAGCCATTTGTGAACCTGATATAATGATCATACCTTAGGGCTTACCTTTCCATCCAATATTGCAACTAAAACATAGCATTGAAAAAATACACCAAACATACCTTGTATTATTCAGATACTTGTGTATCTTCTTATTGATATTGGAAGTAGGAGCTCTTCTCTTCTCACACTAGCCATATTTTCCCTCATCTCAAATGATCCTCAAGAAGGATCCACTTATCACATATTATCAAGAGGTTGGAAGTATCCAAATAATCACATATACATGTAGGAAGTAAAGTTAATGATAAAATCAATAAATATAAACAAAATTAAAGACATAAAGGAGTAACATAAATAAAAAAGTACTTATCATCAATGATATGTGATCATATTCCTCTTGAACTAGCCTTAAAGAGTCGTGACTATCCATAATCCATATGACAATGTTTCCTTAAAAATTTCAACCAACTTCAACAACAACCAAGCCTAATTGAGACTATCCCAACAAGGGCTTCATCAAATATGTCACAAGTGCTTTAAATATCTTCACTTTGATCATGCTAGGGGTTTCTAGATTGCATATCTCAAATCTTTTCCATTGAACAAGATTTCTTCCAAAACCTAACCTCATAATATCCTTCAAACCCTAATGACCAAATTACCTAGAGTTTCCTTCAAACCCTAGTATTATTTTAGGTCTCCTCCATATTCTCTTAAATCCATCAAAGGTGTCTTCACAGGGGTTATATTCAATGAGTTTTCTTTAGCCCAACTCTTATCCCATGTTAGTTTTTCTTAGGGCTATATGTTTCTTTGCTTTGATAATTGCATTTCATTATGATTATGATTATACTGTTATGATTATGATTATACATGTATCGTGATAATATGGTTGATCTTGCAGATGATATATCCTTTGCTTAACTATACTGAGTTATGTTGAGTATGTTATGTTTTGGTTTAGCTAACATGGTGTACTTGTAGGAAAGAGATCAAGATGACTAGAAAGATGGTAGACTACAGTTCACGAGACTCTCCCGATGGATCAGATGAGAAGCATGGTGGTGGGAATTATTCTGACCTAGCAGACACATTGAGAATTTTTAAGGCATAAATAAGAAGTTGCAAAGAATATAATGATAGGATCATTTAGGTACAGGAGAAACAAGAAGAAGTTAATGTATTAATCCTTCATAGTTTGTCAGAATTTAAGATACATGGACCACATCGATAGATCAGCCATAGGTATGAGGATAGGACTAATGGGCATATGGTAGTATGTCTCATGGTGTTCACAGGTCAGATAGGGATGACACGATCAAATATTGCAGGTGCTTGGATACACCGGATACGAGAGGTGATGCACAAAGGATCTATTCTAGTTCTGGTTCTGACTAACACTATGATTGTCATCGTTATCATCCTTACTGTAGGAGTGACAGAGGATATTTTTCTTCCGAGTTAAATAAAGCAAATCCACCTACCTTTAATGAGGATTTGAAGAATCCAGAGGATGTAGAGGCATGGCTACTTGGGATGAAGAAATGATTTGAGTTGCATGATTACAGAGAGAATATGAAGGACATAATAACTATCTTCAGCCTCAAAGGGAAAGAAGACATATGGTGGGAAGATGTGAAGCGGGTTAGAGACATCAGGGCAGAAGACTTGAGTTGGCATGAATTCAAGGGACTCTTCAGGAAGAAGTACTTGTCAGATAGGTACTACAACAACAAAGCCAAGGAATTCTATGAGTTAAATATGGGATCAATGACTGATGAGGAGTATATGACCAATTTTCTCGAGTTATTGAGGTATGTATCATATCTTATGGATGAAAAAGTTTAGATTTTTTTCAGTGGATTTCTATTTGCATTTAGAGATTTGATTTGTTAAACACAAAAATGGTGTATGAGAAGATAAAACACACAAATATAAAGATAAGCATGAGTTTCATTTCTATTACTCATAGACGTACATTTATATTACATTAATGTAACTCTTGGATTCATCTTCCAAGGTCACTTGGACTCCTTTGTGACTGTTCGCCTTCCACACCTACCCATAGAGGATTAGGTGTCCAACATTCCCCCCCTTAATCTGAAGGGGTATGTGTGAGTCCAAGAAGAGAGTTGTAATACAAATATGCAAAGTATGCATGGCAAAAATTAGGCTGAATAAACTCTCTGAAATGTTGGCATAAAGAGGTGGTTTAAGGATGACCACCAACACTAGAATGCAGTGCTTATTGCAGTTCCTGCAACTCTTCCAAAACTGGCAAGAAGATGATGGCTTATGCTATAGGAAGTGTCCCTCATATTTGAAGAGGGAGACCTTCAACCTAAAATAAGGGAATTATACAACCTATGATGGTTTAAGGATGACCACCAACACTGGAACACAACGCTTATTGCAGCTCCTGGAACTCTTCCAAATTTGGCAAGAAGATGAAGTCTTCTGCTAGAGGAAGTGCTTCGAGTTCTTCAAAGAGGAAGAATATGAACCTCACATGGATGGTTTAAGGCTGTCCACCAACCAAAGGCATGATCATGGGCATCCATGTCTCTGGCTACAACTCTGAATCTGGAATGATGAATTGTGGGTCAGGCTTGCTTGAACTGCTTTGTCTCTGGCTACAACTCTGAATATGGAATGAGAGATTGTGGCTCAGTCTTGCTTGATGTGGCTTTGAAGCTTATAGATGACCACCATTTTCCCCCTTGTCAGGTACAAGGTGATATGATGGCGAAAACTCAACTGCAAGATTGTTCAATATTCAAGAACAAGTTCTGATATGCGACTTAAACATCTTCTTGGCTGTTGATGCCCATTTCCAGGAAGCGATCCATCCAAGATGAATATTTGTTCTTGTAGGAGGCTTGTTTCTGAAGCATCTGTGTGAAGAATGGGTGTGCCTACCACAGTTCTTGCATGGGTGAAGATCGAAAAAATGATCTTTAATATGGCCAACTCGATCACATTGTTGGCATTTTACAATTTGTTGTTATTGTTGCTATGGAAGAGGAGCAGGATCTGGAACAACTGAAGGTGAACTGCCATAAATAAATTCGACACTATGAAATTGAATGGGTTTGGAGTAGTCCAGAATATGAGAGGACAAGTCCTTGTCATATCTAAGACCATTTATGTGCTTGTTGTGGACAAGCCCCTCCCAAGGTCTTATGATGGGCTTGGGAGGTGAAGCGTGAGCTTCTACATCTGCATGTAAATTTGCTCTTGTACAAGGAACTGAATGTGAGTTGACTGCAACTTTATATTCTTGCTGCTGATGGGAGTCTGTCTTAGTGTTTTGAAAAAAAACAAGTTCAGAATGATGAATCCGTTGCTATAATTCTTCTTGTTGTAGTTTTGTCTCAAGCTGCAAAAAATATATATTCTCTTTTTCATTTTGTAGACATGTTCTAATGTCGGAAAGAGTGTCTTTATTGATGCTTATCATCTCATCTACAGTGGTATGAATTAGGGTATTCAATAACTCCAATTTATCATCGATTTTGCCCATTTTTTTTTTCAAAAAATAAACTTATGCCTCAAGAAATATAAGCTTCATATGCCATTACATATTAACCATACATACTTCCTACTCTCCAACCTATAAAATTTCTAACCGTTTCTAAAGAGAATAAATATATAGATTGATAAATGCCATATAAGGAGCATGAAGGCTCTCATACCCATCATAATTGAAAAATAATACTTCAACATACCATATACAATGACCAACACATACGTATATATGAAGTCACCAACACAACAAACGGATATATTTATGCACTCATGGCCTTTCAAAGCGTATGGAGATCCACGAAAATGTTTCCACCAAGAGAGTGTATATACTTAGCAACTGTATAAAATTGTATTGAATCCTCAACTGGAGCTGGCTACATACACGTAAAGGCTTTCTGAATTAGCCGATTTGGAGCCTGAATTCATCTAAATTCAATATCTGCAGATCAGGTTCTTCTAATCGATGCCTTATTTGTGCATTTTAGCCCCCTTTTGACCAGTTAGCTGCACTTGATGCTACCTGAAAAGAGAGCTGCTGGGAGTGAAGCCATAGGAAATTCAGTGAAAAGGCTACGTCCTGAGAGCACTAGTGAGGTGGTAAATCAGGACATGAACATGAATGGTGATGGTAACCCACCTGATGTAGACATAGATGAGGATTTTCATACCAGACAATTGGAAGTTTATGGAAGGGAGGCTATGTGTCACCTATTTGGGGAAAATGTTCTTATCGCTAGCCTTCAAGGCCTCGAGGTTGAAGTTGAAAATAATATAATACTAGCGGGATTAAAATTAGTCACTTTGCATGACCAATCAAATGTTGAAATGTGGGATTTATCTGGCAATTTCTATTTCACCGAAGCTGATATTAGAAAAAATCGAGCTGTTGCTTGTTGTAATAAGCTACAAGAATTAAATTCTGCTGTTACAGTATCTACTCTGACTTCGGAGATAACTGCAGAAGATATTTCTTCTTTCCAAGTAGTTGTCTTCATAGACATAACTCTTGAAAAAGAAATTCAATACAATGACTTCTGCCATGATCATAAACCTCCAATTGCTTTTATTAAAGAAGATATTCGTGGACTGTTTGGCAGTTTTTGTTTGTGATTTTGGACTAGAGTTTACTGTATTTGATGTGAATGGTGAGGAACCACGCATGGGTATCATTGCATCTATTAGTAATGATAATCTTGCTCTTGTTTCATGTGTGGATGATGAGAGGCTTGAATTCTAGGATGGGGGTGAGGGGAGCCAGGGAGTCGAAGGGTCGGTAGAGCGTAGGGACCGCAGGGAAGGTAGCGGAAGGGACTGAGGAGTTGGTAGGGAGTGCGAGGAGGGGAGAGGCCAGTGCCCAGGTGGGAGGCAGTGAGTGGGTGGAAAATGCCACGAAAATGCCATGGAAATGCCACAGGAAATGCGCATAAGGGAGAGAGGGCTGGTAGGTTCAAGTTCAAAACAAAGCAACAAGAGTGCACAGTGCTTCACACTTAATGTGGACAGTGCTTCTCAATTCACTATGCATATATATATATATATATATATAGGCCTTCACAAATGAATTAACGTAGAGATATTTGAATGAAATTTACCAATTTTGAAGCAACAATGACCCATTCCACATTCAAATGTTTGGATGACTGTCACACGCTGCAGTCGGAGAAGACTGTAATTGACAGGAGAAGAATATGAAGGAGGTAACTGCAATTGCAACAGAGTGTAGCCAGAAACAGAGCTAGCTGCAAAAATAATGCTTCTATAGGAGGGATTGAATTTCTGACATACAGTAAATTAATAAAATGAAATCGAAAGTGAGCAAAAATGACATTACTCACATTTACATAGAGGCCACTAAATGAATGGCTTCGATACCATGTTAAACACACACATGGTGTACGAGAAGATACAACACACAAATAAAAAGATAAGCATGAGTTGCATTTCTATTACTCATATATGTACATTTATATTACATTAATGTGACTCTTGGATTCATTTTCCAAGGTCACTTGGACTCCTTTGTGATTGTTCGCCTTCCACACCTACCCATAGAGGGTTAGGTGTCCAACAGGATTGAGTATGATGAACCTTGGTGACTTGAGGAAGTCATTAGGAAATTAAAGCATTTTTATGAGCAGTCAAAGTGTAAGACATAATATTAACAAGGATGGAAGGGAAAATAAAAATCTAAAGGCAAATGGCAGTAAAAACTAACATGACCTTAGAATGCAGAAGAGAAATAAAATGTTGCACCTTACAAGAATTTCAATGTAGTTATACAGGGACATGGGTCACAACCTGGAGGGCAGAATAATAGAGGTGATGGTACAAGATGGTTGCAATGTTGTAAATGTGGTAAGGAGAATATTAAGAGAGATTTTATGCAAAATAAGGGTGGCAGGACTCATATCTATAGTGCACAAGATCATTCGTTGTATCTATGAAGTGTTGGATAACAGGAAGGAAGATCACCAAGCATCTATTATCAATGTAGAAATTATAAAAAATACATGTATGTACTGGATTCTCCTAATATAAAAATATGCTACTATTAAATACATAATCGCTTCTCCTAATATTTGTGGAAATTTAAAACACAATTTCCAATTACAATATCATGAAGAAAGATCAATCACACACAACACAGATAATTTACCGGGAAAAGCTTATAGCTAAAAACCCCACTATATTCTATCATATATTATATCATGGATCTTGAAAAAATTGCATACAAAGCTCCAATCCAAGAGCTCTCAGTACATGAGCTAATTGTCTCACACTGTCATACAAAAATTGGCAAGTTCCTTAGCCAATTTGCTGTCTCTAGACAACCTGCCTCCACTGCGCAATCCCTGGTGATAACAATCCCAGAATGAATGCAATCTTGCATGCCTTTAATAAAAAATCCTCATGGGCACATCCAATGTGTGTGTGGTTTCATGTGTGAAACTGAATAATGTCACAATTGATAGTTTACTTCCCTCTCACCTAGAACTCAACTGGGTCTCCACTAGATCTGACATGCATGCAGTTAATAATAGTAAATCTTCAGTTGCATGTGAGAACATTGATTGCGTATTAATTAATAATTAATTCACTTGAACTCTCACTAGTGTATCTTCAGTTACAACTAGCACAACTGAGTTTAACTCACTTAATTGAGTTAAACTACTTTACAACTTGCATAACTACACTTCCAACTCTATTACAACTTCGAATCACTCAGTTACAAATAAGTCAACCTGCATGTCCCACCAACCAACCACTTAAGTCGAAATTCCTTTAGTTAACTGATTTTCCACTTCAGTTAACTATTTCCAACTGCTCATTGAGAATATAATATAGTTTATTGTCCAACTAATATTAAGGGATAATAATAGTAGACATGCATCTATAAATAGACATGCATTCTATAAATATAATTTGCACATACATTTATAAATAGACATACACCTAAAAATAGTCTGAGGCTCCATCCTAGTGTAGGTGCTTAATTTTCAATAGGATATTCTTGTTGAATCTCAACACTCCATCTCAATAAAAAAGGGATTATCCTTCACCCCGATCCTGCCTCTATGGTATTCGAATTTTCTCTTGCTGAGCGCCTTCGTTAGAATATCTGCATCATGATCTTCCGTAGGAATGTACTGAAGCAACATGATTATCCTCTGCACACAATATATGCGATGATGGTACCATATATCTATATTCTTATATCTATCATGAAACACATGATTAATTGAGAGTTTAATACAACTCTGATTATCACAATGAATCACTGATTGATCCATATGAGAACCAAAAAAACCAACCAAGATCTTTCTCATCCAGATAGCCTCACATGTAGCTTGAATTTATGATATGTATTCTTCTTCTGGTGAATTGAGTGCCATGGATCTCTGCTTCCTGCTATACCAAGAAAAAACTGTAGACTTGGTACTAAAGATCCCCCCTGATGTGCTCTTTCTATCCGATGGATTGCTCACCCAATCTGCATCTGTGAAGCCAAGAAAATTCACTCCATCCGTCTGTATGTACCATAAACCATACTCTGATGTTACCCTCAGGTATCTCAGGACATGCTTACCCGCCTTCCAAAAGAGCTTGGTAGGCTTAAACATAGCTTGAATCAACTGGTTAACCACATAGCAAATGTCTGGTCTGGTGTTCACTAGACACATCAGCGAACCCACTAAATTTCGATATACAGTAGTATCCACTACCTCTCCAGAAGTAGCATCCTCTTTCCTCAAGTTCCTTGGAAGAGGAGTATCCATGGGTTTGTAATCCTCCATGTGAAACTTACCCAGTATCTCCCTTGCATAATTTCCTTGATACACAATTTTTTCACCATCTCACTGCCATATTTCCAATCCAAAGAAATAATGAAGGAGGCCCATATCCTTCATTTCAAACTCCCTTTCAATATTCTCCTTGCATGAGTGTATCAATTTCTCATCAACAGTCAATATTAAATCATCAACATAAAGAACAATGATTAAAAGCTTACCCTCCACTACAATTTGTTATAGGTTTGCATCTACTTCACTTTTGGTGAAGCTCAGTTCGATGAAATACCTGTCTATTCGAGTGTACCAAGCACGGGGTGCTTGCTTCAACCCATACAATGCTCTTTTGAGTCGGCACACATGCGACTAGATGTTGAAGATGTCGAAACCTTCAGGTTGCTCTATGTACACCTCTTCCTCAATGATCCCATTGAGAAACACAATTTTCACATCCATCTAATGAATGCGCCAGACCATATGTGCTGAGAGAGCAAGGATAGATATTATGGAAGAATACCTTGCGACAAGTGCAAATGTATCTTCATAATCTATCCCCTCGATATGTGAGAAGATCCGGGCCACAAATCTGGCCTTGTATTTCTCCACACTCCCATCAACATCTTACTTTACCTTGTAGTTACATCTTGAACCTAACATTGATTTATCAACTAGCCTTGGAACAATTTCCCAAGCACTGTTTTTGACAATGGAGTCATACTTCTACACCATTACATCTACCCATGTGAGCTCCGGCACTGTTTCCTGAAAGGAAGATGGTTCAGTCACAATGCATTTTCTCATGAGATCCATGTATCTAGTAAATCGGTCAGGAGACTACCTTTGTCTACGCTATGAAGTAGGGGCTCCTACATTCTGTGCAGCATCAAGCCTCAGCCTATCAGCTTCTGTGGTATGACTTCTTCCATTTCTGATGGATGGCTCTATTTGAGTGGAATCCTCCACTCCATGAACCTCCTCCTGTGGCCGATCCACATCTAGAGACTCATCTTTGGGAACCAACAGTTTGTCCTCTGCATGCAAGTCGAACTCCCTCTCAATAGACAACTGCATGGATTTCCTCTCATCGAATTTTATATCCCGTCGAACAACAGTCATTCTGTTGTTTGGAAAATACACACGATAATTATGGGGTGTTTCTGTGTACCCCACAAAAATCCCAACTTCAACAGTCAACTCTAGCTTCTTCTTGGCGTCCTTGGTTACATGCACATAAATAGATGAGCCAAAAATATTTTAGTGTGAAACATCTGGTTTCTTACCAGTGAAAGCTTCCTTAGGTGTACTCGTGAAAAGTACTCTATGAGGACAATGATTTTGCACATAAACTGCAGTGTTGCATGCTTCCACCCACAAATACATTAGTAGGCCCTAATCGTGCAGCATCGCTTGTGCTGCACCCACAATTGTTCTTTTATTTCTCTCTGCAACCTCATTTTGTTGTGGGTTATGAGGCACTATGAGTTCTCTTCGAATTCCTTCTTTTCTGCAGAAGTTATTGAATTCATTAGAGATGTATTCTCCACCATTATCGCTCCTAAGAGCCTTCACTTGCTTCCCCGACTCTTTCTCCACCAATGCCTTAAACTCAGAGATTTATGAGAATGTTAGATCCTTCTTCTGCATGAACAAGATCCAGCATTTACGAGAAAATTCATCAACAAATATTACATAGTACTTATGTTTTGCTGTTTAAGCAACCGAGAATGGTCCACACAAATCTATGTGAACTCTATCAAGGATCCCCGAAGCACGATTACCCTTCTCATGAAAGGTGGACTTTACATACTTCCCCATGGTACAACTCTTGCATTGATCTAACTAAGCAAGTGTTCCCATTGGAAGTCCAATAGATATTTGCTGCATGACTTTCAAAGCCCCATGATGAAGATGGCCCAATCGCCTGTGCCATAATTCACCCTCATCCCGGCTGACCACTTTTTCTGCCTTGTCCATCATGGCAGCGCAACCATCTACCTCTAGCTTGTAGAGATTCTTAACTCGAATCCATATCCTCTTGGCTTGAACCATTTTTTTATGTCGCAGAAAATATTTTCCATCGCTAAAAAAAACGTCATAGCCTCTGTCCTCCAACATTGCGACTGAGACCAAATTTTTCTTCAGACTTGGAACATGCATAACATCTTTCAATTGAAATCGTTTACCCAACTCCATCTGAAAGGTAATGGTACCAATCACGGTAGCACTGTACCGTCCATCATTGCCCATCTCTATATGCATCTGCAGATCTTTCTCCTCTAAGCCATTGAAAATTTCCTTATCTCCCGTCATGTGAAAGGAAGCGCCACTATCCAAGTACCACACCGATCCCAATGCACTTGAAACCATTCATGAAATCAAGGATAAGTCAAGCTTAAATTGTGAGGCAAGGGCCTCACTAGTTGCAGCTCCAACAACCTTCCCGTTCTTCTTCTTTTATGGACAGTTAGTAGCAAGATGCCCATGTTCGTGACAGTGAAAACACGTCACCTTGGACATATCCAGATTCTTGCCTTTAGAATCAGAATTAGAATGGAATTTATTCCCCTTCCCCTTCTTTGCCTTGGCAGCCAAAGAACAATCCTCTTCATCATCCTACTTTGATGAAGAGCCATCTATGGTGTTCCACCTGAACTCCTCCTGCACCGGATCCGACCACAGTCATTACCAATCCAACAATTTTTTCCATCTATTGACAGAGTCTTCATAACTGTGCCAACTCTTAGGAAGTCTCAAGAGATCCAAGCTCACCAGATCATCATCAACAACAGTTATTCCCACACTCCCTAGTTCATCCTGACATCAGACAAACTTCTTGAGATACTTTGGAGTGTTGTTGCGCTTTTCCATCTTGATATTCATGAGTTTATCTTTGAGGGCCGATTTCCTATGGTCACTGCTGATTTGGAATAGATCTGTCAAAGCCTTCCACATAGCATATGGTGTGGATTTCCCATGGAGGCTTGAGACAATGTAGTCTCGTACTCCCTCCAACAGGTTCCTCCTCACCTTTTCCATGCATCAAGATTGGTAGCATCGACATCATCTAGCTTAGGAACATATTTTTCAATGAATTCCTTCAAACCATTGTCTTCGAGTACCGCCTCCATCATGTCCTTCCAAAAAAGGTAGTTCAAGCTGCCCTCGAGTGCATACTTTAACCTCAAGCCATTGAAATCCATTTCAATCTTGAATCAGCTATAGAACCAAGAAAGTTTTTCTGAAAATTCGAATTCTTTCCACCAACAAACTCAGCTCCTGCTTCACTACTGCAATTCCCTGTGCTCTGATACCATGTAGAAATTATACAAAATACATGTATTTCCTAGATTCTCCCAATCTAACAATATGCTACTATTAAATACAGAATCTCTTTTACTAATATTTGCGGAAATTTAAAACACAATCGCCAATTACAATATGATGAAGAAAGATCAATCACACACAACACAGATAATTTCCTGGGGAAAGCTTATAGCTAAAAACCCAACTATCTTCTATTTTATATTATATCATGGATCATGAAACATTTACATACAAAGCTCCAATCCAAGAGCTCTCAGTACATGAGCTAATTGTCTCACACTGTCATACAAAAATTGACAAGTTCCTTAGCCAATTTACTGTCTCTAGACAACCTGCCTCCACTACGCAATCCCTGCTGATAGAAATCCATAAATGACTGCAATATTGCCTGCCTTGACTGTGCAATCCTCATGGGTACATCCAATGTGTGTGTGGTTGCATGTGTGCAATTGGATAATGTCACAACTGATAGATTAATTCCCTTTCACCTAGAACTCAACTGGGTCTCCACTGGATCTGACATGCATGCAGTTAATAATAGTAAATCTTTAATTGCACGTGAGACCACTAATTGTGAATTAATTAATAATTAATTCACTTGATCTCTCACTTGTGTATCTTCAAGTACAACTAGAAAAACTGAGTTTGACTCACTTAACTGAGTTAAACTACTTTACAACTTGCATAACTGCATTTCCAACTCTGTTACAACTTCGAATCACTCAGTTACAACTAAGTCAACCTGCATGTCCCAACAAACAACCACTCAACTCGAAATTCCTTTAGCTAACTTATTTTCCACTTCAATTAGCTATTTCTAAGTTCTCATTGAGAATAGAATATAGTTTATTGTCCAACTAACATAAAGGGATAATAATAGTAGACATGCATCTATAAATAGACATTCATTCTATAAATATAATTTTCACATACATCTATAAATAGACATACACCTAAAAATAGCCTGAGGCTCCATCCTAGTGTAGGTGCTTAATTCTCACTAGGATCTTCTTGTTGAATCTCAACAATCGAGATGGACGGTAAGCTTTGTGATCAATTTGTTTCTATTTTGATTGACCCTGGATATATTATAGTTATGTTAACCCTGACTTGGTGGGTAAGTGTGGTGTGAATAAAGAAGTGCATGCAAAATATTGGTTCGTGCAGTTGGCTACATGCACAAAGGAAAGAGTTCATCAGTGGGTAAGAGCTTGTACATTTGAATTGAATGGTATGCCTATATCAAAATTTCTGAATATATTATTGTTGGGATCATATGGTATACTTTTGGGTATGGATTGGTTATATATTCACAATACTAAGGTGGATTGTTATGAAAAAGCTATTGAGTGTTTAGATGACAATGGAGAACAAAGGATCTTGCGGGGAGAGAAGAAAACGACATCAATTATAATGGTCACATTTATGTAAGAAAAGTGTAGTCACATAAAAGGGTGTGTGTTATTTGTAGTGAATATTTCTATTAATAAAGGTAAGGAGGATGAGGATGTGGAAATATTAAGCAGGTACCCAATATTACAACAGTTTCAAGATGTTTTTCCAGCAGATATTTCAGAGTTGCCTCCTCACATAAAAATGGAATTTTTTATTGAGTTGGTACCAAAGACATCACCATCATCGAAGGCACCATACAGGATGAGCACTCCAGAGTTAGTAGAGTTAAAGTTGCAGTTGAAGGAAATGCTTGACAATGGATACATTAGGCCAAGTGTATCACTGTGGGGTGCAATGTTGTTGTTTGTAAAGAATAAGGATGGTACTCTAAATATATGCATTTATTACAAGAATTTTAATAAGGTAACCATCAAGAATAGGTATCCATTGTCGAGGATTGATGACTTGTTTGATCAGTTGAAGGGGGTAGTAGTTTTCTCGAAGATTGTTTTGAGATTAGGATACCATCAGGTATGAATCAAATAAGAGTATATTTACAAGACAATTTTTTGAACCAGGTATGGGCATTATGTGTTTTTTGTAGTTCCATTTGATTTAACTAATTCTCCAGCTACCTTTATGTGCTTAATGAATAATGTGTTTTGTCCTTATCTGGACAAGTTTTTTACTGTATTTATTGATGACATCTTGATATATTCTAAGAATGAGGAAGAGCATGTCGAACACTTAAGAACAATATTGAGATTGCTAAGAGAGAGTCAATCGTATGCTAAGCTTAGTAAATACATTTTTTTTTAGACAGAGATACATTACTTGGGACATGTGGTTTCCAAGGAAGGCATAGCAATGGATCCGGAAAATATAAGGAATATCATGGAATGGTAAGCTCCAAGGAATGTGGATGAGGTAATATCATTCATGCGACTAGCAAGTTACTATATAAGGTTCATCAGGAACTTATCTCAGATTACATATCCTATTACATCACTACAGAGGCAAGGTAAGAAATTTGAATGGACAGAGGAATGTGCAACTAGTTTTGAACAGTTGAAGCAGTTGTTGACGAATGCTCCATTGTTAAAGATTGCATATATAGAAAAATAGTTTGTGATATGTACATATGCTTGCAAGAGAGGACTTGGTGGAGTCATTATGCAGGAAGGACGAGTAGTATGTTATGAATCAAGGAAATTGATGAGCACGAGCATAATTATCCGAAACATGATCTTGAGTTGGAAGCTATCATTCATGCATTGAAGATGTGGAGGCACTATATTCTTAGTAGGAGGTTTGTATTGATGAGTGATCAAAGTGGATTGAGGTATCTATTTGAACAACCGAATCTGAATTCCATACAAGATATATGGTTGGCCATGATCAGTGAGTTCTACTTTGATATCAGGATGTGTATTATCGTCATACAACAGATGGTTTGATTAGATTTAGGGATAGGATATATGTGCCAGAAAACAATGAGATGAAGAAGACTATCTTGCGAGAGTTTAATGGAAAACCATATTCAAGGCACCCAGGATACCATAAGACATTAACAACAATGAAGAAGTTTTATCATTGGTTTAATCTGAAGAAGGACATGGCACAATTTGTGTCTAGATGTTTAGACTGTCAACGGGTGAAAGTAGAGTGCAAGAATCTAGGTGGATTATTACATTTGATTCTAATTCCAGATTGGAAGTGGGAGTTCATTTCTATGGATATAATTATAGGTTTTCCGAGGACATATAGACAACATGATTCCATCATGGTCATGCTAAACAGGTTGAAAAAGGTAAGACACTTCATTCCAGTGAAGTATACTTATTCAGCTAATGGTGCAGCGCAAGTATTCATTAGATATGTGGTAATATTAAATGGTGTTTTGTGGAATATTGTGTCATACAGGGATCTTAAGTTCACTTCCAAGTTTTGGAAGGAGTTGTTTTCATATTTAGGGATAGAGTTTGCTTTCACTACAAATTATCATCCACAGACATATGGACAGACATAGAGGGTCACTCAGATTTTGGAGGACATGTTGAGGATGTATGTGATGCATCAACAAAGGAGATGAGAGGAGTACCTTCCGTTGGTTGAGTTTTCTTACAAAATGGTTACTAGGAGTCACTACGGATGAGTCTATTTGAGGAAATATATGGGCGGATTTGTAATACTCCCCTCAGTTGGAGTGACACAGTGAACATGGTGTTGATAGTACCAGACATGTTGGCATATATGGAACAAGAAATGTAGGTAATTGATAAGAATCTAAAGGTAGAACAGGACAAGATTTTTTTTTTATGCAGATCAGAACATGATGTATAAGGAGTTTTAGGTTGGGGAATAGGTGTACTTGTGCATGAAGCCCAAGAAGAGCTCCCTGAGGATTGGATTGTGTGCCAAGTTGGCAACTTTATTTTGTGGACCTTTCAATATTATTGAAAGGATTGAACTAGTAGCCTATTGAAATTAACTGCCTCCAACAGTCAAAGTCCATGATGTTTTCCATGTGTCATTACTTAATAATTATGTTAAATATGTTGATCATGTGATTGACTGGTCTATATTGCAGGTGGAGCCAGAAAGAGAATTCTATCTGGAACCTTGATGTATTTTGTAGAAAAATATGCTCATGCTCCGGAACTGAGCAATCTAGCAGATTAAAGTGCAGTGGAAGCACTTTGGTCCCAATGAAGCTACATGGGAGATGGTGGATCATATGTGGGCTATATATCCTTCTCTATTTTCTAGTTGAATGAATGAATTTGACATATTTTTTGGTGTGATTTTTTGGTATATGTACATATGTATATGGATGTAAATCCTACCATGAGTTGTGTTATAAAGCTCGAACAAGTTGTATGGGTGACATGTCATTATGGTTGTTATGTTGTGATGTTTTTCATGTTGGTTTGCTTCTTAGTAGGTTGACCATTGTAAATACTACAACGAGCTAAGTTATAAAGCTCCATGGGTAATATGTTTTATTTTTGACAGTATTGTTGGTTGAAGGTGTCATTGAGCACTGAGGACGATGTTCCCCCAATGGGGAGGGTTTTGTAATAGCCCTGGTTAGAAATTCATGTAAATAAATTTAATAAAGGCAAATAATAACCAAGATCATGGGACATGTATTCCAAGCTGAATGTTGGGAAAAACATCCTAGTGTGGGTTTTAATTTGGTTTGTTATGGCTAAGGAAATTGGCAAAGGTAATGGAAAAGGATTTGGAAAGGAAAAATGGAATTTTTGGAAATTTATTTATGGAAATAATTGAATTAGGAGAAAAGGAAGGTGAAAGGTCACAGGTTGCATGCGAGGAGGAAAATGAAGGAAAAATATGGAAAATGAAGAAAATAGAGGCCTCATTAATAAAAGGGCTTAGGATCAATTGGTACCTTTTGTCAATTTAGTTTTGGAGCTCACTCTCTATTCTATCTCTCTCTCACACTCTTGTACACTTACATTTTTCTTGGAGAACTCTAGAATTGGATCAGGGAAGGCAAAGGAAGGACCAAGAAGGCAAAGGAAAGAAATGATCAAGAAAGGAAGTGTAGGAACATGCAGCTACAATAGGATTACTTTCATGTATAGAATTGCATGTGTGATTTCCTTGATATATTTGGCACGCATGGTACATGCATGTGTGTATTTGGCTCTCTTGTTGTCATTGGCATGGGATTTTCCAGGTGTGACAGTGTCCATTAGCCTTGCCTTGCTATTTCCGGATAGCCATGGTGTGATGGGATCTCTTATATTTGGTTGAGACTAATTGTTGGATGGTTTCTAAATTGAGTGTGGTGGTATCTAAAAGAAATATCATAATTCCTATGAATCATTGGACCAAAGAAGGGGGGATTGTGGTAAAGACAAATTTTGTGTACCTCGATAGGCCTAGGAATCCTCAATCATTGAATGGAGGCATATACAAAAAATCATAGAGGTGTGTGACCTCAATAAATCCTAGGAATCCTCGACTGGTGTATGGCAGAATATATGATAAATTATGGAGGGTGGACTCTTGATTAGGCCTAGGAATCCTCGACTGGTGAATGGCGGTATATACGGTAAATCCTAGAGACTAGGGGGTGTGAAAATTCCTCATGATGTAGGTGGAGAAATATAGAGGAATCCATGCTTTTTTAGGGCATAGTGATCTAGTGGAGATTGCGGTAAAGTCTGAGGAAACTTGGATTGCTTTGGTTTTGAGTCCCACATTCATGCTTGGAATATGGCACGGGAGTGGTTGGCTAAAAGAAAGATTTGGTTCAGCGCAATCTATGGTCGGGTGGTTCATGGAAGTACTAAACCCGGTTGGATTTTGAATTCCTTAATGACAACTCTTTATCCTTGGTATTTCATGTGTAAATGTACTGGTTCATATGTGGTTTTTATGGTTGTTATATCCTTATTATTGTTTTGGTTATATGTTGGTTATGCGTATGTTTTATGACATACTTGATGTATGGTTCTCATCAAGTTTTTATTAGAAAATTAATGTACAATGAATACATGACCTAATAGATGATAATGCATCTATCGTAATATGACAACAATGCTTCTTTACGAATCTTAGATAAGTATGAGACCCCTATGCTCAGATATGTTGTTATGACATCTAGATTACATATTTGTGACATATTTGACGAAATTTCTTTCATGGCTAGTAGGGGCCATATCAATTACTTTCACCAATGATTGCATTAGTAGCTTTTTTCCATTTTTATTATTCATTTATGAAGGTTTCATGAATTTTTGGGCAGTGCCCTGAGACCTGAACCTGGAAAAGTGGCTCAAAATACGGGGTTATTGGCACAAAAATACATAAAAAAGTACACAATCATTGGCATGAATTGTTGTGGGAGAAACTGGAAGGCCTCAGTTACATGCGTGGATTTTCATGGGAGCGCTTGAGGGTCCAGATCAATGAAATTTCAAGTTGTCTCAAGGGTTTGCCACCTGGAAGGGTTGGATGGCTCCTGAAGTTTTTGTAGCATGTTTGGAAGGTAAATTTGGTTTAGTTATGTTGGTTCCACTTCCTTAAATGTACATGGGGAGTTGAATAAAATCATAGTATCCTCTCGCCACATCTTTGCCCTAGTGGACCGATTAGCTTGGTAAATGTGGGAGGAGGGTGTTACAACATAGTCCAATTGATATGATTATTTTTCATGATTGATATGTTTCACACGATTTATAAATCTATATCGAGATACTATTTTATTAATTTCTAAACATCATTCCATTTTTATTAACTAAAGATCTCCTACCAATAAAAAAGTCTTTTCCATATTTATTCACTGAACCAACGTGTGTTCAACACATTTACTATGTAAATTTTCCTTACTATAAGACATATTTTACTGTGTGCAAGACGAAGTGATTTTAGATCTTACATGTCAATTCATGGCTTAGATTCCTTATTTCCCTTGTCGCATTATCCAAATATTAAATGAAAATCTTTCGCTCAAATAATTAAATTAAGTAACAGTTTATAACTTGGTCTAGTTTATGTCATTTTGCGTTAAGCTAAAAACTAGTATTCCAAAAATATTATAAGATTTTTTTGCACAATAAATATTTGATTGTAAAATCTTCACTTTGAAAGGAAAAGGAGAAGATTACTGGATTGATAAAAACCTAATAAAACTTTCAGGATCCTGAAAGATTTCAGGATCATTACATTGCCAAAACCATTCTACTCTGAACATAACTAGAAAGCTATGACTAAATAGCACCATCCATATTCATGTTGCACCTTCATATAGGCACAACATAATAGAAATGAGTCTCAAACTATTTAGTCTAGAAATAACATTCGAAATAGATTCAATTTTTCATAGAAGAAATGAAAGTAGGTCCATTCGCATAACTATCACTTGGCCTCCAACCTAATATCTAACTCGTAAATTGTACTTTCTCCACATATCCTCTATTTATGACTAACTTTTCTAACTAGTCACATGTAGATACAAACTACGGATCACTAGAAATAGTTGCACCAGAACTAGTACCAGCAACATCTCTAACCAAAGCTTCTCTTTTAAAAGCACTATGTAAACTTGAATTCATTGAATAAATATTGAAATGAATCTTTTATAATATCGATATATATGATTTTATTGATATTTTTGAAACCAATAATCATTAAAAAATTCATTAGAGTAAATGTTATTAAGCGCTTCATTGATAATGTAATTGTGTATCAATTTTATGAATAGATGTTAATATCACTGGTAAGCATTAATTAATTCTTCAACGCTAAGTATGATTTCTAAGTTTTTGCGTCTTTATAAACATTGTCATCTTGACATATTTTTTGCATATAACACACTTGTCATTTCTCACATGCTCTAGTACTAAATG
This sequence comes from Pinus albicaulis, assembly GCA_034641835.2. NCBI lineage: Eukaryota > Viridiplantae > Streptophyta > Pinopsida > Pinales > Pinaceae > Pinus > Pinus albicaulis. Next base: position 772,909,738 of record CM076577.1, on the reverse strand, counting down.
GTTCCAACAATATGTACGCTACCTATTATCGTTTCAATAATTACGTAATAAAATATGGTATAAACAATAATGTTAAACTATACAAATATTGAGTACAATATGCAATATTAAATTTAATAGCTGAGAATTTATATTGTATATTGGTTATGAAGTGTGAATTTAATTGTGCAAAATTTTATGTTGGTTTTTAACTTTTCCATACTCACTCTTCGCATTCAAATAAAGATTCACACTCTTGCATGTGTTCCAATATAGAATCTATAGTGCAGTGTCTTTAGTGCAAAAGAAATTAATTTTACAACAGCGCATGAAAATCAATATTCTATGCAATTTCATGGAAAGATTTCATTCTGCTGATAGTTTTGTGAAAAATATTTCATTGTGTAGAGAGCTTTCATTGTACAGAGTTTTTTTCCCACTCCATAAACTTCAACTTTTGCTACACTTGCTAATCAATGTTGGAAATTATGGCTCTAACCCTTGACTCTCTATTTGCAAAGTTGCTCCAACAATCTAAATATACCATTGATCTAACTTTTCTTGATTTTAAGTCTTTTTCTTTGCCATTAATGTTGTCTTGATCCATAGTTACTAAACAATCAAGAAAATCGAAGGTGATAGTGGAAACTCTGCACAATGTCGATGCGTAATTAATTTAACTATGAACAAAATTTAATTAGTACTATTATGTTTCCTTGTGCAAAGCTTTGTATTCCTTGTACAAAGTGTTTACTGTGCAGAGGGTGGGAATTGTGTTGGACAATAGGGGTGTATAGGTAAAATTAATCTTAAAATATTTTCGATTTAAAACTTTTAAAGATTTAGTTGTGTGTGATATTTGCAAGAAAACATAGATGCATAAAGAACTTTATAGCTTTAATATGTAATTCAATGATATTTCACATTTTCCTATTACATAAAAGTTTCATATTTGTAATCTAATGATATTTCATGTTTTCTACAATAAAAATTTCAATTATTATTTCTTGCTCTGCACAATTATGACAACATTCATTATGAGAGCACAACCTTTAATCAATTAATTAGCAGAGTCTTTAGCACAGAGTGTGGAGGTCCGCACAATGAAATATGGAAAGATTCCTCTACACAATGGACTTCCTCCACACTCCTGCACATGTGCCTAATTTCAAAAAGATAGCCATAAACAAATCTTACACTTCTTATGTAGATAGTTTTGTGCGAAGGGATTTCATTTTGCAGAGAACTTTCATTGTATAGAGTTTTGTCTGCATTCTGCACAACCTTTACTCAGTTGACTAACGATATTCAGAATCTAGAGATATGTATTTTTTATTATTAAAATATTACAAATAATATCATATGGGTCCACCACTTCTCTTGGTGTTAATGTTAATAGAGAAAAACATACCGATATTTGCAATACGACCTTCACTTCTTCCTAAAGCCAACTAATAACATAGTGGTGGGGAATAGCATTTTTTATAGGTGTCAACATGAAAAAATGTATTTATTTATTTATTTTGTGATGAAAACTTGTTTATGAGTGTGAGCGTGTATGAATTGTGTGGATTTTTTGACATTGTGCGTAATGTGGTGGTCTGCATAGTGAAATCTTGAGAGCTTCCTCTGCGCAATGGACTTCCTACATAGCCCCATACATATGCCCAATTACACAAAGATAACCATCAACAAATCTTCCACTATGCGAAGAGATTTGTGCATAGAGATTTAATTGCAACATTTGAACAATTGATTAGAAAATTCTTGAGCACATAAAATTTGTGCTTATGTGGAGAGTTTTTTGTTGATAGATTTCATTGTGTGGAGAGTTTTCATTATACAAAGTTTTGTTTGCGCTCCATAAACTTCAAAATGTGCCACACTTGCTAATAAAATTTTTGAATTATGGCTCTAATCCCTTTATTTCTACTTGGAAACTCACTCCAACAATAAAAAAATGTATCATGGATCTAAAATTCATTGATTTTAATCCCCTGTCTTTGCCATGAATGTCGTCTCGATCAACAACTACTAAAAAATTAAGAAAATCGAAGGTGGTAGTGGAAACTAGCACAATAACGAAGCGTAATTTTTTTTTTAACTATGAAAAATTTTCGAATTACTACTATTATGTTTCCTTGTGCAAAGCTTTCCTTATGCAAAGCTTTTACTATGCGGAGGGCGTGGATTGTGCGGGAGAACGAGGTGTAGAGGGAAAATTAATCTTAAATTGTTTTTCATTTAGGACATTTACAAATTTAGTTATGTGAGATATGTGCAAGAAAACATAGGTATGGAACAAACTTTATAACTTTAATTCGTAATCTAATGATATTTCACATTTCCTTGTTACATGAAAGTACAAATTTCATTATGAGAGCATAAAATTTAATCAATTAATTAGAGAAGTATTTAGTGCGTAGTGCATCGATCCACACAATGAAAGATTTAAAGCTTCCTATGCATAACGAACTTCCTCTGCACTCTTGCACATATGCCTAATTTAACAAATATAACCATAAACAAATATTACGCTACTTATGCGGGGAGTTTTGTACAAAGATATTTCATTTTGTGGAGAGCTTTCATGGTACAGAGTTTTGTCCGCACTTTTCACAACCTTTACTCAATTGACTAGTGATATTCAGAATAGGGAGATATGGATTATTTACAATTAAAATATTTCCAATAATATCATATGGGTCCACCGCTTGCCTCGATATTATTGCGAATAGCAATAGACATAGCAATATTCACAATACAAATATATGGATTATTTAAAACTAAAATATCGTAGAAATTTGAATAGCTGATATATTATTCACTGAGATTCTCTTGATCACACACTATTTTAGCTTCATGCATAATACATAATCTCTTCTACCATTTATCATCACATGCGGAAATAAAATCAATTGCATGCACACATTAAAACCACAAACAATCACACATATGAACACAATATTTAATGGGAAAGCTTAAAGCTGAAAACCCCAACTATCTGTATATTATATGTCATGGATATCATGTAACAATCATAGTACAAAAGCTCCTCACAAGCTCTCATGCACACCCTCAATTGCTACACACTATCAAGCTAGATCTAGAAAAACACATGCTCCAATCTTTTGCCACTTGATAGCCAGCCTCTATTGCGTAATCAATGCTATTGGATGGCTTCATTAAATAGATAAACCACCTGGCTTGTATTGCACAATACTCATGGGCTTCTCCACCTATCTGTGTGTTGCAAATAGCAACAGTATAGTCACAACTGATAGTTAACCTGCTCTTTCACCTATTTCTGCACTGGTCTCCACTGAAACTGTCCATGCACTGAAGTTAACTGATGCATTCTTTAGTTGATTAATGAGTTTATAATTAGTGAATGAATTAATAATTAATTCACACCACTCTCACTAATTGTATCAATCAGTTAAACTAGATACAAATAGCTCAACTATGTTTAGATTAGTTAAACTGAATACAACTCCACTAACTTCCTCAATCAACTCCACCAAACTCTGTCACATGAGTTCTAACTAAAGTATCCATGCAATAGCTCCACTTAACCCTCATGAATAGCATAATTCCTTCTGTCAGCTCCTGTGCCACATCTGTGCACTTAACTGAAGTGCTCCAAAAGAATAAGATAATGTTTAGAGTCCAAATATTATTAAGAGCTAATAATATTCGACATATCTATTTTTAGACTGGCAATCTAAAAATAGATTCCTCCCAATATGCCTAAAAATAGAAGTCCATCTATTTTTTCCGACTTGACCAACCATCCAAAAATAGCATCCTGAAACTCATAGAACATGATCCATATGTCTAAAAATAGACTTTGCGCAAAAAATAGCTTGCGGGCCCACTTAGTGAAGGCGACTCCTTTGCACTAAGCTCATAATCTTGTTGCAATCTCAACACTCCCTCTCAACAAGATAAGGATTATCTGCAACCCCTATCCTGCCCCTGTGGTATTCGAATTTGCTTCTGGTGAGCGCCTTCGTCAAGATATCAGCATCCTGATCCTCCGTGGGAATGTATGAAAGTAACACGACCTTCCGCTGCACACAATCTCTGATATGATGATATCAATCCGTGAAGCCATGCCGCCTCAACTCATCCTCCTGTTTGTACCATGATACATATCCCAATGTGCCTCTGAGATATCTCAATACATGCTTCCCTGCCTTCCAAAAGAGCTTGGTTGGCTTAACCATAGCTTTTGAAATATGGTTAACAGCATAGCATATGTCAGGTTGTGTATTGACCAGATACATAAGCGACCCCAACAACTATCGATAAACAGTGGCATCCACTACCTCTGCCGAAGTAGCATCCTCCTTCCTCCATCCACCAGGAAGAGGAGTATCAACAGGCTTGCAACCATGCATGTTGAACTTCTCCAGTATCTCCCGGGCATACTTACCCTGAGAAACAAATAGTCCACCACTGCGCTGCCAAATTTCCAATCCCATGAAATAATGAAGGAGGCCCAAGTCCTTCATCTCAAACTCCTTTGCAAGATCAGCCTTGCATGAGTGTATCAACAGTTCATCACCTGTCAAAATCAAATCATCTACATAAAGTACAATGATCAGAAACTTACCCTCCACCACAATCTGAATCTGGTATAGGTTAGGATCTGCCTCACTCTTGGAGAATCCAAGTCCAGTGAAATAACTGTCTATCTGTGTGTACCAAGCACGAGGTTCTTGTTTCAACCCATACAACGCTCTCTTGAGCCTGCACACATGCGACTCGCTGTTGAAGATCTCGAAACCTTTGGGATGCTCTATGTACACCTCCTCCTCAATGAATCCGTTGAGGAACGCAGTCTTCACATCCATCTGATGAATGTGCCACCCCATCTGCGCTGAGAGAGCAAGAATCGTTCGTATGGAAGAATACCTTGCGACAAGTGCAAAGGTTTCCTCATAATCAATCCCCTCAATATGTGAAAATCCTCGGGCAACAAATCTTGCCTTGTGCTTCTCCACACTCCCATCGCCTCGCCACTTCAGATCCTCTCGAACCCATCACCGATTTCCCCTCCTTCCGTGACAATCTCCCATGCACCGTTCCTGATGATCGAATCATATTCTTCGATCATGGCATCAACCCATGCGGGTTCCTCCACAGCTTCCTCAAAAGAGGATGGCTCCGTCACAACACATTGACTCACAAGAGCCATGTATCCATATGGTACTGCTCGGTGACTGCCTTCACCAATTTTGGATGTAGGTGTCTACAAACTTCTTCGCATGTTGAGCGCCGTCAGCCTTCTGCTGTGTGCTCCACCCTCTCGATGGTTGGTGCTCGTTGATTGGTCTCTTCCACTCCATGAACCTCATCTTGTGGCTGATCCACATCCTGAGACTCATCCTTAGGAACTAATAGTTCCTCCTCTGCATGCAAGTGTGGCTCCCTCTCAAGCGAACACTTCATGGCTTTCTCCTCCTAAAATTTGATATCCCGTCGCACAACAGTCTTGTGACTGTCTAGAAAATACACACGATAGTTGTGGGGCGTATCAGTGTACCCCAAAATATCCCAACCTCCGCAGTCGGCTCCAACTTCTTTATGGCATCCTTCGTCACATGAATGTAAACAGGTGAACCAAAAATCCTCAAATGGGAAATATCAGGCTTCTTACCATAAAACGCCTCCTCGGGTGTACTCATGCCAAGTATCCTGTGAGGACGACAGTTCTGCACATATACTGTAGTATTGCATGCCTCATCCCACAAGTGTATGGGAAGGCCCTGATCATGCAACATCGCCTGTGCAACACCCACAATCGTTCTATTCTTCCACTTAGCAACCCCATTCTGCTGTGGGTTATGAGGTGCCATGAGCTCTTCACTCCTTCTACGCAGTCCTTGAATTCTCCAGAGATGAATTCACCACCATTGTCGCTCCTAAGAGCCTTCACCTGCTTCCTCGATTCTTTCTCAACCAGTGCCTTGAACTCATAGAACTTTGAGTATGTATCACTCTTCTTCTGTATGAAGAAGATCCAACACTTCCAAGAAAAATCATCAAAAAATATCACATAGTACCTGTGCTTTGCTGTCGAAGCTACCGAGAAAGGTCCACACACGTATGTGTGAATTCTCTCAAGGATCGTCGTGGCGCGACTATCCTTCTCGTGAAAGGTGGCTTTCACAAATTTTCCCAAGGTACATCCCTTGCACTGATCTGACTGCGCAAGAGTACCCTTAGGAAGCCCAGTAGAAATTTGCTGCAGTATCTTCAAAGCTCCATGGTGAGGGTGGCCCAATCTCCGGTGCCACAACTCGCCATCATCCCGACTCACCACTCCTTCTGCCTTGCCTGCCATTGCTGCACAGCGATCTACCTGCAATTGATAAAGGTTCTTAACTCAAACCCCCATCCTTCGGGTCTCACCAGTTGCCTTACTGCGCAGGAAAGCCTTTCCCTCGCTAAAGACAACATCATATCCCTTGTCTTCTAACATCGCCACAGAGATAAGATTATTCTTCAATCCTGGAAAATGCATCACTTCCTTCAATACAAAGGGTTTACCAGACTCCCTCTCAAAGGAAATGGTACCGATACCGGTCACACTGTATCTACCATCATCGCCCATCTCGATGTGCACTCCAAGATCTTTCTCATCCAGATTAGTAAACAAATCTCGATCTCTTGTCATGTGAAAAGATGCACCACTGTCAAGAAACCACACTGATCCCATCATACTTGAGACCAAGCATGCAATCAGCAAAAAATCCAGCTCAAACTGCGAGGCTAAGGCCTCTCCAGCTGCAGTCCCAACAACTTGCTTATTTTTCTTCTTCTATGGATAATTAGTGGCGTAATGTTTGTGTTGGTGACAGTGAAAGCACTTCACCTTGGACATGTCCTGCTTCTTGCCTTTCACACCAGATTGAGAAGCTTTCTTGCTCTTCCCCTTCTTTGCTTTGGTAGCCAAAGTGCAATTCTCTTCATTAGAGTTCTTTGATGAAGATCCGTCCCTGGTACTTTGCCTTATCTCCTCTTGCACAAGATCCGAACAAAGTCGCTCCCATCTTGGCAATTTCTCCCGACCATTGACAGAGTCCTGATAGGAATGCCAACTCTTCGGAAGCCCAAGGAGAGCCAAGCTCACCAAGTCCTCATCATCAAATGTCACCCCCACACTTCCCAGCTCATCCCTGCATTGGAATAACTTCGTGAGGTACTTGGGCATACTGTCGCCTTTCTCCATTTTTATGTTCCTGAGTTTGTCCTTGATCGCCAACTTCCTCTGATCGCTCTTGCTTTGAAATAAATCTGTCAAATCTTTCCACATCAAGAATGGAGAAGCCTTACCATGAAGGTTGGAAACAATTTGATCCTTCATGCCTTCCAACAGAATCCTTCGACACTTTGCTGTCTTCTTTTACCATGCGTCAAGTACGGCAGCATCACTAGAAGTAGGTTTTGGAATTTCTGCATCTATGAACTCCTTCAACCCATTGTCATCCAGCACCGCCTCCATCCTATCCTTCCATGCAATATAACTCGAGCTGTCCTCAAGGGAATACTCCAATCGCAATCCGTTGAAAGACATCTCAACTTCGACACCAAGAAAACACTGCTGCAAATTCAAATTCCACCAGCACAAAACTCAACCGCTTCAATGCTTTGCAATTGCTCCAATGATCAATATCGCTCTGATACCATGTAGAAATTTGAATAAATGATATGTTATCCACCGAGATTCTCCTGATCACACACTATTTTAGCTTCATGCATAATACAAAATCTCTTCTACCATTGATCATCACATGCGGAAATAAAATCAATTGCATGCATACATTAAAACCACAAACAATCACACATATGAACATAGTATTTAATGGGAAAGCTTAAAGATGAAAACCCCAACTATCTGTATATTATATTTCATGGAGATCATGTAAAAATCATAGTACAAAAGCTCCTCACAAGCTCTCATGCACACCCTCAATTGCTACACACTATCAAGCTAGATCTAGCAAAACACATGCTCCAATCTTTTGCCACTTGATAGCCAGCCTCTATTGCGTAATCAATGCTATGGGATGGATTCATTGAATAGATAAGCCACCTGGCTTGTATTGCGCAATCCTCATGGGCTTCTCCACCTATTTGTGTGTTGCAAATAGCAACAGTATAGTCACAACTGATAGTTAACCTGCTCTTTCACATATTTCTGCACTGGTCTCCACTGAAATTGTCCATGCACTGAAGTTAACTGATGCATTCTTTAGTTGATTAATGAGTTTATAATTAGTGAATTAATTAATAATTAATTCACACCACTCTCACTAATTGTATCAATTAGTTAAGCTGAATACAAATAGCTCAACTATGTTTAGATTAGTTAAACTGAATACAACTCCACTAACTTCCTCAATCAACTCCACCAAACTCTGTCACATGAGTTCTAACTGAAGTATCCATGCAATAGCTCCACTTAACCCTCGGGAATAGCGTAATTCCTTCTGTCAGCTCCTGTGCCACATCTGTGCACTTAACTGAAGTGCTCCAAGAGAATAAGATAATGTTTATAGTCCAAATATTGTTAAGAGCTAATAATATTCGACATATCTATTTTTAGACTGGCAATCTAAAAATAGATTCCGCCCAGTATGTCTAAAAATAGAAGTCCATCTATTTTTTTCCGACTTGACCAACCATCCACAAATAGCATCCTGCAACTCATAGAACATGATCCATATGTCTAAAAATAGACATAGTCTAAAAATAGACTTTGCGCCAAAAATAACCTGCGGGCCCACTTAGTGAAGGCGACTCCTTTCCACTAAGCTCATCATCTTGTTGCAATCTCAACAAATATTAGCAATAATACATATAAACAAGTGTGAAAAATCATGGAAATATGGAGATATGGATTATTTAATATTTAAATATTAAAATATTATCAATAATACGTATATGCAAGTGTGAAACATCGTGTAACACTTATGCAGAGAGCTTTCACTATATCGAGAGCTTTGTGTCGAGAGATTTCGTTATAAGAGCACAACCTTTAATCAATTAATTAGCAGTAGAGGTAGGGGCTATGCTACATCACAGTTATTCCCCTTGTTCACTTCGTTTGTTGACTCGATATTTCTATTAACTTTATATTATCCATCTTTATTTATTCATATTAACTTCATGTTTCAGTATTTACTATTGAATTGTAATAGAGTACAAATAATTTTAATATGATTACATATGGAGAGTCAATTAAAATTTAATTGTATTAATTTATTTTATTATTTTCTTATAAAAATAATCTATCTTTAATAAATATCTTTAGTAAGAAAATTTTTGTTTTGTTTTCTTTGTTTATTTCCTTTTTTTTCATTTTCTTTCTTAGGCTAGTCAAATAAAATATATATTTTTTCTATTATATTTCAATATCATATGAATAATTTCTGAAATCTGTGATTTAACCTTATAAATTATAAATAGTTGATGGTGATGAACCCCATTCTCAACAATTCTTTAAAGCCTTCATTATTGGAAGAAAATTCATTCCCAAAAAAATTTAGAATTTGAGAGTCACCCCCTCTAGTTATTGGATACTTTTAGTTAGTATAAAGTGTAAAGGATATTTACTTCATAGGGTGCCTTTCCATTGTTCTTTAAAATATAAAAACCTAAGGAACAATAGGGCTTTTACCTCCTATATTTTTTATAAACCAAATAGGTCCTATAGAGAACACATGGATTTATCACTTCCTCAAAGTCTTATCTAGGAAAAAATGCATTATAAGGTGACCATCCTCCTCGGATGCTAAAAATTCCTTAAATTATTTAAATATTAAATACTCTTTGTATTCTTTGGATTCTAGGACTGCGAGCCATCATTGGTTCAGTGTTTTACTATCAATCAATACCTTTGGAATTTGTTGGTGATGTAGAACTTCCAATACAATATATACACATATGGTGTTGGTAAAGGGAAAAAATGTAGCAGAAAAAGTATTATGCCATTTGTCCATAATTTCAAGATCACAACACCTATTTTGTTGTATAAATTTAGCCACATGCCATTAGCGTTGTAATTATTATTTATTATTATAATGAAATATTAATCGTTACAATATTTATAATTAATATGATATTAATAATTAATTTTAGAAATTAACATTTGTTACTATTATGACTATTAATATTGTAATTATTAATGATTATAATTATATTTATTATTACAATGAAATATTAATCGTTACAATATTTATAATTAATATGATATTAATAATTAATTTTAGAAATTGCATGCAAGGGTATGGTTTAGTGGCCAGCGGCCGCATTGTTAAGGCGTTCGTGTTGTTAAGGCGTTCGTGCTATTAAGCAGGTCACGAGTTCAAGTCTCGTCTTATCCGGATTCTGCTCTTGCTGGCTGGGCAGTTCCCTGAGAGGTTATAGTGGTAACCGGGGGTTGGACCCCGCGCTGCGCGTGTGAAAGCTGCCTGATGTTGCCGATCCCTCTAACCAACAAAAAAAAAAATTAATTTTAGAAATTAACATTTGTTATTAGTATGATTATTAATATTGTAATTATTAATAGTGTAGATCCATTTTAACCTGAGATCAAATTTCTTCGAATGTAATTTTTTTAATCATAATTTTTTTAATCATTTAAGATGGATCTTAGTTGGTCATTGTCTAAATCAACTTCATAAAACTCAAAAACCATAGAAATATAGATATATAAAAATTAAACTTTAATTAATTTAAAATATTTATATTTGCATTGTAACAATGTTCCTAAGTAAATAATATATTTACAATATTTCTATTTTTGTTAAATATGGAATTTTTTATATTATTTGAACATGTTAAATCTCTCTCTTTCGTCTCATATATTTGTATTTCCATTTGTATCTTTATCTTGTTAACATATGATATCACTATTAATATTTTTTATAAGACTCGTTTTTTTTTAAGTTGATGCGTGATGATGTAAGTGTTACCCATGTGACAAAGTATATGTCATACTAGGTTGTATATGCACCTAACTACTTTGGATTCAATTATAATAGTTATAAAAAATAAGAGTAATAATACTATATGTCAATTAAATAGAGTTACAAATGGAAATAAAAAATATTTATATAGATGGAGGAGAGATATAATATTCACATATAAAAACCCAAAAAAAATACATGTTTACACATATATAGAAAATTACAAATTATTATTTCTATATATGTGAAAATATTAATTCTCTATTTTTATCTCTTTATAAATAAGATTTTATATATGAATCTCTTTTTCCTAAGAAAAAAATGTATTTTGTTATTTGAAATGAAAATGAAAGTATTTTTGAAAGGTGCTTAAAGCATAATCTTCTAAGAAAACTAGCAAAGGGGCTTAAGACAAATTCAAACTATAACAGACAATGAAAAAACAAGAGTCGCAACACTAAATATATTCAAATAAATCAATGACCATACATCCTTAAAAAAGGATATAGACTATCATACATAATAAATAATCATCTTTCATTCTGAGAAAAGGCCAGTTTCTATCTAAAATGTAATCAATTTTCTTGACAATGTTGTATACATGTTTCAGTCCCCAAGGGATTACTTAGACAACAAGGCTCAAACTCATTACAAGAAATATTTATTATGAACTCAACATGTCACATGTATGAATTGAATAGTTGGGGAGGATAACAACATTTATCCCAATCACTCGAGCTAAACCAAATGATATTTTATATGTAAATAGCATATCTCTCTTTCATATATGTGTGTATGCTTACACACACACACACACATGGATATTTTCACATACATACATACATATGTCTATATTTATACATGTGTATATGTACATGTGTGTGTGTGTGTGTTCAAACTCAACATATAGTGAAGAGAGTATTACCCACGCAACAACATATGTCCCATACTAGGCTCTAGAGGAACCTCACTACTCTTAGAATTATTATCATTATTAATAATTCTCAAATGTGAACTAAACATTGAAGTATATTAATTGGAATGCATTTCAATAGTAGAGCATAATTAATACCCAATGTGCCCCAAGATCAAATTTTTCTAGTACATTTTGATATACCATCTTCTAGTAGAGTAATGAATTCAAAGGTGAATAGACGTGATCATTTGCAAAGTTAATGTGAAGCATAAGTGGTGTGTGGTTTTGTCAATTCAAAATGACTAAATAATTATAAATGTCATATTGTAATTGATCATTATTGATGTGATGAAATCCATATGAAGGTGATACTTTTGCCTATATTTGGGGATTGGAATTGACATGGTTTTAATACCAGTATTCCTCCCTTTTAACCTCATATAACACCCATTTTAACCAATTAATTCCATCCTTATGCACTTTCCACAAAAAGTCACTAAAGAGACCTACAAGGTAACTTGTTGACATTATATATGTATTTCAATGTTTTAGCATGATTACGAAACTTAATTATAGGTTTGATGCTACTAAGGATGTTTTTTCAATAGATTCAATAACCTCCATGGGTTCTTGTAACCAACCTCCAAGTTCATGATGGTTCCACCACTTCTGGGTAGAAAAGGCGACATGGGTTGTCTTCTACACATCACCAATATGTTGTGATGTCAATCAAATCAGGTCATGGGTCCTTAGATAGTGTGTTGAATTCCAATCAAACTCGAGTTTACCAAATCAAAAAATTTGAAATGAAACACAACCATCGAGCCTGCATGATTCAATTTTCCAAATCATGCACACAAAATCAGTTTGCAGTTGCACAGGTTAGATCACTATCTTGAATTTCCTAGGAGATCCACTTGTGTTTTCCTTTCTTGACTCCTATTGAGATCAATGTTGTAATGGATGTGTGAGACAAGGGATCCCTTGGAATCGCTCCCCTTTATCATGCAAATACAAAAAATTTGACCCTTTGTGCATCACATAAGGGCAAGTGGAGGCTAGGAGAATATATCAATCAAACTTATATTTATTTTTACCTTAGATTGACTGGTTACTAAGTTTTTCCTACATCAATTGACATGCTATTCATTGTGATCAAGTTAATACAAATGTGGTGTGCTGGTGTTGATTAATATCTGATGTTTGTGAAAACTCTTCATCTAGCTTAAATCATTAACACATGAAACGTAGTTGGTTTGGAGGGACCACCAATCCAGCCATGTCAAAATTTCATATTCATTGTATATTATTTCTTGAATGTGTGTGGTAATACCCTATTTGTTTTGAATCCCAGTGTGTAAGTTTTGTTATGTCACTTCTCAAATTTTTATTGTTTTATTGTTGTATGCCTGTTGCATATCTTCTTAATCGTGTTTGATATATTATATATGTATTGTTTTTCTAATACTTATAGTGTTTCGGGTATGTAATAGTATTTGTATTAACATTGTTTTTTATAAGTGTGAGTGATAATGTTGTGTGTGTTTCAATTATACAAAAACAAAGTTATCCCCTTGTCCAAAATAGAGTACAAATTCATATAAGTAGTATGCATATGAGCCCATGAAATTGAACCTTAGTCTAGCCTTTATTTTCCATGCAAAAGTAGATAAGTTTCATTCCCTAGTGAATTTTGGTGTGTTGCTAGAAAATTCGTTGTTTTGCTAGATTTACTTTTGAATTGCAGAGTGTGAAGAGAATGCACTAAGTAAAATGTTAAGCTTTTCTTCCCTCGTGGTTGTGTAATGATCATTTGGTCCAATCATCATGACAGAAAATGTCTTGTCAATCATGGAAATCATAGCAAACCCTAGTGGCCTTATTAGTCTTAAAATTATTTGTTTTCCCTGCCTTTACTTGTGGTTTTACCCTCACAATGAACCAACCATGAGATTTAGTTTAACGTTTCTTGAACGAGATATGATGCAACAATTGTCATGTGCAATAAGATTGTCTCATGAAATCCATATCACAATCTTCCTCATGTCTATTCTCTAGAGTAGAAGTTCCTTGTGAGTTTACTTTTAGTTTGGTTTGGTTTCCCATGTCATTTTATTTCAAAGCGATATGATGGAAACCCATAAGTAATCTAGCTTATGCACATATAGTGTAGTATCTCAAAATTCATGAACATCTTGGTTGATAATTTAATGTCAGATCTTTAAGAAATTGAATCGACCAACATTTTTGGTGTTGTTATTGAGGAGATACTAATGAGATCTGTGCATTGATACTTTTTTTTTTCAATTAAGCTGTGTGAATGATTTTGGCACTAGCCTTCTAGATCCAACTGCTTGTTTCATAGTTCTAATAGAAATGCTAGGATTATATGAGTAGGGATAAGACTAGAGACATTAGGGGTAGATTTACAAGAATAGAAAAGATAGTAACTTTTGATAAGAAAACCCCTTTGAATTATAAATTACTAGAAAGTACATCAAAATGAAGAGAAGTAAGAATAACTCCATTGTCAAGTCCAACATTTGGGGAAAGTAGTTTGAGGGTCCAAAATCAAATAGTTGGGGAAAGTAGATTCAGATTTCAGAGATCAATAGTTAAGGCTTCATTAGAAAGCACAAAGTGGGAGACTCATAGTTCAAAGATCTAAAAATTCAAAGAAATAAGAGCCATGTTGTTATTTTTTGTAGCATAGGATGGTGTTATAGTATCGAAAATTTTCAGAGAGGCTAAGAAACACTAGGAATCCATAATCCATAAAAGGTTTCAAGAAAATCCACCTAGAAATGCCTTAATTAAGTTAATTAATCAGTAATTAAATTTTCCTAACTCTACATTAGGGAAAAGGATTAATTAACAACAATTAATTGATGAAGGTGATATTTCTCTAGAAACTCACACAGATCAACTAGGAAATAATGTCAGTCATTGATTAAGTTTTAATATTGGTCGTTGGAGTCCCAACTGGAGATTATATGAATAGGTCAATGGGTAGATGGAGGAACACACTTGAGATCAATTTCCTTGGGTAATTCGATCTTCCAGAGAGAAAAATCTGGAAGATTTTGAGCCAGAGAGGATACTCATAGACATATATGGGTAGAGATAGTGAGTTTGGAGGAAGTCTTCTAGTTTCAGAAAGTCATCTACAGGACGGTTGTTTGAGGTTGGGAGAATTTTTCTGAAGGGGCGAATGAGTCATCCTCAGAGGATTGATTGGGAAAACATCTTGATCAGTTGCAGTTTCCAGGTAGAGTGTACCAATTCCTGTGAAGATTTGACGTGGATATTGATGTAGGGGTTTTGTGGAGCCCAATATTCGCCAATTTTGGAGCTAGATCAATGTTGTGTGAGACAAATTTTGTTCACTAATTTTTGTGACTAGTTTTCCTGCAGTGGATTGCTAGTTTGAGCATCCGGTTGTGCTCAAAATTTTCTCATTGCTACTTAATAATAAAAACCCTCAGTTGTTGCACCGGTTTTCCCACATTGGGTTTTTCTGGGGACATTTGTCCAAAAATAACGGTGTTATGTTTGTGTGTGTGTGTGCCATTATTTTCTTAGTTTCATATTTATCTTCCATGTGATTTTATTTGTGAATATTGTAGTGTGATTCATTTTTTATTGTTGTAGAAATAAACTGCACAATTAATTTATAGCTAAAAGAATTAATTCCAGTTTCTGAAATATAATTTTAGTAGTGAAATTTTCAATAGGGAAGCCCATAAGTAGAAGAATAAAATTCACTTTTTAGAGGGATCAACGAGAAATTTTTTTTAGGGTTACGCAGTTCCTAGCCAAGTGATCCAGGTGGATATCGGTGGCCACCCACCTATTCCATTTGGACCAGCACCATCAATTCTTGCAGCTTTTCACATTCAGCACAACTTACTATTTTTAGTAGGTTTTCGGGTCCTCCACTCTCGGAGCCGTTTTGGGGCTTAATGATCCAGGTGGATATTGGTGGCCACCCACCTCTTCCATTTGAACCCCCATCTTTAGTTTTTTCAATTTTCAAGTTGCAACAAAACTTACTATTTTTAGCAGTTTTTCGGGTCCTGAACTTCCGGAGCCGTTTTGAGGCCCTAAACGACATTTTTTGGGAAAACGGAGAGCAACATTGGTCCATGGACCAATGTTGCTCGTTCAAAAATTGAAGTCCTCGGATAGATCTTTCTAACGAGCTATTGAACGCGTCAAACGGAGATCGAGTGCCAAAGTTATGCCCCCGGGAAGTTGAACCACCAATTTACCCAAACGGGCGCCCACAGTTTTGGCGCCTCATCTCCTACGGTTAGGTTTTTGGACGTTTCAAATTCTACATTGTTTCTCAACAATAAATAGGCCCTCGAGCCTCATTGTAACACAGTTCAGAGGTCTGTAGCCACCACATCTCTTCTCAGAGATTTGCTACCAGCACCCTAGCTATTGTATTTCCATTATGTCTGTAAGCATATTTCTGTTATTTGATATTAATGAAATGACGCATTATTTCCGCTGCATATCTATGTTTATGGTTATTTCTGTATTCTGTTGCGTTCCTGCATAAATCTGGATCACCAAGTAGTGCGAATTGTTGGGAAATTCAATTTTTTCAGTGTAGGGTTGCAAAAAATTTTGGCTTACTATATTGAGTGATTCTAGGAGGCAGAAGGAACACCAATAGCTTATATTTTCACTAAGAAGATTCATTTTTTTCGGTGAAAAAGGGTTTTTCAATAGTTTTTCTAGAGCATAATCAACACCAGGTGGAAGAGAAATGTGCACACACAAAGGGAATTTCTCTTAGAGGGTTTCTAGTTTAGAAATCCAAATTTCCAATTGTAGTCGATAGTAGCTAAAATCAAATTTTCTCACTCAAGAAGGGAGTGCGAATAACATACTCAACAACTAAGTAGGAGAAAGAGGGAGGTTTATGTTTTAGTTTTAGAGATGGCCATAGTTGGGCTTATATATTAGGATAGGTTGGAGGGAGCTTCCAACTATGTCATCTGGAAGGCCAACATGTCCTTCCTGTTAGATGAGCATGGATTGAAAACCTTTGCAAAGAGATTTTTGCTAGTATCTATTGATGCAAATCAGCTAAAAGAGTACAGGAAAGAAATGGCCAAGGCGAAGCGGATGATCCTATATGGAGTCTAGAACCATAGAGTCTCACATATATATAGCAAGAACATTTCTAAGGAGATGTGGGATTCTCTCGCACAACAACACCAAAATCCTTCTGAGAAGCATAAGATGTTCCTGAAAGAGAAGATGAGAAACATTAGGATGTATAAGGGTGAATTCACTGATCCATTTCTCACCATAATTCATAGAATTTGAGATCATCTTGCAGTTATGGGAGAGGTGCCTAAAGACAAAGATATTGTGTGTTTGGAATTGAAAAATGTCTTAGATGATTGGGAGATATTCATCTAAGGCATATTGGGACGAGATAATCTACCTAGGATGTGGTCAGACCTGGAGAAGGAGGATATGAGGTGAGTACTAGTGAAGACCTCCATCAATGGCAGCAACAGTAAGGGTTCAAATTTGAGAAGGAGAAAGATAATGTAGCCCTGCATAAAAGGGTCCTAGTTAGGGACAGAGTTCACAAGGAGAGAAGAATAAAAAAAAGGACTTATACAGTACTTAGTGTCCTCAAAGGAAGAAACACAAGAAGAAGAATCAGGACCAAGCAGAAACATCCGTAGAGATATATAAATTTTCCTCTAGGTTGGAGGAATACTTCACCATGTTTGTATCTATACCTCTAGGAGTGAGGTGGGGTCATATGGAGCTATAGTCACAGAGTTTCACATAGATTTGGGTAGGTTCCATTGAGGTAAGAATCCATTAGTATTTTCTCATGAATAATTACCTTGATACAAGGGCCCAAATTATTTAGTAGTAGGAGGATCAATGTCAGTTGTTGTAGTCATATTCTAGAGTGAGAGCTGTAGAATAGTTGCAGTGAAGTGTTGAGGAGCGCAGGGCAGTGTTAAAAACAGAGCAGAAGGCTCAGTGTAGAGTCAACATCAACGTAGATTTCTTAGTAGAAAGTTCAAAGGCTAGTGCAGTCATATGCTCAGGAGAAATTTGCAACACAAAGACACACTTAATTTGATATTTTGGATGCTTCTCAGTTGCAGTAGTTGCGGTAGAAGAAACAATAGTTGAGAGGGAGTTGTAGTGCAGATGCAGAGTTTGTAGTATTATAGCAGTGTCAACAACCACATAGGTGCAACATATTAGTTGCACAATGGTTGGTGGGAAGTGGAAAGCAAACATAGTGGCTAGACATCAACAACGTATATGGAGGATGATGCAGAGACAGGGTGTTGCAGCAATATGGCACTAGAATACCTTCCTCACTAAGAGGGAGTGTTATTTTTTTGTATCATTTGATGGTTTTATATCCTTGACGGTTGTTAAAGAGGCTAAGAAACACTAGGACTCGAGAACCTAGAAAATGTTTAAGGAAAATCCACCCAGAAATGAATTAATTAAGTTAATTAATCAATAATTAATGTTTTCCTAAGTCTAACTTAGGGAAAATGATTAATTAACATCAATTAATTGAGGAAGGTGAGATAATCTCATCCATTGATTAAGCTTTAATCTTGGTCGTTGGAGTCCCAACTAGAGATTATAAGAAAATATCAATGGGTAGATGGAGGAACACACTTGAGATCGATTTCCTTGGGTAGTTCGACTTTCGAGAGAGGAGAAGCATTATGCAGGAAGAGTTCAAGCCAGAGAGGATAAACAGAGATGGATTTGGGTAGAGACAATGAGTCTAAATGAATTATTTCAGTTTTAGAGATTTATCTACAAGAGGGCCAAGGTTCCTTAGTGAGGCTCCAGAGTGCTAGCACAAAAGCTTCAGAGGAAGAGTTCTATTGGGCTAGTTAGAGGGTCGATTCAATTGTTGGAGGATAGGAGAAATTTTGGAAGGAGATAGTGAGTCATTATTAGGGGCTAGATTGGGTAGACAACTTAATCAATTACAATTTACAGGAAGAGGGTATCAGTGCCTGCGCAAAGGCTGATGCAAGGGTTTTGTGGAGCCCAGTATTTGCTAGTTTTGGAGTTTGATCAGTGCTGAATGAGACAAAATTTGTCTCAAAATTTTTTGTGGCTAGTTTTCCTGTAATGGATTTCCAATTTGGGCATCTAGTTGTACAAATACTTTTTTCACTGTTGCTTAGTAATAAAAACCCTCAGTTATTGCATCGGTTTTCCCACAATGGGTTTTTATAGGGACATTTGTCCAAAAATAGTGATGTTATATTTTTGTGTGTGTTTTCCAGTATTTTATCAATTTCCAGTTTATCTTCCACATAATTTTATTTGTGAATATTGTAGTGTGATTAATTCGTTGTTTTCCTAGCAATAAACTGCATAATTAATTTACAT
Source organism: Pinus albicaulis (assembly GCA_034641835.2). Lineage (NCBI taxonomy): Eukaryota > Viridiplantae > Streptophyta > Pinopsida > Pinales > Pinaceae > Pinus > Pinus albicaulis. The sequence goes on along the minus strand of CM076577.1, from coordinate 772,890,442 downwards.
TTATAAGAATTAATTCTAGTTGCTGAAATAGAATTCTAGTAGTGAAATTTTCACACATGGAACATGTAAACCCTCAAAGGGTCCCACAGTAGAGTCAACCGTTGTAGGAAGTCAAATCCAACTTCCATAACTCTAAATAAGCTCCAATATAATCAGAGGTTTGGATACTCCTCCAAAAGACATGGAGTTCAACTTTATTGGATGAATGAATATGGAAGGAGGACGTGTAGTCAAATTCTTGGATTTATTGTTGTAGATTTTATTTCACATGTTCAAATGAAAATTATTCCTCCATCAATTTTTCCTCATTTTCATGGTATGGTCATTGAATAAAATGATGTATTTCTCTCTGAATTTGACATATTGTGTCATGGTAATGATTATTTTAATCATGCATAAAACTTTAATTTATTCCCTACCACTCTCAAGGACTTGGCCTTGCATTAGTTAAAGGGATTAGGAGAGAATACCATACAAACATGTGATGAAATGTGATAAAATTTTCTTTGAAAATGTAAAGATTATGGTAAATATATATAGATAAAGGAAGATATTTTCAAAATGGCACAAAAAGATGATGAAATTCCATAATATTATCTTGAATGATTCATGTATAATCTTCAAAGATCAAGAAAAAATAAGATCGACCAAGATATTTTAGAACCATTAGTTTTAGATATTTTTCCGATGAATCAATTAAACTTATTACTTTGATTGGGGAAGAGGATGTGTCACAACTAACTTTTAATGGAGTTACTGATCTTTACAGAATATATGCAAGGGATCAAGCTCGATCTCGTAAGGGAATTCGAGACACTTTTTCAAAATTTACCAAATCAACTACAAGTGGTGTTACTAGAGAATAGTTAGGAAATTTATTAGAAAATTTCAAAATTGAACTTCTTGGCACTCTTAGTATGTAGTTAGATACCTTACAGATTAAAAAGAATAAAGAATATGAGAAATTTCATTTTTCTATTTTCTGTTCTAAATGTAGAAAAAAGCATCCAATTAAAGAATTCCCTTTAGATAATATTAATGTTTTTTGTTATTTGTACAGGTAAACATTTGAAAAAAGTGTTTTTTATCCACGTGAGATAAAGGAAATGCACCAAGGAGAATCTCAAGTAACAAAGAAACTATGTGCATTAGTACCAAAGAGGCCTTGGAAGTCGAGAACCTCAAGTATGACCTATAAAATTGCATAACAATTTCCTTCTTATTATCCTCAACAATATCCATCTATGTTTTCTAATTATATTGTGTATTAGGAAGCATGCATACTAATCATAATCTGGATCAGGGGAAAAATTAGCTCAAAATTCAAAGTCCTCAGAATTACACCAAAATAGAACCACAACGACTGGCTCGTTGCTAGGAATCCAACGCAACTCATTTCGTTGAAAACCGGGTTCAGATGAATAATTTATGGTCTGCTGATCGTCGTTCAAAATAGGCAAAAATTTTGAAAAAAATTGCATAACAGGTACAAGGTGATGACATGGCAGCCTAGTCAACATATAGAGAATATTCTTCAGTTTCTGTCCAATGGAACTGTGACAAGTGTCACTGTTGGATTTGCTATTTTGGTTTTTGAAGGTGAAGATTTGCCCAATGTCCTCCAAGGTTGAATGTGAGTTCATGAATATTTATGTGTTGGAAATTGTTTTTTTATTATTAAGTTTAGATTAATGAATATATATATATATATATATATATAATTATAATATTTTATATGGATATTAATCATATATTATATTATATTTTATATATATATTAATATTTATTAAGAAATTTGCTGGTGAGGGAGAAGGTCTCTTGGGCAAGACCCAGGTTCAGGATGGAGGCCAACAAGGTTTTCCATAGTAGTCTAGCACAACACTGACATTTTCGCTCTACTCCAAAGAGAAAAGAGTCTCACCCGAGGCATGCCGTGACCTTAGTAAGATTAGGATCAGATCAGGTATCGAACAAGCATAACATATGGAATAAAATAGCCAGAAATGGATGCTCTAAATAGATATGAATACTCTGCAAATGATAGTACTTATGAGCGTATGCAGGATGAATTTTTTTTTAAAGTAACCCACACATTCAATTGAATCAGAAACACATTCCATAACTCAGGACGTCGAACCCAGATCATAATATATTGCATTAACACAAGGGACAATACATTGCTCCTCAGAGCGATCCTGGCAGAACAGATTACAAGATTATCACATATGATAGAACATAATGAACAGACCAAACAGAGCTCTCCTACGACTCCCTTCCTCTGATCCCTAATGTGCCAACCTCCTGTCTCTGCTGGCCAACTGCCTATTTGTTCCCTTACCAACGTGACTGTCAGTTATCCCTTCCTTTCCGCTCTACTATTTGTTGCATCTCCCTGATTACTGGAAGTACTCTGTTTGTTCTTTGTCACTTCCTCTAGCCATCTGTGTCTGTTTCCGCAACAGCCATACCACCTTCTCTTTAGCTCTCCGCAACCGTGACAAATCTCTATCCACTGTGATTGTGCTCTGCTACCTTTTATCCGCAACTAAAAATCATTTTATTTCAAAACAAGGGCCCCAACAGGCCCCGACCACATACTATTGACTCGTCTCGAGTCAATTGTTTTCTACTGCATTGGTCTCCATCGGTCCGCTTTCCTTCATGGTCGGTCCTGTATTCTCCTTTTCCCCTTCTTGTCCAAACAAGGGCCCCAACTCAGGAACCTTTGCCAATGCTGATGCTTTGAGTTCTTTGAAGCCGAAAATGGCCTATTTCCATCCCTGCATGAGCAGGTCTATCTCCTTGGTGGCCTATTCTTCTTCTTTTTCCCCTAAGACGGTCAGCAACTTACTAAATACGTTCTTAATCTTACTGTCGGACTCGATAGTCATTTGCTACATTGTTTGGGCAGTAAGCTTGACAGGATGCCTTAGCTCCCAGAGGGCCTGTTTGGCTATTGCTAAATGTTCCTCAATTTGGTGTATCTTGACCTCCAGCTCTTCCACTTGGTTGTCTAGTTGGTCAAGTTTTTCGGGGTTTGTGGCCTCTTGAATTTCCTTTGACACTAGCTACAGTTGTGCCGAAATCGGTTGTGATTTCAAAGTCAGCGAGGTTGAACACTCATGTAGATTTTTTAGAAGGTCATATGCTTCCTTCATTGTGGTGCTCAGAGTTTCCTGCATCCCAGTTACTTGGTTCTATATTTCTGTTATTTTCTCTGTGTCGATGACTGCTGGATCTGGTAGTGCGGGCCTGGGTGCTAGCGCTGCTTTTAGTTCTATATTTTCTCGGTTGAGATTCAAACATGTTATCCTGACATGAAGGGATTTCCCAACTGGGTCTCTATCTAATAGGTTGACCGGTATCTGATCGTTGTGAGTCGTTACTGTGGGCCAGAGATCCTTGAAAATCTGTCACTGTTTCCAGTTGGGTCTGGAAATTGTCTTTCTCTTTCTTTAACTGCTCATGATATTCAATAAGCACGATGATTTGTACTTGTTACTGTTCAAATTTCTGTTGGAGTTCAGTGTGGAGACCTTCAGCCTGCTGCGCTGCTCGTTGAATAAAATTGTACAACTACATCGTTGCCTAGGTTTGCATACTTTCATCCCTAGATGTATCTTGATTTGGCGGTCTTTCTTGGAGTGGTTGACAAATTGCAATGGACATGGCTGAGTGTTCCTAAGGTGATTGTGGCTGTGTCGGTTGCGGCGATGAGTTGTTAGGGTTACCTATGCTTGGATTGGGCTGCATATGGTGAAGTATTAAGTTTTCTTGATGAAATGGGTTTAGCTCCCTGGGCGAAGGTGTTGTATTTTCAATGAAGGATCCCCCTCGACTTAAAAGGTCCTGAAAAGTGACCTGTTCAACGAGGGGTTGGTTAACCTCAGGTACCAGTGCTGTACCGGAGTTAACTTCTGCCTCGTTGTCTCCATTTTTTTTACTCTTTTCTCTAACGGGTTCAGAGATGGTGGCTGATGTGGATGGAGTTCGAGTTGAATGGTCTTTGGAGGTGAATGATGTGTGGGACAATGAATGGTTAGTGCAAGGTGGAGATATACGAATATTTAAAAATTAGTAAGGGTTGAATAGAGGTAGCTCCTAATTTACCTGGGGTTCTGTCATTGGCTCTTCCTGGATTGGAGCTCTCGTGTCCATTGGTTGCGTTTGATCCTCCCCAATGAGATCAACGACCTGGCTAGACACTGTATTTTTTTCCTTCTTGGATTTTGGTGTAGCTATGGGTGGCTTGAGGGCTTTACTCTTTTTGATAGGAACTGTGGTTGTTGCCGGTGGTGAATTAAACAAGCTAAGTGGTATGGTCATTAATATGGGGACTGTGATGGAAGAACAAGTAGAATTGGATGCCTGAAAATCTGTAAAAGTTGGAAACAATGGAGAATCACTAGTTAGAGTTTGCATTACTCGGTTGAAGCTTTGTACCTTTGTGTTCAGCTCCTTGATGATCGGTGTCAACTGCAATCGCAACACTATGGCCATTGTTTCATTCAGCGTCTCCCCTGGAAATGGATCTGGCAACATGCCATCAAATGAATAGAAATAGACCCTGCTTCTAACATCCATGCCCACCCCTAGCCAGAAACATACTTCAGTATGGACAGCTCTCTCATCGATTTGAAACTTCAATGGTTTCATTTTGAAGGCCAATTTCAGCACACATGTTGGCCTGATGTAGGTTTTCTTGTGGTTAAATCCAAACCATATCTGCTCAGAGTAATTGTCCAGCAAGCTCTTTGGGATTCTCTGCTGTGTCATTGCCACATTGACCATTTGGCTGTACCAGAACTTGAATGCTTCTTCATTTACCTCCTTGGTGCTCAAGTACCCTGACACCTTCCAAGGTGTGAATTTCATCGCTAACAGTTGACCTGTTGCGATTTCCATAGGTTGTCTGATTCCCGGGAATGTCCATTTCCACATCGCCAATGCCATGATAAGATAACCATAGATGAAACTAGTGGCTCTCTTGTAGTTATCTTCGCAAGCTTCGAATAGCTCATTAAGTAAAAATGAACACCAATTTAATTGTGCCCCCTGGATACAGTGCTCCGCAACTGAGATGGTATCAAACGTGCACTCACCTTTTGTGTAATGCCTCATGGTTTTAATCGCAATAAGATAATAGGCGAATTTTACTGATGGCTTGTTTATAAGGTCTATCTTTTCCCCTTTTCCTCCTCTCTTGGTGTCATAATTATTGTAGTAATCACCATCTCCTGCCTTCTTCACCCTCTTTGACACATTTTGGAACACCGTGGAGATGTCTCTACCTTCTTGTGATATCCTTGTCAACCTGTGAATATATTCCACGTGAATTGGTATTTCTTTTCCTAGCCACAATGACCCATTGTGGATCCTGCTCAGCAGGAACTTTGTGCATTGCATCACAACCCCTGTGGTGCCGAACACTGGAAGATTTCTGAGGTTTAGTATGGTTGATTGCTAGACACCTTTGAAGTCTGGGAGCACTCTTTTTGCTTCTTGTTCTACTTCAGTTGCATAATTTTCCATGTAGACTTGTTTCTTCATCACTGGGAATTGGAAAGAGTCCGTCAGGTTGGTGTCAATCAACGACACACTATGATATTTCCCCACCAGCAACTCCAGCTTCTGGATTTTGGCATCGAGCTCTTGCTCAATGACTGCTGGTGCTACCTTGGTCATTTTTTCTCTTCTTTGGTACAATTGCAAAGATACTCCTTTTATTTCCTTGTAATTTCATGCTTCTGGATACCCCTTTTGGACTTCTTTTGATGAAGTTTCTGTTGCCCCTATTGCTGTTTCTGGTTCTAACTCAAACTTCTTTTCCATTATCGTGCTTTCTTTCATGCAAGTTATGTAATTAACTGGCACACATGAGGTTGATAAGGCCCCATAACTAATTAATTTTCCCTGCCTTCCCCCGCGGCTATAATCGTGTGATTAGTTAGTAGGATGAGGTGGGTTCTGAAAAAGTTGACTGTGACTTCAGGAATTGGGTAGAAGTGATGGGTAATGATTATGGCATATTATGGAAAATTTATTGTGGTATGGACGATGCTAATTATGTCAATTACTTCTCAAATCTCGGTAATCCTACAGACTGACATGGGTACTATGAGTCATGATGATGGAATGATGTTTGACATGCTTGTTCTCTGACATGGATGACATGCTAGACACTGGCATGATGGACACTACCATCCCCCTGACCACAATCGGTTGCTTTGTGGTCTCTGTGTCGCAACTTTGAGTTTTTTTTGTGCTTGGAATTGTCTCTATTGGGATTTATATCTAGGCTTGTTTCAGGTGCGAGAGAGTTATTGACTCTATCTATTCTAATTTACCCTACTAATTCCTCTTGGTTGCAAGAGTTATTGAAAATTTAAATGTAGAACTTACTCGTGATAGGGCTTCAAGCGTGCACCATTCACCCATCTTGGTAGTATCTGGCCATCCAGTTGTGCTAGCTGAACTGCTCTTGAATCTCTGATTTCCATGACGTGATACGGTCCCAGCCAATGTATTCTCAGTTTAGCTAGGAAATTCTGGAACTTGCTGTCGTAAAGTAAAACTTTTCCGCCAACCATGAACGTTTTGTGCTTGACATGGTAGTCGTGCTAGGATTTTTGTCTCTCTTTCTGGATAGTTTGGTGGAATTCTGCTAGAAACCTATCTTCTTCCATCTCTTGTGGTTTTTTCAATCGCTCTTTCAGCGAGTATTCATTTGATAATTGAAGTGACGTTGTAATTAGGAGGCTCGGTATGAAAAAATCAGCCGGTACTAGTGCTTCCCTCCCGTGCACCAGCTGGAACGGGGTCTGGTTGTTTAGTCTTTTGACAGTTATTCTGTACGACCACAGTGTTGCTAGTATCCGTTCGTCCCAGTCGTCTCGTTCAACATTGCAAATATTTGTTAAACCCTTACCTGAATCTTATTGAATGCTTCTACTATACCATTAGCTTGTGGATGGTAAGGACTGATTTTATGATGTTGTACCATGAAGTTTTGTAGCAGAGATCTAATGGTTGCATTGATGAAATGCGTACCTTGATCGTTTGTCAAAATTTTCGGGCAGCCAAATCTGTTGATGATATTTTCAAATATGAATCAAGCTGTTGTTTCGGCTGTGCAATATTTCACTGGTATCGCCTCTGCCCACCTTTTCAAATATTTTGTTGCAGTTATTATATACCTGGCCTGTGAGTGCCTTGCGACAAGTGCAATCGGTCCTATAAAATCAACTACCCATTTCTCAAATGGCTTCAGTGCCTTTACCAGGTGGAGTGGGAGCTCATCCCTGTGTGATGGACGTCTCATCCTCTAACATACATCACTTCTTTTTACAAATTCCTTACTGTCCATGTGTACTTTCAGCGACCAAAAACCTGCCTGCAGTACTTTCCTTGCCGTTAGTTTTTCTCCGAAATTCCCTCCTGCAACTCCATAGTAGCATTCCCACAGTATGCCTTCTCTCTCATGATCCAGAACACACCTTCGAAATTTTTTTTCTAACCCCATCTTATACAGGTGTCCTGCTATTAGTTGATACTCTATTGCTCAGACTACTAAATTTTTTTTCTGGGCTGCCGTATATTCAATTGGGCACTGTCTTGTTGTCAGATAGGTTGCTATCTGGTCTAAGTAGTCTGGGATGGCTTCTACTCTAAAAATATCAGCATCCAGCAGCTGATCATCTAGAGATCCTCTGTTTTCCCTGTTTTATAGCCTTGAAAGGTGATCAGGCCCCACATTCAGTCTCCTGGGTTTCACTATCACCTCATAGGTGAAATCCTGAAAGAGTAGGAGCCATCTATAGATTCTCCCCTCCAAGACTAGTTTGTTAACTAGGTACTTTAAAGTTGAATGGTCTGTGAAAAACTTAAACATACCTCCTAGTAGGTAGTGGCGGAACTTCTGAAGGGAGTGCACCGTTGCCAATACTTCGCGCTCTATTTTGGTGTAGTTCCTTTCTGCTGTTGATAACTTACGACTTGCAAAATAAACTGGGTGATCCACTGAAGTGTCTCCTGATTGAGCCAGAACTACTCCAAGTGCGATGCTAGAAGCATCAATGTGGACATGAAACTGCTTATCCCAATTTGGGTGAACCAATATTGGCGTACTTGCCAACTTTTATTTCAAGGTATTCAGGGCTATTGTGCAATTTTCTGCCCAACTGAACTGCTCTGATTTCCGCAACAACTTTTCTAATGGGGCTGTTATCTTCGCATAGTTGCGGATGAATCGCCTATAGTAGCTTGTGTGGCCTAACAACGACCTTATTTACTTCACAATTTATGGCGCCTCTAGGTTAATTATAACTGCCACCTTTGCTAGATCTACACAAACGCAATGTTTGCATACAACATGTCCTAGCGGTGTTCCAAAAGGCGCTGAAAAGATGCACTTCTTGAGGTTTAATGAAATCTGGAGTTGCCTACATCTATCGAACATTATCCTCAATAGAATTGCATGGTCCTTTAACAGGCTGTAGACGGTCTAGTCATCCATATATACTTCCAGGAATTTTTGGATGTATTCCCGAAATGCTACTATCACGATTCATGAAAATACTGCTAGCGCGTTTTTCAACCCGAATGACATTACATGATGTGCAAATGAGCCCCATTCGGTGGTGAAATTTGTGTTCTTCTTATCTTATTTGGCTATCCTTACTTGAAGGTATCCTGAAAATCCATCCGTAAAAGAGTAAGCCTCATTTCTTGCAATGTTGTCGAGAACTTCGTCACTGAACGGAGTAGGGAATGGGTCATGTATACACGCATTATTCAAGCTCCTATAGTCAACAGTGAGGCTAAAGGCAGGGTTGAATATTCAACCTTTCCTTTAGCATACATACAGAGTTGATTTGGTGAGTATGTTAGCCTCAATCTTCCCAATTCTTCCCACGTCTTCCTTGGAAAAATATCGATATCTTACCCTAGGTCAAGCATTGTGTCCTTAATTTGGAATCCTGCAACTTGAGTGTTCACCCAGAATTATTTTCCTATCCTTCTCTTATTCATTTTCACTCTCCGTATGTATTTATGTGTTGCTTCATTTGGATCCACTAGTCCCGTGGTCTCCTACACCACCATTTACAGGTTCTTCTTTAACTGTTCCAACATTGGCACGTTGGTAACAATATTTAGAAATAAATAGAACCATTATTAAATCATAGTACTTGTACTAGCTTGGTTCTCCTTATCTTCCTTGGCCTGTGGAAACTCAATAACTTTTCTTCCCCCAATTTGGGAAAATGTTTCCACTTATTCTTTAAAATATTTCTTTTGTCTTTCTGGCTTGAACATTAGCTTTGGAGATGCCGACCTTATCAATTTTATCGGGTCTATCGTCTGTTAATCCTCCCCGGTTCTTTTCCCTCCTCGTGTCACTATGGCTACATTCTGCATTGCTTGAGCCTCTATTATTATTGGCTTTGAATTTACCATATTTGTTCCTCTTTGTCTGGCTCTTTCTTCCCATCTTTTAATGAGCTCTGGGCAATATTATGTTGCGTGCGTGTTAACTCTACACTGAGAGAACCAGGGTCTTCTAGGAAGTGGACACTCCCTAGCTACATGGCCTTCTTGGTCACAGTTGTAACATCGTACTGGCCCTCTTCCTCCAGCTCGGCCTCCTCTCATGCCTCCCCCTCGTCCCCTAGGAGCCTCATTTACTCTATATGAAGGCATGTCCAATCATTTCGCTAATGCGTCCAGAGCCCTACACTGCTCTGTGCTATGTGTTGTAGAAGCACATAATTCACAGTATGTGTTTTTCGGAATGTTGGAGTATTTCTGGAGTATTGGACATAGGCGGGGTGGATGACCCATGTTTTTTCATATCTCACAATATTCAGTTGCGGCTTGATTCTGTTGCGTATGGAATCCCATCTACTGATGTTGCGGCGGATATAACCCCTGGGTGTTTATTTGCGCAACTTCTCCTACTGGTAGAGCTCCTTGTGCCCCTGCTACTAATGTCCCCACACTCTGGCCCCGTAGCCTTGGAAATTCAGTTACCACATGTCCCTCCATTAGACAGTGCGTACACCATACATTTGGTCTGGCCGACTACACTAGTTGAATCTCCTTCAACTTTTCTGTTAGGCTAGCTATCTGGTGTTGTAACCCCAATATGGAAGGGTCTTGAGCAGATGCTCCACCTTTAAATTCTTGTGGATATCTCGCCATAGCCTCTATATTCATAGCTTTCTCCAATGGGTCTTGTAACGTCTCAATATTCTGTTGTGTTAGCGGAGTTCTTGTTAATGGAAGAAGGGCCTTAATGAACCAATCTCTCTGGTGGTTCAGGTCGATTGGATAACTTAGTTTTCCAATCGCATCCTTGAATATCCTCATTAGAACCCATGCATTTTCCCCCTCTCGCTGCTTGATCTCCCACATCTCTAACAGACCCTATTGATTCGTTTGGGGTAATTTGAATTCCTTAAAAAAATATCTCTTTACATCGTCTATCGCTGGGTTCTGATGAGCTTCAGACCACTTAATAAACCAGCGTAGAGCTCTCTCCCTGAGAGTAGTTTGAAATTCGATCAACTTACCTACCTCTAGTGTTTTCCAAGCCCTCCATATAGCCTCGAAGAGGTGCCAGTGTTATTCCACATCCTTATTACCCCTCCCAAAGAACTCTGGGTATCGGGTAAATTATCCCACCATGCTTTCTTGTGTGGGTGTTACTAGAATAAAACCCCTGGCTCCTGGCTGTGAAATGGTATTACTAGCACTACTGCTAGTGTGTATTACTACTGCAGACTGAACACTATTCAACTTACTCAATTCCCGTAACTTAACAAAAATTTCGCCTAGTGGTTGATGGAGTACCAGGGGAAGGTCAGGACTAGAGCTACTTGAACTTTGGGGAATAGAGTTACCTTGGGCCATGGGTGCCAACCCCTCTCGGAATAGTTGGTCCATCGCAACATGTAACTCCACATCGGACATCTCATCGGGGTGTGCATCATCTCCACCGTACTTCTTTCCCTTCTCTGTTTTGGCTGGGCTCCTATACACCTGTCGCACGTCCTTGATGTTCCCCCCTATCTCTTGAGAACCCATCTGAGCTTCCATTTCCTTTGTCATCTGAGGTGCCTTATCCTTTCCATTTATACTACTTTCCTGCTTCTCCAACTCCTTCATCACCCTTTCTCGCCACTTCTCTATAATTTGCGCCCTCTAATGTGCTCGTCGTTCCCTCAACTTACTAGAGGTCTCGACATCCATGTACCTATTCCACTCTCCAACGTATTTGTAGCATCTCTCCCTAAGCTCCTTCCTCCAGTACTGGAGGTTTAAGTCTCCATATCAGATTTTTGAAACTCCATCAATCCTTCTTCTACCATCAAGGATTTGATCCACAGAGGTATCTGCTTCAACAACTCTCTGTGCAAATGTGATCTGAATATGTCCTCCGCTTTCGAAAAAGGCTGGTAACTCAGTTGTGAACTCCACTATGTATCCTTCCAAGGTAGATTGCACCCAGAAATCTACAACTCGGGTCAAATCGGTATCTAACTGATGGAGTGATACTATATCTACGTGCAACCACTTGCGACAGACCCTTCGTGAAGACCCTCCACGAAATTCTTTGGACTGTCTTGGCCTATAGTCTCTGCAACCAGTTGTAGAGCTCCTTAGTAAACTTTCCCCAGAAAATCTCGTAGATATCACTGGCGGATTCAGAGAACAAAACCCGATTCTTCACAACTTTTTCCATTTGCTGTCTCAACTCCACTTGCTGTGCTATGAACTGATCTAGGTGATTATCCCACCAGATTCGTATTTCTCTCTTGAAGATTCATGATACCATGATCTATTTCCAAAATGGAATTTCAGGTTCTGACAACGGAACCATTTGTTGGCGAGGGAGAAGGTCTCTTAGGTAAGACCTAGGTTCAGGATGGAGGCCAACAAGGTTTTTCACAGTAGTCTAGCACAACACCTCCATTTTCACTCTACTTCGAAGAGAAGAGAGTCTCACATGAGGCGTTTCGTGACCTTAATAATATTAGGATCATATCAGGTATCGAACAAGCATAACATATAGAATAAAATAGACAGAACTGGATGCTCTAAATATATATGAATACTCTGCAAATGATAGTACTTATGGGCGTATGCAGGATGAAAAACAAAATTTAAAGTAACTCACACATTCTACTGAATCAAAAACACATTACAGAACTCAGGGCGTCGAATCCAGATCATAATATATTTTATTAACACAAGGGAAAATACATTGCTCCTCAGAGAAATCCTAGTAGAATGGATTACAATCACATATTATAGAATAGAATGAACAAAAAGAACAGAATGAACAGAAAGAACATAAAGAATATACCGAACAGAGCTCTCCTACGGCTCCCTTCCTCTGATCCCTACTGTGCCAACCTCCTGTCTATGCTAGTCAACTGCCTATTTGTTCCCTTGCCAACGCGGCTGTCAGTTCTCTCTTCCTTTCCACTCTATTGTTTGCTGCATCTCCCTAATTACTGGGAGTAATCTGTTTGTTCTTTGTCGCTTCCTCCTACCATATGTGCCTATTTCCACAATAGCCACACCTCCTACTCTTCAGCTCTCCGCAACCATGATAGCTCTCTGTCTACCGCGGTTGCGCTCTGCCACCTGTTATCTACAACTCAAAATCATTTTATTTCAAAACAAGGGCCCCAACAAAATTCAAAATTTATATTATTTATATTCCACACATAACATTTTATTAACCTTTAACCTAAAGTTTTGGGTTATGCGTATAATCCTAAGGTCCCACTATACATATCCAAATTGGCATATTATATTTCAATGGTGGCAAACATTACAATGGAGCACATATGGTTCGTAACCATATTCCATTTGATTAATGCGGAGCACATATCATTGCAAACATATGGTATTTAACCATAGTTCATAGCATATTAAACGTTGGTTATATTCAAAGGTTTAATGTATTTAGGGTGGAACCGTTATATAATATGGCATTGTATCAAAGGTTCAAGACCATAGTTCGATGGCACACATTTCCGAATATTTCAAATGTTTATTTCGGAGCATATATTAAACCAAAGTTGTAAAGGTTTGAACCATATGGATGGTGTTATATTAATTCAGTGCAAAATGTGCATAGAGGGGCAGAGGTCAGGGTTCCAATATGTGACCTCCCCACTACCACTACCACCTTTCACAAATAGGCCACGACCATATTCCTTGTTTAGGAATGCATTGAAATTTGATTTTAGTGCGATGCGGATATACAATGGTGGGAAGGAGGGGGCCAGCCCCGCGGACCAGCCTTCCTCCTCATGGAACCGCACAATATGACCTCATACCAACGCCACCATAAAATGTGCTTAGTGCACATTAATCCAGGATTATCCATTAATTAATCTTAAGATGGCAGAAATTTTGGTGAAATCTCCAAATTTGGCACCAATTCCATATTTGTCGGAGCTAACTGGCAGTTTTCCATATTTAGAGGCAGAATCTAGGGGAGACTTTAATGAAGCCTATCTTGATAAATTTTTGACCAATTTTGGCTCAGGAATAATCATTCCTATTAGATTGGCATGCTCTGAATCCATTGGAATAGATTGCAGAGGCAGAAGAGAAAATCTACACGTGTTTTTGGCCACATGAAGAATTTTAAAGCTAGGGAAGCCAGGAGGGAAGGCCATGCCTAGATTAGCTAAAGGAAAAATGGAGTGAATGAACAATCATTTTTAGATGTATTTGATGTTATGAACATAGTGGTACAGTTTTCAGAGGAATTGGAGCAAATATGAAGGTGATTTTGGCTCTTTGGAGATTAAACAAGCCCATGGCCACCAAGATGGGAGGTCAAGCCTAGATCAATTGGTAACCAAATTTAGTTATTGAATAGTCATTTTTGGGGTTTTCATGTCTTCTGAAGCTAATGGATTAGTAAGAAAATACATTGGAGCATCACAGATTCTTGTAATCAGACATTTTACTCTTCATCCCAAGAGGGCCTAACTAGTTAAAGCAAGTCCATGGAGATGTAGCCCAGAAGGGGTGAACTCCATTATCATCCATTGTGTTATGTGATTACTATGAGTTATGTTTTTGCATTTAATTTTCTATCTATGAGTTTTAAAAATCTAATTAACTCATACTTTTTATCATCAAAGACACATGAAACTACACACATAAACCCCTTCACAAAATGGTTAACTTGAGACGATCCTTAAACACATTTTTAATACTGATGAGGGATCTAGCATAGAAATAACTAGTTTTCCCATATTTAGATCACCTACTACAACCAATTCCATGAAATCCTTAGAAACAAGGACAGAAAGGTCTTAACTTTGGGGATATTCCTGCCTACCAGTGTCATATGCAACCTCAACAACCTTACCCTGCACAACCACCTCCACCATTATACTAAGAACCACACTTTATAGAAACAACATCGCAATGAATATTAAAATTTCCACCACCTCCACAAGCTCAAAAAATACAGTTTCCAGCTACTCAACCCCCAACCCAACTCAATTTTCTTCCCAACCATTACCCAATCCAAACAACGAGGTGACTCAACATGCCTATAGTGTTGAGCCACCACCATTTCCTACCTACTTAAAATCCCCTATTGAGTTGTAGGATGTACACCTTAGATAAAGAGGGCCTATCATTAAAAAATTCCTTATGGTAATTGAAGAGACATCTAAGGAGGATACCCCCATGAAAATAAATAATAATAAAACACTAAATATTCCTTCAACATTAGAACCCCCAAAATCATATTTTTCACCTCCTTATCCATAGAGGATCAACTTGGAAAATCCCATTAATCATTATGAAAATGAGTTGGTAACAAAACTAAGGAATAACTGCATCCAGTTTCCCTTATGGCAATCCATTAGAGATATCCCCATCTATGCCAAAATTATTAGGGAACTCTATTTGAAAAATCTAGGAAGGAAATGAGTTGAACCTAAAACTATCCATTTCGTAGGAAAAACAATAGGCTTGATGATAGGAAAAACTTTTATAGAGAAATATGTAGATCATGGTAGTCCCATTGTTTTAGTCCATGTTAATGGAGTCCCCATCCCAAATGTATTAATTGATTTGGGAATCGTCATTAAAATAATTACTAAGTTGGCCATGGAGCAATTACAATTACTTAATCTTCATTGGCACACCTATTGTTCTAGAACTAGTTGATAGGTCTAGAATCAAACCTAAAGGTGTGTTGGATGATGCCATTGTTTCCCTCAATTCATGATAACAAATTTTGGACATTATGATATTACAACCTAAATTCTTTGCAAGAGGACACCATGTAATCTTGGCTAGATCATGGCTAGCTACTTCAAATGTTTTTTATTGGTCTTGATCCCAAAATATGATTATTTCACACAAGCACTCTATTAAAAAATGTGACTTTGTATCTGCTCGAAAAAACCATTGTGGAAGAAACCTTAGGGATTGAAAACACCAATAGTGATAAAGAAAAATTGAACCAATATTTACATTGGATTGAATTTTGTATCTTAAACAGAAAACTGAAGAAATACAAATCCAAAATTTTCTTGTCAATATGGAACCCTTGCAAAACTTTTATTCCCTTGATTATATTTTTAGTTTAGATTTTCAAGAAATTTCTTATCCTCACGATCCACTATCACTACCAATGATTGCAGTAGTAACTGACATTTTTGAATGCTATACTAAACCTATAAATATTACTCCTAGAAAAACCTTGTACATAAATGTGCAACTAGATCATTCCCAATAGGAAGAATTAATTAACATGTTGTTAAAGCACATTGGTGTATTTGCCTAGAGCTAGTATAATATTAAGGGAATCCTGTTGAGATTCAACAAGATGATGAAGCTTAGTGAAAAACAGTCACCTTCACTAAGTGGGCCCATAGGCTATTTTTTAGGTGCAAGTCTATTTTTAGACATGGTGATCATATTTCAGAAGTTGCAGGATGCTATTTGTGGATGGTTGGTCAAGTTGGAAAAATAGATGAAATTCTATTTTTAAAATATTGGGCGAAGTATATTTATAGATCATCGATCTAAAAATAGATGTGTCGATTATTATTAGCCCTTAATAATAATCAGACTCTAGATGTCAACTTATTCTTTTGGAGCACTTTATTTCAGTAAAAAGATTTGGAAAATCAGTGGGCTGAAGGAATTATGCAATTCCTAGGGTTTATTGGTGGCTCATGGATGAGGACTCAATTAGAACTGAAGTGGCAAAGTTATGACAGAGTTGGAAGAGTAGTTTATGGAGTTGTTATTCAGTTTAACTTATTTGAGCTAGTTGTATCTAGTATAACTGAATGATACACTAGTGAGAGTTAAGTGAATTAACTAGTTAATTAATTCAAAACTAATAACTCACTAACAACTGAACAGAAACAATAGTTAACTACAGTGCATTTCAGTTCCAGTGGAGACCTAGTGGGGAGGTAGGTGAAAGGGTGAGAAGGACTATCTGTTGTGACTATAGTGATGCATTTAATGCATCTGACACACATTGGAGTTGCCAATGAAGGATTGCACAGTCAAGGCAAGGTAGATTTGAATTCATTCAGGGGTCTTCTTCAGCAGGGATTGCACAGTGGAGGCAGGCTGTCAAGAGGCAAGAAATTGGTGCATGGAGATGCGGATTTCTGCATGATAGTGTGTAATGATTCTACATTGTACTAAGAGCTTGATGTAATAAGATTTGTATGAGATTGTTACATGATCTCCATGATAGATAATATATGATAGTTGGGGCTTTTAGCTTCAGGCTTTCTGGTTAAACAACTGTGTTATGTGTGATTTTTTTTTATTGCTTCATGTGTTTCCAATTGAGTTTTTAAATTTCCGTAAAAGATTAACAGTGGAAGGATTCTGTATTTAGCAAGAAGATAAATATTGTTAGATCAGGAGAATATGGATATATACATGCATATGTTATATAATTTCTACATGGTATCAGAGTAGTGTTAATTCTTGAATATTGCAATTGTGAAGAATTGTTGAGTTTGTGCTGGTCGACAATTCGAATTTGCTGCAGAAAATTCTTGGTGCGACAATTGAGTATACATTGAAATGTTTTTCAATGGGTTGTGATTGGAGTATGCCCTTGATGGAAGATAGAATTACATAGCCTGGACGGATAGGATGGAGGTGGTTCTGGAAGATAATGGACTGAAGGAGTTCATCGATAACGATGTTCCTAAGCCTGGTTCTAGCGATGCTACATTACTTGACACATGGCAAAAGAAGGTAGCAAAGATAAGAAGAATTCTATTGGAAGGTGTGAAGAACCATATTGTGTCCAGCCTTCATGGAAAATACACTCCATTTTCAATGTGGAAGGCTTTGAAAGATTTTTTCCAAAGCAGCAGCGACCAGAGGAAGTTGGCGCTGAAAGATAAGATGAGTAAAATAAAAATGGAGAAGGGCAACAATATTCCAAAATATCTCACGAAGTTTTTCCACTGTAGCGATGAACTGGGAAGTGTGGGGATTACTATTGATGATGATGACTTGGTGAGATTGGCTCTCCTTGGGATTCCGAAGAGTTGGCATAGCTACGAAGACTCTGTCAATGGACGGGAGAAACTTCTGGGTTGGGAGCGACTTTGGTTGGATCTTGTGGAGGAGGAGATAAGGAGAAGTACCAGGGATGGCTCTTCATCGAAGAATGAAGATGAAGAGAATTTTTCTTTGGCTACCAAAGCAAGGAAAGGGAAGGGGAAGAAATTCCCTTCAAAATATGAGGTTAAAAGCAAGAAGCAGGATTAGTCCAAGGTGAAGTGTTTTCACTGTCACGAACATGGGCATTTCGTCACTAACTGCCCACAGAAGAAGAAAAACAAGAAGGTTGCTGGAGCTGCAGCGAGTGAGGCCTTAGCCTCGCAATTTGAAATTGATTTATCTTTGATAGCATGCTTGGTTTCAAGCTTAATGGGATCAGTGTGGTATCTTGATAGTGGTGCGTCTTTCCATATGACGGGAGACAAGCAGTTGTTTAGTGACTTGGAGGAGAAGGACCTCCAAATGCATATAGATATGGGCGATGATGGTCGATACAATGTGATCAAAATTGGGACCATTACCTTTGAGAGGGAGTCAGGTAATCCATTTCTGTTGAAATATGTTAAGCATGTTCCAGGTCTGAAGAAGAACTTGGTCTTGGTCGCAATGTTGGAAGACAGAGGTTATGACGTTGTTTTTAGCGATGGAAAATCTTTCCTGCGACATAAAAAAACGGGTCAAACCAAGAGGATAGGGATTCGAGTTAAGAATATCTACAAGTTGGAGGTATATGGCTGCGCTGCAATGATGGGCAAATAAGAAGAAGTGGTGAGTCAGGATGAGGGCGAATTATGGCACAGGAGATTGGACCATCTTCACCATGGCGCTTTGAATATTTTGCAGCAGATTTCGACTGTACTTCCCAAGGGTACCCTTGCGCAGTCAGATCAGTGAAAGGGATGTACTATGGGTAAGTTTGTGAAGACCACCTTTCATGGGAAGGAGAACCGTGCTTCGGTGATCTTGGAGAGAATTCACACAGATGTGTGTGGACCTTTCTCAATTGCTTCAAAAACAAAACATAGGTATTATGTTATATTTTTTGATAAATATTCTCATAGATGCTGTATATTCTTCATGCAAAAGAAGAGCGAAACATTCTCAAGGTTCTGTGATTTCAAAGCATTGGTGGAGAAGGAGTCAGGGAAGCAAGTGAAAGATCTACGGAGCGATAATGGTGTTGAATATATCTCGAACGAATTCAAAGAATTTTGTAGCAAAGAAGGAATTCGAAGAGAACTCATAGGGACTCATAACCCACAACAGAATGGGGTCACTGAGAGGAAGAATAAAATGATCGTGGGTGCTGCACGAGCTATGCTTGAGAGGGAGCTAGAGTTGCATGCAGAGGAGGAACTTCCTGTTACGAAAGATGAACCTCCAAATGTGGATCAACCGTAGGAGGAAGTTCATGGAGTGGAGAAGTCCGCTCATGTAGAGCCAAAAATCATAACTATCAGAAAGCATACCACAGAAGCTGAGAGATTGAAGCTTGATGCGACACAAAATGTAGGAGTCCCTACATCACAACGCAGACAGAGACAGTCACTTGACCGATTTACTGGATACATGGATATTATGAGAAAGTGTGTCGTGATAGAGCCATCTTCTTTTGAAGAAGCAGCGCAGGATCCCACATGGGTAGATGCCATGGTGGAGGAGTATGACTCCATTTTCAGAAACAATGCTTGGGAAATTATTCCAAGGCCAGTGGGTAAATCAGTTGTAGGATCAAGATGGATCTACAAGGTAAAGCAAGCTGTTGATGGGAGCGTCAAGAAGTATAAGGCAAGATTTGTTGCCCGGGGCTTCTCACAGATCAAGGGGATTGATTATGAAGAAACATTTGCACCTGTCGCACAGTATTCTTCCATAAGGACCATCCTTTCTCTCTCAGCGCAGATGGGTTGGCACATTTATCAGATGGATGTGAAGACTGCGTTCCTTAATGGGATCATTGAGGAAGAAGTGTACATTGAGCATCCTGAAGGATTTGAGATCTTCAACAGCGAGTCACATGTGTGCAGTCTCAAAAGAGCATTGTATGGGCTAAAGTAGGCACCATGTGCTTGGTACACATGGATCGACAACTATTTCACTGGACTTGGCTTCACCAAGAGTGAGGTGGATGAAAACCTGTACCAAATTGTGGTGGAGGGTAAGATTTTAATCATTGTTCTTTATGTGGATGATTTAATACTAATGGGTGATGAGTAGTTGATACACTCATGTAAGTTAGATCTTTCAAAGGAGTTTGGGATGAAGGATTTGGGCCTCCTTCATTATTTCATTGGATTGGAAATATGGCAGCAGGAATGTGAACTGTTTGTATCTCAAAGACAGTATGTTCAGGAGATACTTGAGAAGTTTCACATGCAAGGCTGCAAGCCTATTGACACTCCTCTTCCAGGAAATTGGAGGAAAGAGGATGCTACATTG
This sequence comes from Pinus albicaulis, assembly GCA_034641835.2. Classification (NCBI taxonomy): domain Eukaryota; kingdom Viridiplantae; phylum Streptophyta; class Pinopsida; order Pinales; family Pinaceae; genus Pinus; species Pinus albicaulis. Next base: position 772,870,405 of record CM076577.1, on the reverse strand, counting down.
GCAGAGGCAGTGGATGCCACTATTTATCTATAGTTTTTGGGGTCGCTCATGTATTTAGTTAATACAAGACCAGGCATATGCTATGCGGTGAACCAGCTTTCACAAGCGATGGTTAAGCCTAACAAGCTCTTTTGGAAGGCAGGCAAGCATGTCCTAAGGTATCTCAGGGGCACATCTGAGTATGGATTATGGTACAGACAGATGGATGAGGTGAAGTTGGATGGCTTCACGGATGCAAATTGGGTAGGCAGAGAAACAGACAGAAAGAGCACATCAGGAGATGTTTTCAGAATCGTATCTACAACAGTTACTTGGTACAACAAGAAACAAATATCCGTGGCACTTAGTTCAACGGAAGAATAATAAATGGTAGCAAGTCAAGCTGCATGTGAGGCTATCTGGATGAGGAAGATCCTGGTTGGTTTGTTCGGTTCACATTTATATCCTACGGTGATACACAGTGATAATCAGAGTTGCATTAAACTCTCGATTAATCCTGTGTTTCATGATAGATATAAACATATTGATATCCGATATCATCATATCAGATATTTTTTGCAGCGGAAGATCATGTTGCTTTAGTACATTCCTACGGAAGATCAGGATGCAGACATTCCAACGAAGGCGATCACCAGGAGCAAATTTGAATAACATAGAGGTAGGATCAGGGTGAAGGATAATCCATATCTTGTTGAGAGGGAGCATTGAGATTCAATAAGATGATGAAGCTTAGTGAAATCAGTCACCTTCACTAAGTGGGCCCGCAGGCGATTTTTAGGTGCAAGTCTATTTTTAGACTATGTCTATTTTTAAGCTATGCCTATTTTTAGACACGGTGATCATATTTCAGAAGTTGCAGGATGCTATTTGTGGATGGTTGGTCAAGTTGGAAAAATAGATGAAATTATATTTTTAGAATATTGAGCGAAGTCTATTTATAGATCGTCGATCTAAAAATAGATGTGTCTATTATTATTAGCCCTTAATAATAATTAGACTCTAAATATCAACTTATTCTCTTGGAGCACTTTATTTCAGTATACATATTTGGCAAATAAGTGGGCTGAAGGAATTACGCAATTACTAGGGTTTATTGGTGGATCATGCATGAGGACTCAGTTAGAACTGAAGTGGAAAAGTTATGATAGAGTTGGAAGAGTAGTTTATGGAGTTGTTATTCAGTTTAACTCAGTTAAGTGAGTTAAACTCAGTTGAGCTAGTTGTATCTAGTCTAACTGAATGATACACTAGTGAGAGTTAAGTGCATTAATTAGTTAATTAATTCATAACTAATAACTCACTAAAAGGTCGTGGAGGCGGTGTAGTGGTAAATTCGGCCTCGTAATGATGGACTGGTCTTGTGTTCGATCTCGAGCAAGGTCGTAGCTCGTTGTGCGAGTAGTTAGTCTAAACCGGGCCAAGACCACTACCTTTTTCCCGGATGCGGGTGTATGAAGCACACAGTACGAAGGTGCATGGACAGGCGTGGGTTTGCGTGTGGAATTATACCACCGTGACCTAGCTCTGCGCGAGGCATAGCATTTATATTCCTGCCAGAGACTTCAATGCTACCATAACGCAACTCTTCCTATGACGCCCGGTCGCTTGCATTTATACTATGGCGCCCCAGTCCAGGTTCATTTCGGCCTCTCCACTGTGCTCGCACTGTTCCATAGTTGCAACAGAACTTCACTCTCAGACTAGTACTGGGATGCGGTGTGCTCTTGTGTGTTGCATTGAGTTGATACCGGGAATTCACTTCACTCACAGCCCTTTCTGCAAGCTTTGGTCCAATTCGCCTTCAGATTGTGTCTCGACACTGCCTGCTGGTGCTCCCCTACATTTCTCTGTGGAATCTGCTCCCAACCTTCACACAACTGACTCTCGCATTGCCTTGCCAACTCGCAGCACCATGCCTAGACTCCATCAAGGAATGAGGTGCAGGAGAGGCACCAGTCGTGGGCAGGTCGCTTGATAGCCTTCTTCTTCCACCTCTGGCTCGACCTACCAGTCCTTGGAGTACCTCTCTGGCCACTATCTAGCCACCAGGAGTGGTCGAGGCCATGGGTTTGGGAAATCTGCTTTTGCTCGGGGCTCCCCCCACATCCCGGTTTCTCCACTTCCCCTCCCCGTTCAGTCCTATATAGCCCAGCTCCGCATTCCCTGTGCTCTTTGTCACTCCACCATGATAGAAAAAATCACCTTTGAATTTCATGAAGACTCCACGACTGAGGCCGTCTAGGTTCCAGGAGCACCTCTAGGGAAGAACATCAACGCTCCACCTCTCTCTCCTCCCTCCGATGGCTTGCAGCGTAAGGAGCCCTGTAGCAGTGGAATTCCAGACTCCATCTACCCTGATGACCCGGGTGATTCGAAACATGGTCGTTCTGCTGGCAAAGACGAACTTCAGGCGATGGATGAAGACCCCTATGAGTATGGCTGCCGCATCGTAGAAGAAACGCCATCTAACTCTCATGATTCCTGAAGGCGCATATACTCTCAGGTTTTTGCCTCACATTCACTCATCTAGGATTGATCATCTGCGTTTTTGTTTTATCAATTTACATACTCAAAAGTTTTCTTCCATGTCTAATAGCCGGTTTCCCCTGCGTGGGCGGCTTTCTACTATTTTTATGGCTCGGAACAGGGTAGTAGGTCTAGTTTTTGAAAATTTTTGGTTAGCCATCCAATTTTTTGACAGATTGCTGCAACTCTGGGCAAGATATTTTGAGGCTGGGACCTCCATGTAAATTTTTTTTGTATCAATAATAGGAGTAGACAAATTTAGAAAAAAAAGAAAAAAAAGAAAAAAAAAAAGAAAAAAAGAAAAAAAAAAACTCACTAACAACTGAACATAAACAACAGTTAACTATAGTGCATGTCAGTTCTAGTGGATACCCAGTGGAGAGGTAGGTGAAAGGAAGAGATGGACTATCTGTTGTGACTATAGTGATGCATTCAATAAATATGACACACATTGGAGTTGCAGGGATTGCGCAGTGGAGGTAGGCTATGAGGAGGCAAGAAATTGGTGCATGGAGATGCAAATTTCTGCATGACAGTGTGTAATGATTCTACATTGTACTGAGAGCTTGATGTACTAATATTTGTATGAGATTGTTACATGATCTCCATGATATATGATATATGATAGTTGGGGTTTTTAGCTTCAGGATTTCCCGTTAAACCACTGTGCTATGTGCGATTGTTTTTATTGCTTCATGTGTTTGCAATTGAGTTTTTAATTTTCTGCAAAATATTAACAGTGGAAGGATTCTATATTTAGAAAGAAGATAAATATTGTTAGATCAGGAGAATTTGGATATATACATGCATATGTTATATAATTTCTACAAATCTATGCCAACACATGCACACACCACATCTATACTCGAGAGGATGTTCACCTTGTTAGACATCCATAGATACAAATGAACCCAAACCACAAATAAATAATAAAGGAGGAGTTGCAAAAAAATATTGGATGTCAATTTTATTTACCCCATTTCAGATAGCCATTAGATTTCACCCTTGGTGATAGTTCCTAAAAAAAATGGAAAGTGGAAAATTTGCATGGATTATAGAGAATTAAATAAGGCCACTTCAAAATACTATTTTCCCCTTACTTTCTTTGACCACGTTTTGAAAACTTTGGCTGGTAAGAAATAATTCTCATTTCTTGACGGTTTCAGTGGATATAACCAAACACAAATAGCTATAAAAGAGAAAGAAATGCCACTTTTTCATTCCCTTAGGGAACTTACACTTACTAGGTGTTACCCTTCGGGTTATGCAATGCTCCCACTACTTTTCAAAGATTTTTATTAGCCAATATTTTTTATCTCATTTATAATTGTTCATGAAGCCTTAAAGAATCTTGAGAAGGTTTTGATTAGGTTTCTATAAACTAACATTTCTTTTATGAATATAAAATGTTGAATAATGTAGACTACAAGGATTGTTCTTGGGCACTATATATCTTATGTAGGAATAAAATTTGACCCTGTCATGTGATCGTAAATAAAGCAAGTATCTCAACTTCTACCTATGTATAAGATCGTTTGTAATGCAAGTTACAGTAATCCCATGAATCCCAACTCATCCAAATATAGAAGTAATTACAAACCTTCTAGCTCCAAAATCTCCAAAGAAGGTTAAAATCTTTTTAGGACATACTAGCTTTAATAGGAGATTTATAGAAGATTTCACAAAAAGGGTTGCTCCTTTATTTAATTTACTTGCTAAAGATGTGAAATTTGTTTTGGATGAACATTATCAACTTTCTTTTGAAAGGATAAAATATATGTTCACCAAAGAACATGTTTTAATGGGACCTAACTAGTCTCTTTTTTCATATTTCCATGAATTCCTCAAATACAACACTGAGAGAAATATGAGTACAACAGGAAATGTAATCTTCTTATGCCATTTATTTTGTTAATAAGAATTTTACACCTATTAAGACAAATTACATAGACACATAGAAATAATTTTTAGTAGTAGTACATGAAATTGATAAATTCAGACTTTACATCAGTGAGTATGAAATTTTTATCCATATTGACCAATCAGTCATAAAATATCTAATAAATAAGCCAATAACAAATGGCAAAGTTACTAGGTGGCTTTTATTATTGCAGGAGTTGAATGTTAATATTTTGGATAGGCCTAGGAAAAATAATTTAGCAGTATATTTTCTTTCCAGGATCCATAACGAAATATTATATACTCCTACAAATGATTATTTTCCTAACAAATAATTTTTTTTTGTGTCCACTAACATTCCTTGGTTTGCAGATATAGAAAATTATTCAGTTAAGAAAATTACCACAACATTTTTTGCCTAAAATAAAATAAGAGATCATTAGAGATTGTGTCTCCTACTCTTAGATTGAATGATATCTATTCCGTACATGACCATATATGATTATCAAAAAGTGTGTACGAGAAGGTGAAATGCTTGATATCTTAAAATCATGTCACGATGATCCTTGTGGAGGAAATTTCAAAAAAATATTAGGGGAATTTCAAGGTCAAAAATGGGCTTCCTAAGGAAAATAGTAAAATAATAGTTAAAATAATAAAATAATAGTTGTGAAATTTTAAAGGAAAAAAAGGAAACTAACGTTTTTATTGTATTTTTTGCTTAATTCCTCATAGTTTTTCTCAAATTTCAAATGAAGACACTTGTTGGATGTGAAATTAAATTCCACATCCATTGAGTACCCACTCTGCATACTTCGAAGTACACCCACATCGATTTTTTTTTCTTTTCGATGTGGGTCTACTTAGAAGTATGCATAGTGGGTACTTGTTGTATCTTAATTCTGCATCCCAAAAAAACAATTAAAAAAATAGTTTTCTTCTTTTCTCTCCAAAATATTTCCCCTAGGATGGCCTCGTCATCTTGAATCCTATTGATTATTTTAAAGTTAATTTTGTTAGTTTTTTGTTTTGACGCCCATTTTTTACCTCAAAATTCTCCTAATGGAACATCATACAGGGATTTTTGATCGGGATACCTCTGGCCTACTATTTTTGAGGGTGCCAAAGAAAATGTTTGAAGATATTATAGCTATCAATGAATGGATCGCCTAGAAAAATCTGACGAGATGCCTCTTTGGCTACAGGTACTCATTGAGCCTTTTGAAAAGTGGGATTTGGACATTTAGGACCAATTGCTACAATATTTAGAGGTAAAAAGTTTATTTTAGTTTTCACTAATTACATAACCTAATGCATAGAGGATAAAGCCCTTCTCTATGATACAAAAGAAAATTTTGTAGAATTTTAATTTGAGAATATTATTACCCATTTTCTTGTGCCAATAGAAATTGTAACAAATCAAGGAATGTAGTTCACATCAAAATTGGTGCAGACCATCACCAAGCAATACAAGATTAGGAACCATAAGTCCTCTCCATACTATCTACAAGCCAGTGAGCAAGTGGAATAGACGAATAAGATTCTTGAATAAATCTTGACCATGACCATACAAAAGCATCATAAATATTGGGTAGATCAACTTCCTAAGGAATTTTAGACGTACAGGAGCACATGGAGGGATATCATCATGTTTACACCATATAAATTAGTGTATCACAATAAAATTATTCACCCAATATAATTCCAAGTGAAACATTCAAAACTATAGCTTAGTTGGGGATGGACCTTTAAAAAGCCCAACAATAAAGAATAGCTCAATTTTACGAGTTGGATGAGATGCACCAAGATGACATTCAACATACAACTCTCATTCAGAGTCAGAGGAGTAAATGACATGATATGTTCATAAAAAAAATCACTTCAAACCAAGTTACTGGGCTCTCCTTTTTTATTCAAGGTTTAGAAATTTCAGACGAAATTTCACTACACATTGCATGGGCTCATATGATATTAATTATGTCTTTGATAATGGCTCAGTTGGAATCACTAAAATCTATGTGGAAGGAAATTATTTTCTAGTTAGTGGACACAAGTTGAAGGTGTATCAAAATCATTTAGCTTAGAAGAATTCATTCAACATGTCTCACAATAGTAAAATAAAGAAGTAGTGGGCAACATGTGTTCTCGACCTGTTGTAATTTCTCCTTGACACTTTCTCTCTTTTCACTTTCCAACGAAAATTTTGAAGAGTGAAAAAGGAAAAATAGTGGGCAACAATTATTCTCAACTTGTTGTCATTAGGGGAATTTTGAGGTCTAAAATGGGCCTCCTAAAGAAATTATAAAATAATAGTGGAAATAATAAAATAATATTTGATTACATCATCAAATTTTAGAGGGAAAAAAGAAAAAACTATTTTTTCAACTCGTATTTTCAACTTAGCTCCCAAATTGTTTTCTCAAATTTCAAGAGAGAGTACTCGTTGGATGCAAAATTTAATTCCTCATCAAGTGAGTACCCATGTTGCATACTTTCGATGGGTCCTACTACACGAAAAATGAGAAATACATGAAAAACGTGATTGTAATCACATTTTTTTATGTATTTCTCATTTTTCATGTAGCAGAGTCCATTGAAAGTATGCAAGATGGGTACTCCTTGGATGAAGAATTAAATTTTGCATCCAAAAAATACTCCAGCTCGAAATTTGAGTAAAATCTTTGGGAGATAAGTTGAAAATACGAGTTAAAAAAATAGTTTTATTATTTTATTAATTTTTAATCTTTTTACCCTTTTACTCAAAAAATGGTGAATCATCCCCCATATTTGACATCATCATCTTGAATCCTATTGGTTCTTATAAAGTTTATTTTTGTTGTACATTTTTCTTAGGAGGCCCATTTTAGACCTCAAAATCCCCACTAATGAATTTCTCCTTGACTCTCTCTCTCTCTCTCTCTCTCTCTATATATATATATATATATATATATATATATATATGAGTGTGTATGTGTGTGTACACACACACACTTCCTCTCTCTCTCTCTCTCTATATATATATATATATGAAAAATTAAAAATTAAAGTAAAGATAAAGATAAAATTCCAATTGTGAAAACCAATCTCTACTGCAATTGGACAATAATTTTCTTGAAAATGGAGTCATTGACGGGAAGCTACTCCCTCAAATATTCTAATAAAATGGAGGCCACTAGTTGGAGGATAAGCAGAAGGATCTTGTGTCAAAAAGAGGGTTTTTTTCTACCTATAATCTCTTTGAATAACAATCTTGAGTCAATGAAAAATCAAGGTCTAAAAATATTCTTTGTTACAGAGCTTGAGATGGTCATTCTTCCTAAGCTTGACACACGACTAGCGATCAACTACACTACAACCATTTTCATGGGTTGTTCCCCTCCTTATCATGTTTCTCTTCATCATATTCTCTTTTCCATTCATTTTTTAAAAATGAAAAATAAAATAAAATATTTAGCACCAATGTAAACTCTCTAGTTTATTTGTCTCAAGGGAAATGCACGAAGAAATAAATATAAACTTCACTTTTCCTCCAATGTGGATATTACATGGTTAACTTCAGTGTTCAATTTGCAGTCTTATTGGTCACCAATAGAACTTTTAGAGCCTTAAAAATAAACTATAGGAGATTAGTCTTTGAAAAAGTAAAAGGAAACATCAACATCATTTTTAATTCATCTACAGGTTTTGTTGTAACCAAAACATAATCCTATAACTATAGCTACATGAACACATAATGGTTATAAGACTACTTGTAGCATGAAAAATCAAGATAGTTTTCACTTTCTTGGTTTCTTTATCAACGTATGATCATTGGATGAGGATATAAACCACCACATGAATTCAAGCCCTCCTTTTCTTCTTCCATCCTTCATATCTTCTTTAGTATAAATGATAAATTTTTTTCAACAATTCAATAAGGTGATCAGTTATTCTTTAGAAAAAAACACCAACACTTGTCTCAAATATTCATGTCTAGCAGCCTCAACATTTCAAAAGAAAAAACTTTAGCACTTCAGCATGTAGTAGCCTCAACATTTAAAAATCAATAGCCTTAGCATTCTAACACTCAACAACCTCAACATTCTTATGATTGGCAACCTCAATATTTTCATAGCATACAAGTTTTAAGGTTATGTTTGAGATCATGTACACATAATCAATTAACCCCTCTTAATATGTTAAGACTTGGAATCGTACAAAAATCATCCTTGGTTATTATTAACATGAGTGACTTTCTCCACCACCTTATGCAACGTCCCTAACCGTGACTCTTTCTCACATTGAATTTTACCATTTTTATTTCTGCCACTTTCACCAATCAACACTTATTATTGATAAAAATTATATGTGTGCATGATAGTTCAACAGAGTTCCTCTGCACTCATTCAATCATAAAAAAATGGGATGGGTTCCCTCAACAAAAAACTTTACTTTCCACTCAATTCGTCTTCCCGTTCTCAATCTAAGCATCCCACTGTGTGACTAGTAAAGGATCGTTCAAACATAGAGCACCTTGATGTTAATCCACTAAAGTTGATATGGGAAATTCAAGAGCAGTGAGGAAAGAGCCTTTGTCAATCATAATTTTTGGAAGCATAACCTAAATACAATATGTAAACTAATGTTGAGACATGTGGGATGGTTTCCTTTCATCTAGATACTTTGTGGTTATGAAAATATCATCACCTAGGATTTTGCACAAGGATTTGATGGATGGGTTTCTTGTATTGGAGATCTTGTAATGGTAATTTCAAAATATTTAGTGGTCCAATCCATTGGACTCTCCTATACTAGTGACCATTGATTTTAAAACAAGCAAATCAAGAATGGGGTGCGGAGAAGACTCTTGCACTCAGAAGAATTGAATTCCAACTCGGAAAAAGGGGTCCCAAGGTCATGGATCATTGACAAATGGAAAATAATTATCTTGTTCATACAAAAGTATATTACATGTGAAGGAATGTATGATATAACCTTTCTATATCATATCAGATTGTTCCTCCATTTCGAAGTAGGTGAACTTGTAAATTTCAATTTATATTTGCATAAGAGTATCATTTGTTTGTAAAAAAAGTGAAACACAACCCTAAAAATGCGAATCATAGCCTGTATCATCATGGGTTGATAAATTTTTTACTTTTATTTTTAGAGGAACTTTGGAAAATGTAAGATACATGGGAAGCTTTTATTGCTAGAAATCAATTAAATGTTTAACCCAAATTACCAAGGGAAACACCGACAAAACTTAAAAAAGAAATAGTTGAAGAAGGTAGTAGTGAAAAAGGAGTTGACTAAGAGGAGAAAAAAAGAGTTCTAACAATATATTTGAAATTTGAAAAATGTGGGGGAAACCCCTATAATAATGCCAGAGTGAAAAAGAATCATGCTATCACTAGAAGGGTGACTAGAAGTATGGACAAAAGAGGGTCACTACAACAAATTAAGGTTTTCTCACTACCCCCTCTAGAGCACCTCAAAGAATAGTCACCCCCTCTTCACCCTTAAACTTCCAAATAATCCATACCTCCTAAGCCTTCCAAATAAGCTACATTTTACATTATTATTATTCAGCCATGGAAAACAAGAATAAATTTTAGCTTCTTTTATCACTTAGATTGAACGTCAAGGCTGAGAGAGGCAATCTTGAGGTAACCTCAAACCAAACTTTAGACTTGGTATCTAGCCCTACCAAGTTAGAGAGGGATCTCTCAATAGAATCATAGCCAAGAGGGCTGGATGAAAAATATTTTAGGCTAGCTAAGGAGTACAGGGGGTTTTGATTTTGATTTTTAGGGTTGGGCTTACTAAACATGGATTTAGGTCAAGGGGACAGAACAGGGCCAAGAGGATGAAATTGCAGTTTGTTTTATGGGGAAAGGTAGGTAAAAGATTTAACATTCAAAAGAGGATTAAATGAGATGAAAATATTGGCGAGGAGCTAGAGAAAGAATCTGAAATGTATTTTCCCTAAACTGAAGAGAATGAACACATTATACTAAATTTCCCAAAACAAAGCATAAATATTTAATATGGATTCTGTCTTTTAAATTGAAATCAAGTATATTATAGATAAAAAATGGTTTATTAATTAAAAATACATTCTACCAAATTGATAACAGAGAGGAAACAATGTCTAAAACTCATACCACATGGATCCCAAGAAAATAGCTGCAATTTTCCATTAATGTCCAAGCCAAAATGATACTTGATCAATACAATCTCCTCAATTGTTGCCAACCATTAAAATGACTGAAAAATTACACCTTATAGACCTCAAAACCACTTCCTCTCATCCTCATAGGTCGAATCCATGAGGTGAGGGAGTTGTTACATCAAAAGATGATCTGAAAGCTAGAGTCTGGGATGAGAAAAGTGACTCATTCCTATCTTTAAGAACAGATACATTTGACTTCAACTAATGATTTACATAATGTATCTACCTTATGTAAAAGTAAAATATGACATTTACATTGGTAAATTTTTCATTTGTCCAAGTAAAAAGTGAAATAGAGGTGAAACTTCAAAATTACTGAAACTGGTGAAAATGTAAATTTCCTGGTAAACGTGCAGCACCATGACAAACAAATTGACCTGTTTTGTAAGCCACTTTTGGAGGCCTTCCCCTTGTCCAAATCAACTCCATGATATCCCTTTGGAAATGTCGCTGAGTCTAGTTTCCAAATATGCTTTAATTTTCCAACATGGTTCCCATCTTTCCTATCAAACATCTGTTCTCCCAAGACTGATAAACACGTAGTGCCGGGGTCAAAAAGAGGGCAGAAACATGATTTTTTGGTGGTTTTTTGCTTCTTTGAGTGACCAATTCTACTCCAAATATCCTGAAACTTGTTGAGGTTGATGTAATAATCATTATGAACATGTGGATGCTGACCATTTTCCATTTGGATGTCCCAAAAAAGAGCGCAACACCACTGGTGCTGTGTGTTTAGAAAATTTTATGAGTGCTAAACTGTCCAAAAATCAAAATTTGCACAAGAATGCCAAAATGTGCCAAAATTGTGAATTTGGTTGCTGATTTAGGAGTTGGAGGCATGGAGAGACACCTCAACAAGAATTTCCAACTTCTCCTTCTCTGTTGACTCGGTTAAAGCCTGAATATTTGCATGGGCTCATTTGAGCTTGGCCCATGCAATCATGTTTCTCATGGCATAGTGTTTCGCCATCTTCCTCTGAATGTCAACGTCTTTCTTTGCCAGGCCCTCCAAATGAAAATTGTCTCTCTCAAGCCAAGAATCTCTATCTTTTCCAAATCTCTATGGGAAGCAACTCACTTGGAGTAAGCTTCTTTGCCAATTCGACCTCTTTCTGCCTTTCCCAAGCTAAAGCCCTCTTTAGCCCAATTGTCCTTGGTCTCTGTCTTGGAAGCTGATTTTCCTCATCATCACTATCATCAAATCTTCCCAAGGCTTCCTCCAGCAAGGCCTTAGCCTTTCCTGCCTCTCTCTGAGCTCTGATTGTCTTAACTTCACTGATGGTTTGCTTAGTCTTCAGCTGCTGATTTTCTATCTCAAGAAAGTAAATCACGTATCTTGCTTTATCAAGATTAGCTTGAAGCTCACTAATATTGGCTTCCTTTCCTCTGATCACTACACTAGTGGCTCTATCCTCATCCTCCTCATCAATCTGAATCAACTGAAACTCCTACTTAGTTTCATGTTTGTCCTCCTGCTCAACAATGATAGGCTCTGTAGCCTTTTCCTATTCTTTCTAATTGCTTTGTTGGATGCAGTAGTGAGAAGGCATGTCCCATTTTACAACATGTGAAGCAAACACATGCCTATGGCCTCTCTGATATGTCAAGGGAAATGGCTCAATATCATTCATTTTGGTGTAAGCTGCCTCAATGTCCCTTTTACTGCTTGATGCTCCAGTATCATGATGTGATGGTGAAGGTTATAAAAAGGTGATGAGGTAGGATGAACATGAGGTGAATGGATCTGAGTGGGTGGTGATGTATGAGAAGCAGGCTGAGATGGAGAATTGGGTACGGGAGGATGAGATGATGAAGAAATATCCTGCTCATGATGTCTAGGTGGGGTAGTGAAAACCTCATTTGCAATGAATGCATCCCATGAAATGTTTTTCTGCTGAAGTTGATACATGACCACCATTTTTATGAGTGAATGATGAAATAGACTCTGCATTTTCTTATTGTAATCCCTCTTTTGCACAATGTAAGCCACTTTGTCAATGCTACGGAAAATATAATAAGGTAAGTGTAGCATTCTAACTCTAGTGAAATGCATGAGGGGATGGATATGGTATGAGTAGAGTTGAGAAAAACTCCCCTCACAAGTGAAATATTTCATGATTATCCTCATCATGGGAACATACCAGTCAAGGAGATGAGAGAAAGGGAAAATTGATTTCTTGTGATCCTTGTACCTAGGTTTGAGGTACAGTTCATAATAGCTCATATCCAATTTTTCTTGTTTAAACCACCTCTCTCCCACACTAGGGATCCCTGTAACAGCTACAATAGCATTAGTGGACATATAAAAGGTAACCCCAACAAGAGTGACATGTTTGTCATGTAGATTAGTGATAAAAAATCTTGTTAACTCCAGGTGATTTTGAATTTGCTGCACTCTCTCACAAAAATGAAAACAACCCACATGTTTTAAGAAAGACATAGTGAGAGGAGAGGCCATAATTTCCCTTGTGGTTATGGGTTCAAACCTATTAATTTTCCCTCATTTATGATCATTTATTTTTGGAATTTGTGCCTTACCAATTCCACTATCTTCTTCTTCAAACATTTTAAACTCTGACTTATGAAACTCAAGGGTACAAATGAAATGAGATGAAAGGGAAGGGGATGAGATAGATATATTGGACAGGTGAAGGGAACGAGTGAAGGGAATGAAGTGAAGGGAATCAGTGCTAATGAAACACTAAGTCAATGAAATTTACCCTGCCTGTGACTAATATATGTTTTAGGAGATGAACAAGGTGTATATACAATGATTATAAACTAAAATTAAGGTTTCCTTTAGAGTTTCACTTAAATGCATTCAAGAGCTAAAAAATATCATAGAAGAAATATTATGATATGTAATTAGTGATTTAGGTATTCTTGGAGGATTATATGAGAATTTTGGAGTGGTTTTGATACTATTTGAATGGCACAAACCCTCAACAATATTCACTATGCAGGCGTGCAACACCACTGTGTGAGCACACAATGCTTATCCAAATAGGCAACGCCTTTTTCTGAGCACACAACGCCTTCAAAAATTACACTGGGATCTCCTGGCAAGGGCACAACGCCACTAGGCAAGCGCACAACTCCGGTTCAAACGCGGAGAGCCAACCTTCTGAACGCGCATCGCTGAGAAATTTGGCCCAATTTCGCTAAGAAAATAAAAAAATCTTATTTGTTGAATACAACTGATACTTTGAAAGGAAACAATGAATTATTTGAAATGCTTGATGGGCTTTATAGGCAAGTGGATTTTTATTTAACGTGAAATAACCACTTTTTCTAATGTTTGAAGTCTTTTTATTTTATCACTGATACTCTTTGACACTTTTTGCATTGCAGGTTACTGAAGTCATGGAGTTGGATTTTCATTTTCTCACTGAGGCTGGAAATAATTAATTTTACATCTTTGGATTTAATTATTATGTATAATAGCATAAAATTACATTTGAAAAAAAAAAAAATTACATCGGTGACTTTTCTATCAAAATGGCATTTTGATAAAAAAGTCTTCAAACTGAAAATACAACCTTTAAAGTATAATGAAAGCATCATGATGATCATATTCAATCCCTCTCATATATGTGCTGACCTCATATGAATGAAGGAGTTACCTTGAGAAATGAAAAACCCTAATGACCTAATGAGACTGTTTTTTGACCTAATTTTTGTATGAAATTTTGATTTAAAGACTTTCAAGTCAAAACATAATTTTCATAAGTGTTATTATGCTCAAGGAATCATGGGAATGAGTCAGCCAATATGATCTTCTAAGGGAGAAGGAAGCTTATTTGACCAGGACAACCACCAGTGGAACAATTTTATATCATGGCCTAATGGAATGATGAAAAATTTATTCAGAATGGGAGACCTAAGATGCACATGCAAATGTGTTTTGATCCCTGGTGGAAGTATGCAAATACTGACACTAACATTGGCTCCAGCTGGGGATGGTAGCTCCTTGTAGGTGCCAAGAACACCGCAGACAAAGTGCCTATTTCATAGGAAATGGAGTCAATCACTAAAAACCAAATTGAATACTGAAAGAAACTTGACACAAAAACTTACTCGAAACCAACTCAAGACTGACTGGAACAAAAATTAAAAATTAAACTTACCCTACTTATTGATGGCGGTACATCACCAAGACTTGAGGGCTTCAAATCCCGATGAAAACCACCAGCCTGCTGAAGACATATATACAGTCATGTGAAGTGATCCTTCCAGTGTAACCAATCCAACAGATGGTTATTTTATTGAATTATGCTCTCACTTTCCTCGAGTAGGAAAAATGATGTACATGTAGGAAACTCACAATAAAAAATGAAACCAAGACTTATGCTGACAAACGAGACAACATTCATCTTCTCCAGTGCTTGCAAAAGACTGTTGAAGGGATCTTTAAAATCAAGAAAATTTACCTCTCGCTGATCTGGAATAAACAAGGTAGATTTTTCTCTTGAATCTGATCTCTTTTCATAATGTACCTCAACAAGAGTGTGTTCCTGGTCTTAAAATTTTTTTGAACAAGTAGGTGAGAAGATCTATTCTTGAAAAAAAAATTCAAATCATGAGACATGGGAAGAAAAATCTGAATGACAGTCCTCAATGCTCTGGTCCTCTGAAATTTGAATATATTGTTGATCATCTTCATATGACATGGCAACTAGATTGTCATGTTTGTTATCACATTCATCAGTCATAAGAGGGAAAACTTTAGATTGTTCTTGAAACCCAAAACTGAAATTTCTATCATCTACCACATATTCTTCCAAAGAACATTTTTCACTTACTTGAACAAAGATCTCATCTTGTTTTTCATAAAGGGAATGGATTACCTCCTCGTGAAGACTTTGTTTTGATGGGCTGAGAACACTTAGGTCCATAACTCCGTTGTCTTCATTTGAGGTGATTTCAACAACAGAGCTCTCCTTCATGGGATTCGGAACAACATACTCTTCATCATCACAATTTGAATATGGATCTGGATCAACTAGCTTGAATTTACCATAATTTGAAATTGGAACTTGATTTTCCTGCATATCATCTTTTGCTGAAATCAAATCTGAAACAAGACCTCGTCTTCCATAATTTTCAACTGTACAAAGATCTTTAGCCTACTGCAAAATTTCCTGAGCATCTTGATAAGTATCCTCCAATATTTCTTTATGTTGCTGCAATGGATTTTCATACAGGGCTTCCATGATCTCATCATCCATGAATTCATCATCTCCATAAAAATTATCAAGTTTTTCAATAAAATTATCAACATGTTTACAACGGTTCTGAACTAATATTAAGGATGGACACGATTCTTTATACCTTTCAAAGAATATGGTATGAAAATCCTTTAAACGATAAATACAAGAAGGTGGCAAACTTTCATACAAAGATCGAGCTTCATCTTCCAGGGTTGCCATGAATATCTTCATCAATTAGTCTTCAGAAAAATCAATATTTAATCTACGCACATGCATCTGAAATATCACCAGATGAAGAGCAACATCATTACCTTTCACATTTTTGAACATAGGAAAATTCCTTTGCCAATCTACCTTAGGTATTTTATTTTGGAAACCTGGAATGTGATCTCGGCTCATGGGAGCATACCTTCTGCAACAATTTCCATCTTGAAAAATCTTGAAGCTACTGATCTTCATGCATTGGAGTCACCATGAGATGTTGATTTTCTAGATCTTTCAGTGAATGGAGTCGCCAGGTGAATAGTTCAGCCTTCATATGAATATGATTGTTGTCCACCATTAGCAATCAGTCCTAAAATTTGTTGTGCTTTCCCAGGGAAGATTTGATCTTACTTTTTTCTTCTCCAGTATGGTCGCAAAAATGTTATCACTCAGATTGAACCTCAAGGCTAAGAGAGGAAATCCCGAGGTAACCTCAAACCAAACTTTAGACTTGGTATCTAGCCATACCAAGTCAAAGAGGGATCTCTCAATAGAATCATAGCCAAGAGGGATGGATGAAAAATATTTTAGGCTAGCTAAGGAGTATCGGGGGTTTTGATTTTTATTTTTAGGGTTGGGCTCTCTGAACAAGGATTTAGGTCAAAGGAAGAGATCATGGCCAAGATGATGAAATTGTTGTCTGTTTGATGGGGCAAGGTAGGTAAAATATTTAACGTTCAAAAGAGGATTAAATGAGATGAAAAGACTGGTGAGGAGCTAGGGAAAGCATTCGGAATGTATTTTCCCTAAACTGAAGAGAATGAACACATTATACTAAATTTCCAAAAACAGAGCATAAATACATATGGATCTTATCTTTTCACTTGAAATAAAGTATATTATAGATATGAAATGGTATATTAATTAACAATACATTCTAACAAATTGATAACAAAGAGGAAACAATTTCTAAAACTCATACCACATGGATCCCAAGAAAATAGCTGCAATTTTCCATTAATGTCCAAGCCAAAATGATACTTGATCAATACAATCTCTTAAGCTGATGCCAACCATTAAAATGACTGAAAAAATACACCTTATAGACCTGAAAACCACTTCCTCTCATCCTCAGGGGTCGAATCCATGAGTTGAGGGAGTTGTTACATCAAAAGCTGAGCTGAAAGCTAGAGTCTAGGATGAGGAAAGTGACTCATTCCTATCTTTAAGAACATATACATTTTACTTCAACTAATGATTTACCAAATGAATCTACCTTAGGTAAAAGAAAAATATGACATTTAAATTGGTAACTTTTTCATTTATCCAAGTAAAAAGTGAAACAAAGGTGAAACTTCAAAATTTACTGAAATTGGTGAAAATGTAAATTTCCTGGTAAACATGCAGCGCTATGACGAAAAATTGACCTATTTTGTAAGCCACTTTTGGAGGCCTCCCCCTTGTCTAAATCAGCTCCATGATAGCTCATTGGAAAGGTATCTGAGTCACATTTCCAAATATTCTTTCACTTCCCAAAATGGTTCCCATATACCTTGTAAAAAATCTTTTCTCCCAAGACTAGTAAACATGAATTTCCAGGGTGAAAAAGAGGGTAGAAACATGATTTTTTGGTGGTTTTGTGCCTCTTTGAGTGACCATTTCTACTCCACATCTCCTGAAAATTACTAAGGTTGATGTACTCATCATTATGAACATGAGGATGCCAACCATTTTCCTTTTCGATGTCCCAAAAAAGAGTGCAATGCCAGTGGCGCTGCGCGTTTAGAAATTTTTTTGAGTGCTAAACTGGCCAAAAATCAAAATTTGCACAAGAATGCCAAAATCTGCAAAAATTGTGAATTTTCTTGCTGATTTAGGAGTTGGAGGCATGGAGAGACACCTCAGCAAGAATTTTCAACTTCTTCTTCTCCTTTGAGTCAGTCAAAGCTCTAATATTTGCATGGGCTCGTTTCAACTTGGCCCTTGCTATCCTGTTTCTCATGGCATAGTGTTTCGCCATCTTCCTCTGAATGTCAATGTATTTATTTTCCTTCTCTAGCAGGACCTCCAAATGGACCTCTCTCAAGCCAAGACTCTCTATCTCTGCTAATATCTATGGCAAGCAACTCACTTGGAGTAAGCTGCTCTGCCAATTCGGCCTCTTTCTGCCTTTCCTGAGCTAAAGCCCTATTTAGCCCAATTGTCCTCGGTCTCTGTCTTAGAAGATAATCTTCATCATTATCACTATCATAAAATCTTCCCAAGGTTTCTTCTAGCAAGGCCTTGGCCTTTCCTGCCTCTCTCTGAGCTCTGATTGTCTTAACTTCACTGATGGTTTGGTTAGTCTTCAGCTGCTGATTTTATATCTCAAGAAAGTCAATCACGTACCTTTCTCTATCAAGATTAGCTTGAAGCTCACTAATATTGGCATCCTTACCTTTGATCACTACACTAGTGGCTCTATCTTCATCCTCCTCATCAATATCAATCAAATGAAACTCCTGCTTAGTTTCATGTTTGTCCTCCTACTCAATAATGATAGGCTCTGTAGCATTTTTCTTTCCCTTGTCTACCTGTTTTATTGATGAAGAAGGCATGGTCCCTTTCACACGATGTAAATCAAACAAATGCCTGTGGCCTCTCTCATATGTCAAGGGAAATGGCTCAATATCAGTCATTTTGGTGTAAGCTGCCTGAATGTCCCTTTCATTGCTTGATGCTCCGGTATCATGATGTGATGGTGAAGGGTTATAGAAAGGTGATGAGGTAGGATCAACATGAGGTGAATGGATTTGAGTGGGTGGTGATGTATGAGCAGCAGGCTGAGATGGAGAAGTGGGTACGGGAGGATGAGATGATGAAGGAATATCCTTCTCATGATGGCTAGGTGAGGTAGTGAAAACCTCATTTGCAATGATTGCATCCCATGAAATTTTTTTCTCCTGAAGCTAATGCATGACCACCATTTTGATGAGTGAATGATGAAATAGACTCTGCATTTTCTTATTGTAATCCCTCTTTTCCACAATGTAAGCCATCTTGTCAATGCCGCAGAAAAGATAATAAGGTAAGTGTAGCATTTTAACTCTAGTGAAATGCATGAGGAGAGGGATATGGTATGAGCAGAGTCGAGAAAACCTCCCCTCACAAGTGAAATATTTCATGATTATTATCATCATGGGAACATACCGGTCAAGGAGATGAGAGAAAGGGAAAATTGAATTCTTGTGATCCTTGTACCTAGGTTTGAGGTACGGTTCATAATAGCTCATATCCAAGTTTTCTTGTTTAAACCACCTATCTCCCACACTTGGGATCCCTATAGCAGCTACAATAGCATTAGTGGACATATCAAAGGTAACCCCAGCAAGAGTGACCCTTTTGTCATGTAGTCTAGTGATAAAAAATCTTGTTAACTCTTATAGGTCAATTTGGGCACCATTCCAAATGACCTGGTTAACTGGACATCATCTCCAAAACCAATGACCAAGGGTCTATTATTCCCTATCATTTCAGTTGCTACACGCCCTAAGACAAGAAACAAGACAAATCAAGCAAGAATTTCATCAAGCAAAGGTTTCCAAGGTTTTAAGATTATTATATAGCATATGAGAGCTCACCAACGCAGGCTCTAAGGGGCCTAAGTGCGTTGCATATGCAAGTAGCCCCATGCAAGGTTGCTCTGCAAAGCACTTCCCGATATTCACAGGTGTGTTGGTCACATTAGGAGCAAAATTATCATTGTTCCGGAATCTCCACTTGGCCAGTGCCTTATAGAAGAGTTCACATGTGTCAAGCTTCGAATCCAGGTGTTCATTTGACATTTACATGACTAGAAACATGTCTTTCCCATTAGGGGAATTTTGAGGTTTAAAATGGGCCTCCTAAGGAAATAATAAAATAATACCTAAACCAATAAAATAATATTTATGAATTTGAAATTCACTTTTCGCACCAAAATCCATGTAACCATGGTTAAATTCAATTCAAAATTTGTACCAAAATAAAATTAATAAAAAAATTGTATTGATGTGACTATAAATAAGAATGATATTTTCAAGAAAGATTCATTATCATTGCACAACTAATGCATTTGTCCTTTGTACTTAAATAACTTAAAATGAAATATAAATATAAATTCATATATTTTTAATTATAGAATATACTATTAATTAAAATTTATATTATTTGAATAATATGATAACATTTAATTAATATACTATATGAAAATAATATAATATAATATATGTAATATATTGTTTTATGTATGAATTTTATATTAAATATTGAATTGATTTGATTTATAATATTGAAATGACAATAATAATATTTTATTCAAAAAGTGTGAAATGACATTTATTATGAGTACTTTACTTTATGACTTTAAAAGTACTTAGAGCACTACCGTGGTTAACCATGAGTCTTTATCCACCATTGAGAATGTGACAAGTAAGTACATTTAACCCAAACAATGCCACATCAACCATTAGGGATGATGCCATCCCCTAAAATGTGATTGGTTCTCATAAAGTGAATTTTGATTGTACATTTTCCTTAGGAGGCTCATTTTAGACCTCAAAATTCCCCTAATGTATTATTGGAAAGTCATTGATTGCAAAAAAACCTACAGTTCATCTATAAATTGAGCACAGATCTAAGTGCTTGAGGAGGAAGAATTTGAGTAGAGAAATGTTGGAGAATTTTCAATTGAGAGCTAGATTTGTGTAGCTTCTGTTGGATAGATTTATACTACGATGAGGCTTGGGGACGTTGCTGGAAGGGTCACTTCAAATCAATCATTTGGTTGTAACCTCTCCTTCTATCATTAATAAAGAATACTGCTTATTTTTCCCTATATGCATCTGTATTGGCTTTGATTTTCCATATTGAAATATCTTAGTTGATGTGTATGGTTTATGCTTTACTAATTTATAAAACTAACTTGAATAGATATCTATATTATTGCATATTCTATTGTTTCAGTGTTCTTTCTTGCTGGAAGCATTTCGCATAAACTTCTTGAATTTGAAGCTGTAATGGAAGTGACAGAAGAAGCCATTTAGAAGCGCTTGGATCACAAGTAACCTTCTAATCCTCTCTGTGTATATATTCTTAGTTAGGAGAAATAGTCGTATAGTCTTTCACCTATTGTTCTAGACTAGCACTTGTCTAGGGAAGCGTGATTTATCCGTAATTCACAATTCTGGCCCAAAAAATTGGCGATATATAGGAAATAATAATTTTGATAATTAGGAGGCTACATTAATCATATGCAGGACCAATGATCAAGGGTCTATCATTCCCTATCATTTCAGTTGCCACATGCCCTAAGATAGGACACAAGACAAATCAAGAAAGACTTTCATTAAGCAAAGGTTTCCAATGTTTGAAGCTTATTATATAACATATGAGAGCTCACCAATGTAGGTTCTAAGGGGCCTAAGTGCATTGCATATGCAGGTAGCCCCATGCAAGGCTGGTCTAAAAAGCATTTCTTGACATTCATAGGTGCATTGGTCACATTGGGAGAGAAATTCTCATTGTTCTGGAATATCCAATTGGACAGTGCCTTCTAGAAGAGTTCACATGTGTCAAGCTTAAGATCCAAGTGTCCATTTGACATCCACATGAATGGAAACATGTCTTTACTATTATTATAAAGTCATTGATTGCAAAACAACCTACAATTCATCTATAAATTGAGCACAAATCTAAGTGCTTGAGGGGGAAGAATTTGAGTAGAGAAATGCTGGAGAATTTTCAATTGAGAGCTAGATTTGTGTAGCTACTACTGGAGAGATTTATACTGTGATGAGGCTTGGGAACATTGCTGGAAGGGTCACTTCAAATCAGTCATTTGGTTGTAACCTCTCTTTCTATCATCAATAAATAATACTGCTTATTTTTCCCTATATGCATCTATATTGGCTTTGATTTTCCATATTGCAAGATCTTAGTTGATGTGTATGGTTTATGCTTTACTGATTTAGCAAACTAACTTGAATAGCTGTTTCAGTGTTCTTTCTTGCAGGAAGCATTTCACACAAACCGCTTGAATTTTAAGTTGCAACGGAAGCAACAGAAGGAGCACTTTAGAAGTGCTTGGATCACAAGTAACCTTCTAATCCTCTCTGTGTATCTATTCTTAGTTAGGAGAAATAGTTGTATAGTCTTTCACTTGTTGTTCTAGACTAGCACCTGTTTAGGGAAGCGTGATTTATCCATAATTCAAGCAGTTTGTGCGAAATGATTTCTGCAATAAAGAACAATAAAACAACAGAAGATGCAATAATATAGATATCTATTCAAGTTAGTTTTCTGAATCAGTAAAGCATAAACCATACACATCAACTAAGCTCTTGCAATACGGAAAATCAAAGCCAATACAGATGCATATAGGGAAAAATAAGCAGTATTATTTATTGATGATAGAAGGAGAGGTTACAACCAAATGATTGATTTGAAATGACCCTTCCAGCAACGTTCCCAAGCCTCATCACAGTATAAATCTCTCCAGCAGAAGCTACACAAATCTAGCTCTCATTTGAAAATTCTACAACATTTCTCCACTCAAATTCTTCCACCTCAAGCACTTAGATATATGCTCAATTTATAGATGAACTGTAGGTTGATTTGAAATCAATGACTTTCCAATAATAGGTAAGACATGTTTCCAGTCATGTAGATGTCAAATGGACACTTGGATCCGAAGCTTGACACATGTGAACTCTTCTAGAAGGCATTGGCCAAGTGGAGATTCCAGAACAATGAGAATTTTGCTCCCAATGTGACCAACGCACCTATGAATGTCAAGAAGTGCTTTGCAAAGTAGCCTTGCATGGGGGTACCTGCATATGAAATGCACTGACACCCCTTAGAGCCTGCATTGGTGAACTCTCATATGCTATATAATAAGCTTCAAGCCTTGGAAACATTTTCTTGATGAAAGTATTGCTTGATTTGTCTTGTTTCTTGTCTTAGGGCATGTAACAACTGAAATGATAGGGAATGATAGACCCTTGATCATTGGTCCTAGAGATGATGTCTAGTTAACCAGGTCATTGGGAATGGTGCCCAAATTGACCTATAACAATTTCCCCTGAAAGCATGAGATCCAAATAATAAAAACATTTGATTGAGATGCTTTACACTGTGACGGGTTGGAAACGAAGCGGAGTGGTCACCTACATCAATATTATAATACATTACATCATGATATATCCTCTTTGATCATAATTATTGAGGGCAGGCATTCCCATGTTCAGCACATAAACAATCTAATAACATGTACATAATTCAGAAGTCGTCTTCATTGGAATGTTGCCCAAATGCAGACATGCCTACAGGTATAGGCCCATGTTTGGATGAAAATATGTATGTAAGGTCACCGTACAGATGATGTGTACAATAACCCTGAAATCAAAACCTAGATGGATGAAACTAGATCTAGGGTCTTCTTATCCTGTTCACTCGATCATTCGGGTACAAGTCTATCCACGCAAATATATGATTTGTAGTCGAACATGGAAAGACATCGTTTGATTACGAGCCAATGTTGTGAGATGTTAACAAACACGAGTGAACCACCATTAATGTCAATGGACCTCAAGGTACTGCAATACATTTTGTAAGGTGTGAATATATGATTAGATGTCGAACGCCAAACAAAATCTTTCAGTCAAAGGTCCGGAAGTTAGGATCTTGTCAATGCTGTAACAAGCCTCATGGTACTAGAATCTGATGTTTCTAAGTGAACTTCCTGGATATTGATTTCTTTTTGACAGGAAGTCACCTTATTGCAAAATAGGAGTTACTGATTTCGGAGACAAGGGTAAGACTTGATATAGCAATTTTCAGCAATGAAGGTCATGAGAATGAAGGTTTATGAGTATTGCAGAAGGATGGGTTTTAAATCACTGGATGGCTTCTCTTGAACATATTGGCGACACTTTGATGAGTTGGCAGCATTTACCCAAAACCGAAGTGAAGGTATGATGAACCATAGGTGTGAATGAACCGTCAAGATGATTACCCAACACGAACAGTCACGGACATGGAGTGAAAGAAGTGTCATGTTCAAGAGCGACTTGCTACCAAAAATAAACTTTTCTCACTTTTCCCAAATTTTCCCTAGTCATTTGTCGACCAGTACCTCTTTATTTTTTAACAAGCTTGAGGAGGATAACATTTGTTTTATCTATAATTCAACCCTTCAGGCGAATAAAGTATCGCTATTTAATAATTTAACGAGTCTAGCGATGAATGAAAGTCGATTCTTGCCATGATTGACAAGCCCGTCGCTATTTTATGTTTTAACGAGCTTAACGACAGTGATAGCCCAGTCATTTTTCATATTTAGACAGTCTGAAAAAGAGGATGAAAGAGTACTCCAAAAGTATTTTTTCATAAATTTATCACTCAGACACGAAAAAGTGTAAAATAATATCCGAGAGAACCTCTTTGGTCATGTTTAACCAAGGTATTCCTTTTTCGTAAATAATCCATCTCAGTCCGGAAAAGGGTTAAACTTATACTGAGTAGATATCAATTCATTTACTTTTACGAGCTCGAAAAGACAAGTGCTCGACAATATTTTCACATTATCGGAGTTTGAAAAGAGCTGAAAGAAGACTCCAGGGGTTCTTTTCTCGCTGTTATCGAAGCTTGAAAAAGAGATAAAAGTGCGCTTCAAATCATTTTTCATTTTTAACAAAGCTCGAAAAATAAGGAGAAAAAGTATGATTTGTGGTCAAGTCATTCTTTGAATAAATTTGCAAGACTAATCTGTTCATTAGTTGTATTTTCTGTTCAGAACAACATCAAATGGATTAAAAATACCTATTTCATGATAAAAACATAATAAAACTATAGTCATAGCAATAAATTTAACTTGCAAACAATTAAATGACTATAAAAAGTAGTTTCACTATTCATTTTTACCATTCCATAGTTACCATTTGCATTTTGGAGCTCTGAACCTGATTTTGCCCCAGAACTTGAGTTTTTTATTGAGATCATTTCTGTGGATGGATTTCATCGCCATTTGATCCAGATTAGTACCATGAACCTCCTCTTCCATTTGGTATTCATTTCATTTCCATTCTCTACATATTTTTAGGGTTTTAAGGCCCCTAAGGTAAATTCT
The DNA here is from genome assembly GCA_034641835.2 of Pinus albicaulis. Taxonomy (NCBI): domain Eukaryota; kingdom Viridiplantae; phylum Streptophyta; class Pinopsida; order Pinales; family Pinaceae; genus Pinus; species Pinus albicaulis. The sequence goes on along the minus strand of CM076577.1, from coordinate 772,845,207 downwards.
ACCAAAAATGAGGGTAACACACCCCTGAAAGTCAAAACCTGCGTTGCATAGTAGGTACAGTGAAGGGTACCTGCATGTGCAATGCATTGTCTCAGCCCAGGGAGTGCGTTGGGCACAATTCAAGTTTTTGGTTTTCATGTTGTGCCTAAAATTTGCCTATTTTTTTGTAATGAATCAAATCTAATGGATCTCATGGTTGTATTTCAGGTTTCCATCGGATTATAATGACGATTACATGGAGGGAAAGAGAACATGAAGAACAAGATATGATTTCCTTGAATGATCTAGGTACTGTAAGAGCCCTAAGAGATTGTGGACTACTTAAGTACTTCAAATTGTCGAGAATGAGGCAAAAAATAGAACTCTTGGAGTTCTTAGTTCAAGCATGGGATCCTATGATAGAGGCATTTCATATTAAAAATCAATTGGTTCCCATAACATTTGAGGACGTGTATTTTCTCACAGGTTTTTCAAGGAGAGGATTGCCCATTTCTCTCATAAGGTCTACCGTTGGAGGGGAGACAATGAGGGATTATGTTATGCAATATTTCCATCCAGGGGAAGAACCTAGAAAAGATGGAAAAATAAACATCCAGGATGTCAGGGATTTGCTTTTGAGAACCACCCTTTTCATGATTGCTAAACTTGGTGGCACCGTTACACTACATGTAGCGAAAATATCGTATATTCAGTATGCGCTAGAGTGCTTAGAGCCAATAGTCTTCAATTGGTCTGAAGTTGTTCTATCTCAGATAAAGGAACAAATGAATAAAGCAAAGGGAGGAAGGAAGAAAAATTTCAGTTATAGTTCAATCCTTATTTCCTTCACTTTGGAACAGATTCCATTGATGCAGCCAAAACATGTAACACTGGATATATCTAGTCCTAGGGATCCTCGAATGCAGAGATGGGTAGAACTCATGGGTCGACATGCAGTCCAATCAATCATTGTATTCTCTACTGCATTCTTCATCTGGTTTCAATGATAGATCGTCGCCATCGATCAGTACGTATATGCAAGTGTTGACTTCTGAGGAGATCCAGATTTAGTATTACCAGAAGGCGCTTAGTGGGGTGCAATAGGTAAGAATGATTTGACCATGTTTTTTGATTTTTTTGAGCTTTATACAATGTTTTTGTGTTTTGATTTCTTTCCAAGACTAAACTAAATGTTTGATGCAATGTAGATATCGGTCGTGTTCAACCAGTAGAGGAACCAGAGCGTGAAGCAGATGCGCCAGCAGAGAGGGCTGTCGAGAGAGCAGTACTTACAACAAGTTGTGAGTCTAACCTTATAATTATGCGGTTAATACCAAATGAAATGGCATCAGAGAGAAGTTCGATCAAAGTGCTATACTCAGCGATATTGTTCGTCGATCTACCAATACAAATCCCTTGAAAACTCACTAACTCGCTGTTCGGAGCGAAAATGGCCCACACTGCAGAGGATAGATTCTGCGTACTACGACTAGCACCATGAGCATATCCAACAAATGGTTCCGAAGATTCAGACATCTGTGATAAAATGTAAAGCGGATTACTAACGTCAAGAAAACTCTAAAAACAAATTAAGATAGTGAATGCAAATCAACAACATATATATAATATAATACAAAAAATTATTACACTCATGATTAAGCATAGTAACGTTTAAGATACAACCCATTTCTAGGCTATGCCAATGGAATCCCATCGTAATCAACTAAGTCATAGGCACCCTTAGCAAGAAATATTTTGACAATATAGGGGCCATGCCACAGTGGCTCGAATTTTCCTGTACCTATTACATCATCTTCTTGATCGTAAATAAGGACCAAGTCACCCTTTGAGTAGATGTGAGGTTAGAAATTTTTGTTGTATTGCGCGTTTATATGTCTCTTATGCACTTCGTTGGCCAATTAGGCTTCACAATGCGTTTCATCAAGATGTATGAGGTTAAGGAGACACGCTTATTCTTATGAGCTGTCAGGTAACAAGTCTATCACAAGTTTTAAAGATGATATTTCGCATTGGATTGGTAAGATAGCTTCCAGACCATACACCAATTGAAAAGGAGTAAATCTAGTTGTGTTTCTCACCAAGGTTTGATACGCCCACAAAGCGAAGTACAAGATCAAATGCCAGTTCCTTTTACAGACTCCTATCATTCATTGAAGCATTCATTTAAGAATTTTGTTAATAGCCTCAACTTGTCCATTTAATTGTGGATAATAAGGAGTGAATTAATGCGAAAATCATAACTTGGTAGTCAATTCAGACATCATATCGTTGCGAAAATGCTTCCCATGATCTGTAACTATAGCCTGTGGGACTGCAAACCGTGTGTTGTTATGATCGCCCTCATTACCCAAGGTTCGACAATAAGATATCTTGAAATGAACTAAGGCATACTATTGTGAAAAGTTAGAGGACAAAGAAATATAAAGGAAATATGTGATATTATCTCCTCATAAATACTGTGCGGAAAAGAAAATAAAAAGGGTATTAAAACTAAGCAGAATGGTCAACGAGCTATATAATGGGACAACACAAATAGCACTGCCACGTGGAAGGATTATGGGGGCACCAAGGAAATCACAAAGAGAATAAATTTTCAACCCCCGGAACCCCATGATGTCATAGCTTGGTGGGGACAGGTTTCTTTCATTCCGTGGATCAGTGGAGCAGTGCGAAGGGGCTTCCCAAGCCCCCGCCAGAACTCTGTGGTGGACCCCTCGAGACGAACAGGTGGCTCACTCAAAGGCGAAGGTAAGGTATGTCAGGGAAGCTGGTACACAACCAGTACCAGTATTAACTCGGCTCGTGGCTCACACCTACCCAAATCCTAATAGCCAATAGCCAAATGCCACGTGCCTCAATGTCGACGTCCTTATGATGTCAGCCCTCCTAGTTGTGACCCAAACCTCGTTTTTCATAAAATATGGCCTTTTTAACCCCACTTGAGACACATTTGGGTAAATTAATTATTTTTACGAACTTTCCCAACTGTTAAAGCTTGGATTATAGTAAGCAGGTTGCTTTCAGCCCCCCCATGTCGCTTTCCCTTTTTGGGCTTTCTGCATTGGTCACAGGTATTTAGCCATTTTTGTTCCTTACAGTTTTCCTTCAGATTTACTCATTCGAAATGGTTGTCGGGAGAGTAAAGTCTAGAAAGTCAGAACCAGAAACCCCCCAAGCTCGTGAAGTTAGGGCCATCCCCGGACCTGATCCTCTTACTAATACACAAGCCCACATCCGCGACCTGTAGTACCCCTTCAATGTCTCCCGTGTTAGGCACGACCTGCTAGAAATTCATGTGAAAGTCCAAGACCGGTTTAGAGTCGTTCGGTTTGGCCTATACTACCAGATTGCTCTGCCCACTTTCCCGGTCACCGAGTTCATATGTTGGCTCAAAGATACCTATGATGAATGCAGGGATGTATTCCTCTTGGTTCAGGGAAACAAGGTTTTCCGAATATCCCCTGAGCTCATTAAGAATGTCCTCCATTTCTCACACAGTCCGGAGTATGTTAACTTCACAGAGTTATCCTTATCATGCCAATTTTCCAAATTACCCTGGAAACAATAGAGTGAGTTCCTATCCTCTATTTTAGACTCCCGCCTCACATCCATCCTGTCTTCAGACTTGGTGCCCTTGACCGCATTCACAGATGGCCTCCAGCCAGTTCTTGCCTTCATTTCGGGGTTACTAGGTCTTAGGGAGGTAGAGAGGGTGTCAAAAGAGTGCATAGCCCTCTTATGGCTCATGTCTCAGCCTGACATTGTTCTGGACATCGCCACCTTTTTGGCTTCGGCCATTCAGACCTAGTTTCAAGAATTACCCTCTTCGGGGGCTTTTCGTTTTTTCTCATTGGTCTTTTACCTATTTCTGTTTGAGCACGCGGACAAGTTCGAAGCTCTAGGCCTTGAAAAAATCTCAAGAATGAATGGCCAACCAATAACCTTTTTTGAGTGGAACGTCTCAGTACGTCAGCAGCCTAATGGGAGGGGTTACTTAAAGTTTTTGAACGAGTTCATGACCATTGCCTACACCATACTTCATGACAGTCCCCCGCCCAAGATTTTTCCCGAGCAGAAAGACTGTTTGCAGTTTGGCGATGAATAAAGCACAGGGGACTGGTATTTTTTTGATGATTACACCGAGATTAGAGTCTGCGGTGTTGATGTACCCCCTACCTCCTACCGTTGTTTCCTGCCATGCGGGTTTTTGCCCTCAAATATATTCGCCAAACCATGAAGGCGGACCAGTTCCACTTTGTCCCCGCTAAGAAGGGTTATATCCTCAAGCTTCCTACCACCATCAGCCCTTTTACCGTAAAGTCAAGATGCACCCTCTCCACAGTGGAGATGCTGCTCCAGGGAATGGATTTAGTGCTCGGGAAAGTCTGGCCCTATGACTCGAAAGGAATTATATCAAATAGGAAAAGGAAGATTAGGTCCACTGCATATGTGCATGATACTAGGCCCTTCATTGAATGGAGAACTAACCTTGACACATGGCCCTTGGCTTTGCAGATGGAGGCCAAATCTTCGGCAGCAAAAGGAAGGGGTGACACCGCTTCGGCAGGCATAGGAACGAAAGGGAAAATTGATGAAGCAGATTTTTTAGAAGAATCGGAAGACTTGGATATAGGGGAGGGATCTCATCCCTCCAAAAATCATAAAAGTGATGATATGGAGATCCTTTGGGATGAACTACCTCTAGAGGAGTTAATCAGATACGGGGAACTAGATAAGAACAAGGTGGGTTTTAGAGTAAATTACGACGGTGCGTCGTTTTTAGAACCATCTGGGATATCGCAGGCCACTTCGGTAAGTAGAGCTGAAGTAACAGAAGAAATTAGAAGCAGAGACAGGACCGTGAGGGAGAAACTTCGAGAAAAACTGGCGAGTTTCATAGACAAGTATCATACCTGGCTCACCACAGAGCTGTATATGGATAGAGAACAACTAATAATCGCTATCACGGAGGCAGTGCTAGACCCTACTGCTAATGAAATCAGCTACAAGGCTCTGGAGGTAGCTGTAAATTTATCAAAGGTTCACTTAACCGATAAAATGGGCCTACATCAATGTATCGGGGACATGTTAAGGGACGAAGTCGTGAAGCTTACACTCATGTTAAGAAAGCTTGAAGATAAATACAAAGAGGTGGTAGATAATCTGAAAAAATAAAGGACAAATTCCAAGGGCATCAGCAATAACCTTCACCATCTCAAAAGAGTAATGAGTGAAAAAGGAAGCGATACGGAAGGAATCCGGACGAAAATCATCCGGGATTTAGAGGTTGAAAACTTAGAATTAAAGAGGAGACTTAAAATTCCTTGAGGGGACTACGTGCAACCGGAGGAATTAGCTCAGGTGGAAAAAGAAAAGTCGACCCTCACAGATACCCTTGCTTGAGAAAGAGATGAGAATGCAAAAATAATTGATGAGCTGGCTGCCCTCAGACAGAGATTTACTGATTTGCAAGCTAATTGGGATACCCATGTCTGCATAACCCCAACTCCCATGTAATATTCCTAAAATTAGCATGTAGCTAATAGGAATATTAGATTTTTATTTTTGCACCTAGTAGATGAATAAATGGGGAAAAGGACCCATATTTAACTTGTATTGACATAAAATCCCTCTTGGTGTGAAAAGGGTATAACTTGGTGGCTAGACTTTGTACTTCCTATGTGTGAATAGGAAAAGAATCATGTTGATTCAGTCAAGTTGACCACGTCAACAACGCAACATGGAGGAGCCATCTTGAAATAGCTACAACACAGTTGTGGAGGGAAAGGATTCACATGGTGTTGGAAACCCTAATAGGTGGGACCCAAGGTGAGGAGGCTCACAAACATTATAAGGAGGAATATAACAGACTTTTGGGTTTATATTATGGATTATTATTTTTGGTCTGCTTAGACTATTGAGCATTTTTCAACTGTTGAGCTGAGTATGCAGTGCTGTTTAGCACAAGGCATTCCTGCTTAGAGATTCCTTCTCCTTCATTGAGTGATCTCTTGGAGGGGTTCTGTTCTTCATTTCCCACATTCAGGCTTGAGATCAAGCATCCTCCTTCAGCCACAACGTTATTTCTGCAGAGAATAGTGCTGTGTTGCAGGGTGTTGCAGTGGGAGACTTACAACACCAGCTCTTGAGCTTATCTTTCAGAGGAGGGAGCTCCCCTTTCTTTGCAAGATCTGTACAGGAGGTTCTGGAGAAAATTTTACATCTTGGCGTAAGGAAAAATTAGTTCCCATCCACTACAGCGTATTTTACTAAAGAAACTACGTCATTTTCCAGAGTGCTGCAGCAACAGGGTTTGAACCCTTGCTTATGATCTTGTTCCTTGGAGAAAGGGCCAACCCTTCTCCCGGAAAGCTCTGTACTTCATTATTCTTATTTCATTTGTACATTCCAGCCATATTTATTCAGTGCTACAATATAACTACATTTTTGAGATCCAGATCTGCAGATATGCATTTTTATACATTATATTCTCATGGACCCCTTGCCGAGTTACTCTTGTTTTGTATAAAAAGGAAGGAATCTCCATTTTCTCAGCCATTGATGCATTGTATACTCTAGATCTATTTTGTCTCATCATTTTCTACATAAACCCTCATAAAAATAATGTTTTTCTTGCTTCAGTAATTTCTGCATGAGATAGGCTATGGGGTTTGGGCTTATTTGAGGCATATTGACGCGGGGAGATCTGTTTATACTGGCTAGAATTATTTTTTTCACCTCTAATTCTACATGTGAGTTGTACATGATGTATTCTAAGGGATCCAAGTCCCATTCCTCACAGGTATAGCGTTATTTTTTGAAGACAGCTGTTTTATGCCCTATAATGCTACATTTCCCCACTTGGGAAGGAGGATATAGGCCATATTATTGCCGAGGCTCTTAAATATGCTGGTAAGATGTTCTTGTACATATAATGAGCTGATCTACATTTCCATGCTCATGATTTTCTGAAGTTCCAACTTTGGAATATCTTAAGATATTCTATTTGTTGTAGAAATCCCTATTTTTGGATATTACAGTGGTATCGAAGCTGCCATCTTGGCTCAGCATGTGGATTTCAAATCCAATAAGAATATAAGGAGAAGAAGAATGGGGAACAAGATGATGGAGAGGATGAGATTACTCTCATCCATTTTCAGATCTAAGAAGAGCCTTTCCAAGGAGGTTCAACCAATGAAAGAAGAAGGATGCAATGAAACTCCAGGAGGTTTTAGAGAAGGAGGAAGCTGCAGTGATACATATAGAAGGTTTCAAGAGGAATAAGAAGACCCATGCACTTCCTATTCTCATAGAGGAAGTGAAGAGCAAGAAGACCACTTAGAGCATGAGATCCTGAGTGGATATTTGGCAGAATACAAGTGCCAACCTAGGGCTGTCAGAGAGACCCTAGATCTTCCCCAGTTTATCCAATTGAGAGAAAAAAGAAGGCCATGTAGCAGCAGGATGATAAGGGGAAATAGGTTCCTATTGTCTACCTTTGATGGATCACCCTTATGTGCATCAGAATCTTGGGTGATGAAGTTAGAGGCATTTTTCCTACTACATCCAGTAGTGGAAAAAGAGGCTGTGGAGATCTTAGCGCCGCACTTGGAGGGAAAGGCAAGCACCTAGTGGTTCAGCCATGTGAATCATTCAAGAGTGTCCACTTTTGTAGATTTCACTCACTAGGTAATCAGGAGGTTTGACAGTAGATTATCCGAGGAGGAGGAGTCCTCTTCTCCACTTGAGGGGCCTTGTACCAGCGCTGTCACAATCATGGAAGGGAAATCATCTATAGCAGTATTTGGATCAGCCAAAAAAACAGAGGAAGGAACTCTTGTAGCCACACAAGATGTTCCTGGGACTCACCAAGGTATGCATGGACTTCCATTTGTTATTCTTTCAAGAAATCTTCTGGTAAATATTGGGGAGTGGTCTCCACATGATCAAGGATCAAGACGCAATACTGATGTGGAGAAAAAATCTTGCACAGCGCTGTTAAACTTGGGATTAATCCAAGAGGGGATAAACATTCATTCCTTTGCACCTTCATTGAGTTGCATGCAACATGAGGAGTTGAGGTGCAATATTGCGGAGGGCATGTTGAGTGTTGTGCCACTTTCTAGTGATGTTTTACCTTCAGCAAACTTGGATTCTTTTGAATTTGAGAGGATTATTGGTGAGAGGTCTTCTCTAGGAGATATCCAAGGGATTACATCTCAACTTCCCGTGAGGTGTAAGGAGGAAGATCTGATTTTCATGGGGGATATACCAAGGGGGAGAATGATTGGATGCATGCCCATTTGGATGAATGGAGGTGGATGAAAGGCAAGAGGTTGGTGAGCCACTTACAGATCTATAAAACAGGGCAACAGGAAGCAAAGCTGTGCTGGCTACTCTTGAGAGATTTTTTCCATCATGAGGCATATCCTTTTCCTAAGGGTATGAGGGTAGAAGACATTTGGCAGGACACTAGCATCATATGGCAGCCTAGAGGTTGGTTGTATCATGTTGGTTTGATCCTCTTCATATCAATCAACATATTTTTACCTCATGATTTGTATGATGGAGGTGTGAGGGGGAAACAAGAGTCATTATTTCTATGGTTACACTTGGGAGAGTATGGGCAGGAATTTTCCCATACTTTCCATGATATTTCCAGAGAGGAGGAAGGCACATTCATGGTGCAAGGAGGCTACCCTTCAGGATTGGAGGATTATGAGAGGCTTCCGTGTAGGAGGAAGATATTCTCACATAGCAGCATGATGGTGGATGGCTTTGGCATGTGGAATGTCAAGAGGATAAGTCACGGAGTGACAAGAGCCTTGTTACTAAGGCCTACATCGTTGTCACTTGAGAGCACGTTTCTATGGATGGAGTGTTCCCAAGGGAGTATGCACCCTCTCTTTTTGCAGATTTTTATGAGAAGATTCTCATCGGAGGAATCACTCATGGACCTCACCTTCAGCTCACACATGATGCATGGTAAGAAATATTCTTATGTGCTTGTTGATTACTCTATTGAGTATTTTACCTTCTCACCATATGTAAACAATGCATTGCTCCACAAGAGAGCAAGATTATTTATGGGTTTCATGGTCACTCTAGGGCCAAATTTTGTTATGATGATAACCCATCTATACATGAATTTGGGAAAGTGTTGTATTGATTTGATTGTACACAACTGATATATATTGCTACTCACCACTTCATAGTAGATGAGATGACATGCATAGCTGAAAATTCTTTGGGGGACAACTTGCCACTTGATGCTCTTAATCAGTAGTTGAAAAGACTGCTCTGTATCCACCAGAGAGACCATGTGTATCATCCAAACTTACACATAAACTTCAGCCATTTCCAGTTTTGGATGCCATATGGTGATGATGTGCCATTCATCTTGTATGGATGGTTTTGGCTAGCATGGCTCATTATTTTGGAGGAAGGGTCCTTGGAGACTCAATCTTCTTCTTGCCATTGGAGGGAAATCATGTTGCAACCCAAGATGAGCATGCCCTCTACACTTGTCATAAGTGGAGAGGAGGACAGTGTGGGATAGGTCCTCTTGCCTATCATGTTCATTTATTTAGCCCACCTACACTTCAGGAGCCAAAGGTGGAGGAGATTATTCATGAGTTGCCATGTTGGAGGGTGACTCATTTCATATGGATGATAGCTTGGGGTGGAGGTTTGACTTGGGGATGAGGATTTCCCATGAATTTCATACTCCATGCCTTGAGAGAACCTCTAGACATCACATATTTTTCTCCCTGAGTATGCTAATTCTGCATGATGATAGCCATTTGGGGTGTACACCAAATGCTAATTTGTTTGCTTGGGAGAGGCACTATGAGGATTAATTGTTGAGACAACATCTTATTCTTTGGGGGAGATCATCATACGGGGATGCTATCGGAGGAGGAAGGAAGAATTTCCAGTTCAGTCCTTGCAGTTTCTTGAGGACCAGCAACATTTGGGAGGGGAGGAATGTAATATTCCTAAAATTAGCATGCAGCTAATAGGAATATTAGATTTTGATTTTTGCACCTAGTAGATGAATAAATGCGGAAAAGGACCCATATTTAACTTGTATTGACATAAAATCCCTCTTGGTGTGAAAATGGAATAACTTGGTGGCTGGATTTTGCACTTCCCATGTTTGAACGGGAAAATAATCATGTTGATTCAATCAAGTTGACCAAGTCAACAACGCAGCATGGAGGAGCCATCTTGAAAGAGCTGCAACGCAGTTTTGGAGGGAAAGGATTCACATGGTGTTGGAAACCAGAATAGGTGGGATCCAAGGTGAGGAGGCTCAAAAACATTATAAGGAGAAAGATAGCAGACTTTTGGGGTTAGCTTATGGATTATTATTTTTGGCCTGCTTAGACTATTCAACATTCTTCAGCTATTGAGCTGAGTATGCAGTGTTGTTCAGCACAAGGCATTCCTACTTAGGGATTCCTTATCCTTCATTGAGTGATATATTGAAGGGGTTCAATTCTTCATTTCCCACATCCAGGCTTGAGCCCAAGCATCCTCCTTCAGCCACAATTTTATTTCTACAGAGAATATTACTATGTTGCAGGGTGTTGCAATGGGAGACTTACAACACCAGCTCCTGAGATTATATTTCAGAGGAGGGAGCTCTCCTTTCTTTGAAAGATATGTACAAGAGGTTCTGGAGCACATTTCACATCTTGGCATAAGGAAAAATCAGTTCCCATCCACTACAATGCATTTTACTGAAGAAATTGCGTCATTTTCCAGAGTGCTGCAACAGCAGGGTTTGAACCCTTTCTTGTGAGCTTGTTCCTTGGAGAAAGGGCCAACCCTTCTCCCGAAAAGCTCTGTAATTCATCATTCTTTTGTCATCTGTACATTCCAGCCATATTTATTCAGTGCTGCAGTATAACTGTGTTTTTTAGATCCAGATCTATAGATATGCATTTTTATACATTGTATTCTCATGAACCCCTTGCCGAGTTACTCTTTTTTTGTATAAAAAGGAATGAATCTCCATTTTCTCAGCCATTGATGCATTGTATACTCCAGATATATTTTGTCTCATCATTTGCTACATAAAACCTCATAAAAATAATGTTTTTCTTGCTTTAGTACTTTCTGCATGAGATAGGCTGTGGGGTTTGGGCTTATTTGAGGCATATTGACATGGGGAGATCTATTTATACTGGATAGAGTGATTTGTTTCACCTCTAATTATGCATGTGAGTTTTAAATGATTTATTCTAAGGGATCCAAGTCCCATTACTCATAGGTATAGCGTTATTTTCTGAAGAAAACTTTTTTATGCCCTATATTGTTGCATTTCCCCACTTGGGAAGGAGGATATAGGCCATATTCTTGTTGAGACTCTTACATATTCTGGTAAGATTTTATTGTACATCTAATGAGCTGATCTACATTTCCATGCTCATGTTTTACTGAAGCTCCAACTTTGGAATATCTTAAGATATTCTATTTGTTGTAGAAAATCCCTATTTTTGGATATTACATCTCGACACGGCGGACGCTACCTCGAAATAGTTAACCAAGTCCCTCTCAACCTTACAGGTTTTAGAAAATCAAGCTCATACTACACAGTAGAGAATTCAAGAGTTGATGGCTAGGGTGGAACAAAAAGATAAAGTAATAGAGGCCCTGCAAATAGAGGTGGACGAAGCGAAGAGGGAGAACCAGCTGCAAGGGAAGGTTATAAAAGACCTGAATAACTGGATGAATGGAAATGAAACCCTCCTAGAAGCTAGGCATCTCATTTGGATTGACATCAAGATGTAGGTAAGGAAGTGTTGGGATTTTATTATGTTAATGATTGAGAAGAAAATTGTTGTCTGGTTAAGCACAGAGAAATTGTAGGAAGGACGGGTGGAAGTTGAGGAAAAGGTAATCATGGCCAAGAATTATATCACCTATCTAAACATATTACACTCTAAAGAACTATCCACACAAGGGATTGAAGACCATTTCAGGGGAGTGATGGAAATTAGAAGGGTAATTGAGAAGGAGACGTCGCGCATGAATGCATTGAGTAGTTTGGATCGGGTCGCCAAGGGAGTGGGGAAGTTTGAAGAAGAGTGGGATGAGCTGGTGAAAGTAGGCCTCCCATCATGCTGGGATTTTGCAACTTTCACTTTCTCAAGTCTAACTAATTACGAAGAGAAGCTGGCAGCGGTTATGAATCAGACAAATCTTCCTTACGAGAAAACCACTCGCTTGAAAGCTGAGACTATAATTGCTGCCCTAGGAAAATAAATTTCCCTTCTCTGCCAGATCAGACAACGCTTAACGGTACAGGTTGATTATTCATAATTGATAGATATGCAAGCCTCAGTGGAGATATTTTCCACTATGCCCCTACCAGGAGCATCCATATGGCAGAAATGCAGCAATTTCATAAATATATCAGTCGTCACACCGTCCCTCCAGTCTCCGCCACCTCAGAAGCATAAAACTGGTTCATCTACATCATCAGAGATTCCAACTCAGACAACAGCTGCTACACCTCCCTCTTCTAAAAAGTGATGATAATGTTCTGGCCCTAGTGGCCTTTTTACTTTTACTTTCTTACTTTTGTAATATCGGGTGAAATTGTCATTTCACCCTATGCATTTTTATTTTCTGTTCAATTTGTTTTACTTTAGGTTGGTGCTCATGCTAAGGCCACTAAAGAGAAGATGAGAGGCATTCTTCCTCATCATCGATTTTTGATTTTGATAGAGACAAGCAACAACAAAGATATTTCAGTGAACAAATGTTGATCCAAAAATATCTTCTGCTAACGATAGACAAAGGGGATTATAAAAGAGAGAACCTGAGTCTAAAAAGGGGTTCCTGATTTTTAGAACAAAGACTGTGATTGGTTAATTCCCCTTTTTGTAAAGTTTTGAGGATTTCCTATGTTCTATGTTGAAGAATCCCGATGGGAGACTATAATGAAATGATTTTGCTGTGAGATGGATTCCTGGTGAGATCAATCACATTTTGTATTCCTTGTTATATTCTAATACAAACTTTTATTCACTTCATCACTCTTTCTATATTATACGCTTCTGGAATGTGAGCGCTTGATTAATTGGGATGAATTTATTTGTTTTAGATACTAATGTCTTTTATTCTATTTTGTTTTAAATATGGCTCAGAGCTATGATATTATGTTCACATGTTTCACTTCACTTACCCATATTTCTTCCTATGTTAACTGTTGATGGATTATTATATGATATTAAGCCCATCTATGGTTAATATTTTCTCCATTTGTTGCCGTTGTTACTATGCTTTTCACGCTTTTATATATGTGCACCACGTTTCATAATCTGGCCCTTCTCATGGCTTATAGAATTTAAAATCATCTTCAATAATATCTTCATAAGACCCTTATCATTTTCTATTGGGTATTGCTACTTGTATATCTCTGTTCTTGAGGTCTTGATCTCAATTTATGAAGTTTTAAAAATTTGTTTATGAACAAGAAGATTTATGCCACTGACCATGGAAAGCTTTCCTGAACCTTCTTGACTTTAAGATGACCTAGGCACTGGTCCTTCACAACTTGGTGCTGTCTCTAGGTGCTACAACACCGTGCAATAACGTGGTTGAAGAAAAAAAATGCAGCTATTTGTCCTGTGTTATTGAATGTAGGCATCGCTTCGGCCCATTTGGTAAAATAGTCAACTGTAACAATAATATAACAATGCCCCCCAGATGAAGGAGGGTTACAGGTCATGAATTCAATATGTCATTTCGTAAATGGTCCAACAGAGACAACATGATGCATTGGCACAGGCGGTTTGCATATTTTACGATAAAAAATATGGCATGCATGACAACTTCTAACCGCGAGGATGCATGCTCGAAAAATAGTAGGCCAAAATTAACCAGGCGGAGTATCTTTTGTGTGGTATCATATCTAGATAAGTGTCCACCACAAGCCCCAACATGACAATCATTTAATACTTTTTCGGCCTCCTCATGTGTGAGGCACCTCCTTAAAATGGCATCGACACCACGACGATAAAGTGTATCGCCGACGATCAGATAATATTTGGCTTGGTATCTAATACGTCACTGTTCAGAGCGAGAGGTATTAGGTCGAAAATTTTGAGTTTGGAGATAAATGATGAAATCCCCATGCCAAGGATTAGATAATCCAATTAGAAATAGAGACTCTTCTGGAATAGGTGGTTCCAACGTAGTAGCAGTACTATCAGAGGGAAGGTCACAGAGAAGCTCAGCCAAAACTAAAGACTTCTTTGACTTGGATTTGATGAATTCCAAATCAAATTCCTACAAAATGACAATCCATTTTGAATATTTTCCCCTCAGCAATTAACGTGATAAGATATAAGTCATGGGGTTGCAATTCAAAACTATTGTTGTTTTTCGGAGCAGGATATAATGGCGAAATATTTGGACAGGTTGAACAGCTGCCAAGGCAAGATTTTCCACGTACAAGTAATTAACTTCCGTGTCATTGAGATTATGACTCAAATAATAGATCAGATGTTCAATTCCATCTTCTACTTGGAACAAAACCATAGCGATGGTCATTTCAGCTGCGACCATATATAGGAAATAATCATTTTGATAACTAGGAGGATACATTAATGACGCTCGGACAAGAATACCCTTGACAAAATCAAAAGAAGCTTGCGTAACTTGATCCGAATGGAAGGGAACCCCCTTTTTCAATAATCGAGTAAATCCTTTATCCATTTCGGCATAGTTTGGAATGAACCTTCTCAGGAAGTTAGCCTTTCCTTGAAGTTTTTGTATCTGAAGTAAGTTTGATGGTGCAAGGAAATCAAGAATGGCCTATACCTTTAGTGGATCTATTAAGATTCCTTCTTTTGAGACTACGAATCCAAGCAATTTTCCAGAACCAACATAAAACACACATTTATGTGGATTGAGGCGTATTTTGTAGTGTTGGCAGCGTATGAAAATGGCTCTCAAATGCATCGGGTGATCAGTCCGATTTCGTGAATGCGCTAGTAAATCATATAGATATGGTTGAACAATGTGCTTGATGTCGTTGAAAGCACAATCCAATGCTCTCTAAAAAGTTTCCCCAACATTCTTTAAACCAAATGGAAGTTCCCTATATGCAAATGTGCCCCAGGGACAGATGAATGTTGTCTTATTTTGGTTATCTGGGCGGATATTGATTTGATTGTAGCCGGAAAATCCATCCATGAACGAAAATATTTTCATCCAGCACAATTGTCAATAGTCTAGTCGATAAAGGGAGTAGGATAGTTGTCTTTCGGAAAATCCATATTGACATCCCGATAATCGACGCACACTCTAATGGTTCCTTGTTTTTTCATAACAGGAACGATATTGGAAACCCACTCACTTAGCGGAACAGGGTAAATTAAACGAGCACGCAAAAGTTTTTCAACTTCTGCTTTGATGGAAGTGGATTTCTTTGGATGAACAGGACGAAGCCGTTGACGCACTGGTTTGACATCAGGATACATATTAATAGTATGTTCAACTATACTAGTATCTATGCCTGGCATTTCCTCGTAAGATGTAATGTTCCCAAATTTTAGCTTCAAAGCTAAATGGAACATTAGAGTTAGCAGAATCTTTAGCCGGTGAATAAATGGGTAGAAAATCCCATAAGTCTCCTAAGGAGGAATAAAAACACTTCAAGTGTGAAAGGAGACTCTCATTGCAGCTTAATAAAACACCTCCATGTGTGAACAGGGATAATATCAGGTTGATTCAGTCTACTTTGACTAAGTCAATAGCGTAGATGTGGAGGAGCAGGGATCAAGGAAGGAATCTCTTGATGGAAATGACCTAATTGGGTGGGGCCAAGGGAAATAAAACTCACATTTTATTTAAGGAAGAGGATGGCAGCATTGTTCCTCATGTTTTTAGATTATTATTTTAGTCTGCTTAGAATTTTTCTACCTCTTGCTATTTAGCAGGGTTGGTGTGTTGTTTAGCACTGAGTGTTCCTGAGCGGGAATCCCACCTTTTTCCTTGAGGAGCCTCTTGGGAGATTTTGAATTTAGTTTCCACATTAGGTTTTTAGGCCAAGCTTAAGCTTACTTCATCAGTGCATTTTCTGCAGGTCATTGTGTTGTGTTGTAGGGTGCAACAGTGGAGGGGATTGGAATCCCACTTTTTTGAGCTAGTTTCTCATAGGAGGGAGGTTTCCTTCCATTGGGAGATCTGTTTAGAGAGGTATTGAGCTCATTTCAGATCTATGGTACCAAACCACACATTTCCCCACATTCCCAGCATTGTTCCATCTAGTTAATGCGTTATTGTTGGAGGCAACTTCAATGGATGGTCTAGTGGCTTCTTTGCAGTGTTTCCTTGTGATTGAGAGGTTCATCCTTTCATGGGAGGAAGAATTTGTGGGAGATACATCAGATCAGATATATTTCAGTATTATACACTCTTATTTTTTAGTGTTGCAGTGATTATTCAGTAATTTTCTGAATATCACATTTGTTTTTAGAGTGTATGACAAGAAACCCTTTCCGAGTTATCTTGTAATTGTAATAAGGAGACTAGATCTCAGTTTTTGAGCATGATTGTCTAATATATGAGAATATCTAATTTTTCTCCTAATTTCTGAGTCAAAACCCTCATAAGACTATGCAGTCCCTTTTGTGCATTATTTATGAGTAGCAGTGTTTGGGGTTTTTTGTTATTTTTAGCTACACTAGGTGTGGGAGGTCTGTTTACCTCACCTAGTTTCTTTTGTTTCTGATATCCTCTTGGATTTAGATGCAAGATGGATATATATAATGGATCTAAGTGATGGTTTACATTTTTATTGCTTATATTTCTGGAAATGTGCTTTTCTGTGAAGGCATTGCTGAGCAGTCCATTTTTGGAATATTTTAAGATATTCCCATTGTTAACACTGGAAAATCATACAGTAGAAAATGACATCAAGTAATGTTGAGCCCAAGGATTTATAGGACAGGGATACATTATGGAATAAAAAATATCAAGAATATCTAAGGTTTGGAGCAATTCAAGATTGAACTAGTCATAAATGCCCGAATGCGTGCTTTTTCCTTCGATAAGAGAGCCTTCTGCACGCACTGGAGCCCGATAAGCGTGCATTCTTGGAAATGGAAAAAAGTCCCTTTCTGGGACCACAAGCAAGAAAATGACAGTTTCTTCTTATGTGAAAGCCGCCTAAGGACAACACCAGTGCCTCCTTAGGCCTTGTGTGAGCACACAAAAGCATATTTCAGCCCACAATGGAATATTGCCCCTCCCTTGGGTCACTATCCACCATGTACCAGGGGAGGGAAGGAGGTTTGAAAGCTCACCTATATAAACCCTCAAAGAGATGAACAATGGGTGATCACAAGGTTATGCTGGAAAAAGTTGCCTAAGCAACACTAGTTGTTTGTGTGAACCAAGGAGTAGGAGCTGAAGAAGAGGACTCAATTGTTGGCCACCCAACAATTTCATTCCATTGTAGTAAAGAGAGAGAGTTGAACTGCATCAGAAGGCAGAAATTGAAGGACAAACATCCTTGCGTCGGGTCTTAGAGCCTCTGCCTAGGCCCTTCGGCAGGTGGGTAAGTGTTAGTATGAATCCTTTGTCGAAGTGGACGAAAAACGACCTCTTTAGCTACGCATAACTAATAGCCCTAACAACAAAAGTGGCTGCCAATATCTTCAGATTTGCGGTTAGTTGAACAAGAAAAGAGCTGCAAAAACCAGATCTATGCATGGAAAGACATTAAGCAGTAAAAACATGGGTTTGCTCCATATACCAATAGACAAGACAAGAACAATTTTTGAAAGAATTTTTGTATTAATCAGGCACCTGGGAGGAAAACAAGAAGGCGTATCCAATTCTCCTCAGTGGGATGGGTTCTTGGAAGTCCTCAGCACTTCAGATCTAAAATCTCTCTCTCTTGTTGGTGTAGAAAAACCACACAAAGAATAGAACTCAAAGGGAGCTCACACAACAAATGGTAGAAAAAGGTGACCAAGTGTATAGATCCAGAGTGATCTAATAGGCAACAAAAGGTGAAGAATGGTAGGAAAAACCCTCCTATTTATAACAAAATATTGGGTCATTCTAGATCTTGGTGCATGGGTTAACCAGATATAGATCCACTTTTTATGGAATATTTTATTATATTTGTTGGAGGGAAAAGGTATTTGACTTGGGTCAAATCCCTTAATTTGTCAAAAATAAATAAATAAATGATTTATTTATCTTTTAAAGGAAGCGGTTAGAAGATAATCAAATAAATAATGATTTATTTAATTATTTAAGGAAGTGGTTGAAAGATAATTAAATAAATAATGATTTATTTAATTATTTGTGGGTGATTTGGTCATATTTAACAAGGAATGTTATCTAAATAAGGTTTAAATAATTATTCCTAGAAAATAATAAGATAAATAAAGGTTTATCTAATTAATTTCTTTGATTTTGGGTTAAACATGACTCGGAATAATAATTAAATTATGGTTTAATTAATTATTCCATAAGGAAAATCAAACAAATATAGGTTTGTTTAATATTTCCTTTTGGGGTTTCCTGTTTTAACATAGTGAAAGCAATTTTACTTAGGGTAAAATTGGTCTTACATGGTGTACTTGGGTCCATCTAATTATAATAGGTTAGATGACCAAAAAATGGTGTAACAGATTTCCCCCCAGCGTGCGAGTGTCAGGAGAAAATCGTATGACCGAAGTACGTTGTAAGAACTCAATCACCAGACAACAAAAGGGAAGTCAGAGAGAGAAATGCAAGGTAGATAGTGTGCTGAAGAACTAGACCCTGAGGAGACGAGACTCGCAAGTGCAACAAGTCTCTTTTTATGAGAGGGTACCTGTGCTGAAGGCGGCGGGGGAGGCATACCTATGCCCGCCGAGACAAAGTACAAAAGAATAGTGTGTCCAGTAAACAAGGGACCGAACCATAAAGTACATCCGGCATAATCATGAGCCAGATAAAAATACAATGAGGAATCCCACATACATGTTGTGCCTGAGATAACAGCCAGGACTTATACAATAATATCTGAGTACATGAGATACAAATACAACCCAAATGCCCCCTGTAAATGGGGAAGGGCTCACAAAATCTGACCGATACATGCAAATCAAAGGGGCGCTGCAAGTGGCTAAGGCTAACATCATCAAATATCTGGAGCTGCATCGAAGGCTGCAAGGAGGAGGTCATCCGGGCATGTGGGGGGCTACCTGCAGGGCCACCCCCTCATGAGGGTTGAGACATCTCACACACACCCGGGAATCATCAAGAGTTGCTGCTGTATCACTGAACCATCAAGTATACGGATCTCGGTCATGCTGAAAGGAGCTGGAGTGGAGAAACAATCAAGTCAAAGGGAAATGAGAGATCCCTTTGCCTAATCCGAGGCACCGAACAAGAGTGGAAGCTGGAACCAAGGTACACCGCCCTCTAGACCTGGCTTCTAGAATGAATGAGCTGATGTCGACAGAAGGAGGTCCGCCATAGGTGAGGTAATGAGAGACCCTCAACTAAGGCACGAGAGAAAAGAGTAGAGCGACGGACAGACTGACACTAATGATGATAGTGAAGTGGAAAGGACTGAGTAGCTAATGGACGACTTTCCTTGTTAGAGCATAAAGGGCATGAATGACATGGCAGCGACTGACACAATATCGTAAGGGATAGGGGACAGTGGGACTGAAGGTCATAGTATGCGACACAAGAGAGAGACCAAGCAATGAAGGATGGAGGGCTATAGCGGGGTACAAAGGGACTCGGGATAGACTCCATGAATGCGATGATGACTCAACTTGGATGCTCTAAACAAGGGTGACTCTATGGTGCTGCCACATAGTAAAAGGCCCAATGGGGGACCATAAAAACATGAGTCCAAGATGGTAACTCATGACGAAAATCGACACGAACAAAGACAATTAAGGAGGCAAAAATGGGTGCCCTGGGCACAAGTGTCGAAAGTGAGGAAATTCGATTCTAAGGAGTGGGGAAGTGACCTTTCGGACAAAATGTGTCCCTGTGAAGCATCAGCATAAAAAACTACCGTATACCCATTTGAGAGCTCGGTGAGAGCTTTCCAATGCAGAACGGTTCGTCAAACGGGGCTACGGTGTGGTCGCAGCAGTCGAAAGAAGAAACAGGGGTTCTCTTTTAATAAGGAAATTTTCCCTCCAAATTCACTCATTTGCTATTGTTGCTATGGTGAATGTAGAGAGGAGAGAAGGCCCTAAATCTTGCGGCGAGCGTAGCGGACAAACCGACTGTTGGAATCGAGATCTGTCAGTTGTAGGTAAGAGGCCTAACCTTAATCTTTCATTTTGATGGATTGAAAGTTCAATTTAGGGCCCAAAATCTCAGAAACAGACCCTCCTTCATCTCTACGGCCGGGTCGCACTTTTTGGGCCAAAAAGTGCAACCTGGGACATAGGTTTCAGGGCAAAAACTGCGACCTAGTCCAAAATTGAGCAGAAAACTGCGACCTGGGAGATGAGGGGGTTTTGGTGCTGTTTTATGGCTGAGAGTTGGGTTTTTTTGTTTGGATATGGTATTCCCGATCTGTATGCTGACAAAGATGATGTTTTTGTGCAAGTATGGCAGATTTACGGGTTAACTGGAGAGAGAGAGACCTGGGTACATTATGGGCAGAGATCCAGGCGGATCAGGGTGTCCGTCGTGTGTTGGGCTGTGGTTGGGGTTCAAAGTTTTTGGCTTTTGGGAGAACCCAGTCAAAATGAGAGCAGAGGAGCCTTTGTTGGCCCGGATTATCAGTTACTGGGATATAGAGCATGAGGTCTTTGTAGTGCAGGGGCACAGGATCGAATTGATAGTCCAGGATGTGTATTTCCTGACGGGTCTCCCGCCACTGGGGATGGTGGGAAACACGCAACTAGTATTACCTCGGGGGCGGCATATCATGGAGTTTGTGGAGTGACATTGTCGACCGAGTCTCCAAGTCAAGGGGACTCGGATACCGATCGGGGATCTAGAGAGACTAGAGATCCGTGCAGTGGCCGCAGCGGTACTGCGTATCCTGGGCAACTAGGCACTCCATCACATCACTGGGGGGCAGATGATGATTGTGGAGAGTGTGTTGAGTGGGACCTACTAGGGGTGGGCCCAAATGATGCTGGTGTCGCTAAAAGATGCTTGTCGTCATAAGTGGCAAGTGAACCACAATACATCAGGAGGGACTTTACGCGCTTCTTCCATGAGAAGATCCCGACCTTGCACTCGTGCACACCTGTGATGGGGGTTCGAGAGAGCCCAGATGCTCGGGTGGGGGCGCTTTGACCTGCCGCGAGAGGGGAGGGGCGCCAGCGAGTGTTTCGACTCCGAGTTCTTTTCCATTGGGATCAGATGCCGTTATATATAGACGACCTACCCCATAAGGATGAGTTAGTTAGGAGATTTGGACCCGCCACTCCCGCCTCGGTCGAGTCCGGGGGCCCGATGGTAAGTGACAAATTGCTATTCTAAAGATGGCATGTTACGTTGTTTTGAAAGATTTGAATAGTAGCTAGGTACTGATTCATGTACTGTTGGTATGCAGATATAGCGCCGGTAAAACCGGCCGGATATATGGGACAACCGGCAGCATCTGGAGCTGCAGGTCCGAGTGGGTCGAGAGCAACACAAAATGAGGATGCAGCCGCCCTTCTAGAGGACATCCGCCGTAGATGCGAAAGGTTGTCGATTGATTACGTAGCATGGGTGGTGTGACTTTGGGACGTACCAAGACATGAGCCATATTGGTCTCCTCGGAATGGAGAGGTGTCATGCGGCGCATGGCGATGGCTGGTCAAGGCATACGTGATCTACGGGATGCAGGGGCAGAGCCATTGGCTCGGGATCCGCCAGATAGTGAGTAGGTGTGGGGCATGTGGTGCCCCCTAGTGTGTATGTAGGGGCAAGTGGTGCCCCCAGTTTTGAGTTTTTTGTAACATGCTATGGGCATGTCATATGTATCAGAGTAGATGGACTCTAAACACATGTTTTTGTGACACATATTATGGATATGCATTGTTTTTATTGATTATGAATGTTATTATCTTGAATGAAATGCGTGTGATAAATGCCAGTCTAGAACATGGTTTGTAATACTATCTACATTGTGATTCTGTTCTCGAGGTATATGGTTGAAAGTTATGGTTTCAAATGCACGTATCAAGAGTTTCACTCGTAAATAGCATCTAAACAGCACAGGGTTATGCACACAATAAACACCATTTAGTTGCATTACAAGAAGTAGGGAATCCAAACGAACGTGCAGATGGAGGATGCGATGAAAGAGGGCATCGACTAAGATACCACGCACTGCATCATATTCGGCCTGATTGTTGGTGGCAGAACCAATGCAGACCCCGTTAGAGAGAACAAGGGCATGCAACGGGGTGAAGATGGCCCAACCTGCTGAGGCTAGATTCCAGGAGTAACGAATTGCACCATCGGCGTAACCGATAAAGGGTGTGGACGGGAGGTCCTGCGGAATGGTGTTACAAGACAACAAATGAGAGGAGGAGAAGCAATGACGGCAACGTGAGTGCACAGAAGACATCGGGCAGCAACTGCGGGAGGGAGTGCAAGGAGCAGGATGACTATGACTCATATACAAACTAGAGGGTGGTACATGAGGGCTATTGGAAGTATGGTGAGGACTCGGGCTGCGGAGGTCAACAGAGACACGGGTGGAGTGATGTCGCGTATGGGTAGAAAAGGGATGGTCAGGTGACACAACAGGGGAGGATGCAGGGGGGCTAGGCTCCAAGTGTCACGCAGAGGAGGATAGGTAAAGAATGGTTACAGTAGAATCCGTCATCTGAACATCAGGGGGGGGAATGTCGATGGGAGCGGGGGGATCCTCGGGGTGACCGGACGCATACTGCGCGAGGATGGGAGAGGCGGATTGATTTTGCTCAACCTCATACTCTCGGACCACCTGTAAAGAGGCGCGGTAATGCGTCAGGTGAGGAAAATGGTGGGAGTAATGGCCATGAAGACCACACAACGCACAGGTTTTGTTGGTGTGGAGAGTCTTGGGGTTCTTGGTTACGGACGAAAAAGGAATGGAGGCTTCAGGGACCGTAGACTTGGGGAACGCGACTTTAACCATGGGTTGAATACGGGGCAATTCGGGACAAGCATGGGTGGCGTGACTGACGACATCACATAAGGCACAAGGTTTTGCGGGCAGAGGAGTGGCCAGGTCAGTCGTGGTGGTCTTGTCTTTGGATGCCCCCTTGTGGGCTTTGCCTTTCTTCCCGGGAGCCGTCACGACAGGAGAAGGGTCCTGTGGCGGTGCTGGGGGCACAGTGGCAACGGGGGAAGCGAGGGGGACTGGTTGAACCGATGTCAAAGCCATGTAGGGTTTGGGGTGGCTAGGAGGGGTAGCGGCTGGAGGATCAAGGTACCAGACTGGTATGCCCAAAGTCAAGTTAGGGAGAGAGAGGGTGGCCATGACGGGGACAGAATATAATCCGGGAGGGGGAGCCAGGAAAGGTATCTGCCCAGCAGGGTAATGACCAGGAGGAGCGGCTCCCGAAGATGGTTCAGACACCGGGGGAGCAGATCCAGAGGAGGGTAAGGGGTTCCGGGATACAGTGCAAGACGAGGGGCCGGAGAGGAGGAGGTCAGGATGGTGGAGATGAAGGGAGCTAGGAGAGAAGCGGTTGCGGTGGGCGCGGTTGGGGACTCGCGGCCCAGCGGGCGAGCCTCTTAAGGGTAGCAGGAACTGGGTGCCATCCTTCTGAGCATTCGACAAGCGGGATGGGGGATATGGGGAGGAAGACTAGGGAAAGTTCCAAGGAGGGAGGAATCTTTGTAAACGCCGGGGGAGACACTGGTCAAAGAATCGACGGTTTGCTTATTGGCTACAGAAGAGATGGTCGTCTCAGGTGAGGTCTGGGATGGCGGCTCATGATAAGATAGCTGGTCAATGGTGACTATATTTCCATTGTGCGGGAAAGACATCTTGCGGAAAACCGCGGATGGGACAGCAGACATGGCATAGGGCGTGGCTTCGCCCCGGTAAGTGTTGTGGTCTGAGGCGTCAGCCTTTATCGACGTCAACGCAAACAGTCTTACCGGCGAGGGTGATAGGACAATTACGGAAAAGGCCAATGGGCTAGGAGGCGTGGCCGTCCCACGCTCGAAGGGTGATCATGGAAGGGGCCAGCTCAGGGGATCCGAGTTGCTTCCAAACCGAAGCAGACATCACACAGGTGGATGCCCCCTCATCAATTATGCATCGCGAAACGTTGGCGTTCCAGATTTTGACTGGGATTTCGAAGGCGACAAAAGCAGGAAGAGGGGGATGGTCCGATTGAGTGGTGTCGAAAACAATCATTTGGTCATCAGCAGGATCTACAGCGCCCATGGCAGATAGTAGAGCCTTATTTTGGGAAGGGCACGACTGGAGGAGTTCCAGTGTGGAAATGGAAGCAGGAGATTGCGCCAAATCATCTACTATACTATACGAATGGGCAACTTGACCGGAAGCAGCGTTTCGACGTAGGGTTCCCTTAGGAATCTTGGTATGGACCTCAACTTTGGGTTGAGGGATATGTAAGGGGTCATTCGGTGTCGAAAGAGGCTGCGACAGAGACACCGAATAAGGAGAGCTCGGAGAGCGAGGCGAGAAGGAGGCTTGAGGGTGCGGCGAGGGCCAAGGTTTGAAGGTGAAGTTCGACGGTCGGGGAAGGATCAGAGTGCATCATAAGGATCTGGTAATCAGAGGAACCAGAAAGGGAAGGGGGAGTGGCGACCTGGCTGTCAAGTGGTTGGGTAGCCACGAATCCTTACTGAGGGAAAGGATCAGTAAACACAGCTGGTTGGGTAGTGGCCACATTAGGAGGAGCATGAGGGGAGGCGTGTTGTCTGCGCAATGTGGCTTGAGACTCCCATACATGCATGCAGGGTAAGAGGGGACAATCGTGGGTGTAATGACCATAAACAAGCCAACACGAACGAGCTTGTTTGTGCGAAAGCGCTTTAATAAGACGCAAGGTATAACACGAGTGTGGTTGGTAAAGTTGAGGTCCCCAGGTGGGTCCACCAGTGCCGAGGGGGCGATTGTTTTGATTGCCTCTGCGCCTTCTTTGGGAAGAAGGGGGATTAGTCACACCCTGCTGTGCAAATAATTGCCCTGGAGGGGGCTGTAGGTGCTGTTGCTGGGGTTGAGGAGGCAAAGGAGGTGGAAGCGCATATGCTGGAGGAGCTGGCATACCAGGCTGCGGATAAGGATAATGGTTAGGTTGGGCAACATTAAGGTAAGCAAGAGGTTGGGCAAAAGGAGGAGGCATGTCGTATCCTGGATACATGCTACCGGGAGGGGGAAGAGTGCTAGGGGTGCTGGCCCCTCCGGGAGGGAGACCGTAGCCCATAGGAGGTTGAGCATACGGATGGGAAAGGGCTCCAATGATACCATCAGCGGAATGAGATGCCCCCGGGGCATTAGCGCCACCGGGCCTGGGGAGGTCAGGAAGGACAGTATAAACATAACCAGACTGAGTGTAGATCAGGTCATATTTCAAGGCTACTTGGAGAGCGGCTTCTTCGGTTTGAGGGAAATGGGAGGCGACATCTTTGCCAATGGGAGGTAAGAGAGTGTGAAGGAACCAGTCCATATAAACCCAATCTTCGAAGGGGGGAGCTCGACATAAGCTTCGTCTTCTTCGCCATTCCTGGACATGAGTGGAAAGGCGGGTCGAAGAGGTTTGCTTGAAAGAAGTCAAAAGCTCTGTACCAGTATCGTATTGGAGAGGGAGCTAGAAATAGGATAAAAAGGCTTGGGAAATGGTCACAAAGATGGTATGGGAAGAAGTGGCTTTGTCAACATACCATTTAGAAGCTTTGTCGGTAAGCGTGCATTGGAACAACTGAAGACGGATGGAATCATCGGTAATGGAATTGGAAGAACACCACATGTGGAAATATCAGACATGATTGGTTGGATCTTCTCCAGCAAGGCCTTCGAACTTAGGGATGTCAGAGGGGAGCTTGGTTGGCATAGTAGGCCAACCAACATCGTGGCGGATAGGGTCATTGATCAACTGATTGAAATCGGGGAGGCTGAGGCCTGCGATGTACGGCAGCAAAGGTGTGGCCGAGGTAGTTCCTGTGGCGGTAGCTAGTAGTGATTTAGGAATTGGGAACTGAAATTCTTAGCTAACGTTGAGCCACAGATAGGACATAGTGAAGGTGACGGGGGGAGAACCGGAGGGAGAAGGAGAACCCGATGAATCAGGAGAGGAGTCAGAGTGCGGACTCGAAGGAGGACTGGCTCGACGACAGCGGGGCGGAGCAGGTCGATCAACCGAAAACTGAGGGTGAAGGCTAAGAAGTCTCCGGGAAAGGTGCCTTGGGGGCGCAATGATGACAGGAAGAAGGAAACCGACAAGGGAAGAAAGGGACAGAATCAAGTGAGGTCAAGGGTAGACAAGGTGCAGTGACAATTGATTTTAGAGTCTTTTTTAGGCGGTGTTAACCAGGTGCTTCTTCACTTAGGGTCAGTGTGTGGTGTGCGTTAATTTTAATTTTTAAACCCTTTTCGTTTTGAGAGCAAGAAAATGTGTGCTGCGTAACTGAAAAGAAATCTGCATAGAACAGTATATAACGCTGAAATAACAGAACATTTAATAGCTAACCATGCATCAATCTAACCCAAAAAGGCGGGCCTCTCAAAACTACTCTAAAAGAGGGCAAAAATCTAGTCAAAACACACGTAAACAGAGGCCAATAGATCTAGGGTCAAAAGGGATAGGGATCTAAAGGATAAAGCTGCTGAAAAAAGGTGCAGATCACAGCCAAGAGACAGAGGCAAGGTGGCTGGAAAAAGGAAGGGAATCAGCAAAAAGCGGAGGGGTCAAGGAAAAGGCCCTAAAAGGAGATCCAAACAAATATTTAGGAGGTGATTTGAGAGGTAGAAGAGGTGATTACAATGGATGAGGAGGTAACAGAGATGCGGAAAAGGAGATTTTGAAGCTACGAAAAGCAGAGCCCGATTTAAAGCTTGTTGAAACTCTTCCCAGAAAGTGGAGAGATGCAGAAACCCCTAGGGAAATTTGGGTTCCCCGCCAGATGAGTAAAAATAGATTAGAACTTGGTCGAGCGAGACGCAGAGACGGAGTATGAAGCACGATAAAAGTTACATAAATACCCAAAAAATTGAAAAAATCGAAAAAATGGTAGGTCGCGAGGTTCGGCTTTGTTTTCGATTATCAGGTCGCAGAAAAGGGTTAGAAAAGTGCGACCTGGAGGTCCAGGTCGCAGTTTATGGGCCAAAAAGTGCGACCCCCCGTTCCGGTTGTCTCGGCGGCAGATTTTCAGAAAAGTTGTCGTCTCAGTTGCGGCTGGTGTCGCTTACCTGTGCAATAGGGCCAGAAACGCACGGAAGTTAGAAATTTTGATGTTTTAAGTTTTTATGTGAGAAAAACAACATGAAAATAGGAGAAATAAACAGCTGAAAAGAAAACCTAGGTTTTGAAGTAGCTGGATATGCAGGAATAGGAAAAACAACAACGGTCGTAATTTAAAACCCGTGTGGAGTTGCCATTTGTTAGTGTGAATCCTTTGTCGAAGTGTACGAAAAAGGACCACTTTAGCTACGCATAACTAATAGCCCTAACAACAAAAGTGGCTGCCAATATCTTCAGATCTGCGGTTAGTTAGACATAAAAGAGCTGCAAAAAACCAGATCTATGCATGGAAATACATTAAGCAGAAAAAATAAGGGTTTGCTCCATATACCAATAGACAAGACAAGAATGATTTTTGAAAGAATTTTTATATTAATGGGGCACCTGGGAGGAAAACAAGAAGGTGTATCCAATTCTCCTCAGTGGGATGGGTTCTTGGAAGTCCTCAGCACTTTAGATCTAAGATTTCTCTCTCTTGTTGGTAGAAAAACCACACAAAAGGAATAAGTCAAAGGGAGCTCTGCCGGCAAATGGTAGAAAAAGGTGACCAAGTGTTGAGATCCAGAGTGATCTTTAGGAAACAAAAGGTGACAAATGAATGGGAAAACCCCTCTATTTATAACAAAATATTGAGTTAGTCTAGATATTGGTGCATAGTTAAAATATTATTAACCAAATCAAGATCCAACTTTTATGGAATATTTTATTATATTTGTTGGAGGGGAAAAGGAATTTGACTTGGGTCAAATCCCTTTATTTGTAAATAATAAATAAATAAATGATTTATTTATCATTTTAAGGATGTGGCTGAGTAATAATCAATAAATAATGATTTATTTAATTATTTAAGGAAGTGGTTGAAAGATAATTAAATAAATAGTGATTTATTTAATTATTTGTGGGTGATTTGGTCATATTTAACAAGGGAATATTATCTAAATAAGGTTTAAATAATTATTCCTAGAAAATAATAAGATAAATAAAGGTTTATCTAATTAATTTCTTTGATTTTGGGTTAAACATGGAATAATAATTAAATTATGGTTTAATTAATTATTCCATGAGGAAAATCAAACAAATATAGGTTTGTTTAATATTTCCTTTTGGGGTTTCCTGTTTTAACATAGTGAAAGCAATTTTACTTAGGGTAAAATTGGTCTTACATGGTGTACTTGGGTCCATCTAATGATAATAGGTTAGATGACCAAAAAATGGTGTAATAGTAAGATTTGTATTCATTCCAAGCATTCAATGAGAAGAAGGCCATCGAGCTGTTGTTTACCTTGTTATTGTTTGGAACTCTCTATTTAGCTTCTTTTTGTGTTTTTAGTTTTACTTTTTTAACAGAGCATAATTAAGTGTATTACTTCATTTTAAGTCTTATACTTTTGAGCTCCCCCCAGATACTTCCTGTTACTTATGGTTTAGAGAAAATACCACATTCTCTAGATGTGTGCGATTTCGTACACCCATGTGTCGAATCCACCACAACAGGATTGGCGACTCCACTGACGTGTTTCAAGTTTATGTGGTTGTGCCATTGTTTGCAGGAGACCCTTAGTCTATGCTGGAGTGGAGCTGATAGTCCTTTGACCCATCTTGCAGTTGCTAGACTCACTGAGGTGACAGACTGAAGAAGGTAGCTCCTAATTTTATTTTTTCTTGCAAGAATTTTTCGCATTGTTTTTACACACAGACGCATAGGGCGCGCGTTCAGGAGTGACCTACGCACAGGAAGGCACACCTGTTAGAAGGTTTTGCACGCAATTTGCAGAGAGATTTTTTCTCCCTATCTGTTGCATCTTTTCTACTTGTAAGTGCGTTTGGAAACCCCTAATTTATCTGCCAACACCTGTGTTGATACTCCACAGCTTTTGAAAACTGATTTTTGCTGCTTTTTGTAGGTATTTAGTTAGTTTTAATTTAAGTTGGTTTTTTGAAAAAAGTATTCACATAGTTTAACTAGGGGGCGAATTAACCATTGCTTTCCAAAAAATTTATGTTTTTTGAAAATTCTGGTATGCACACTTAGTCTAACTAGTCCAAGTAAGTGGCTCATGACCACACATGCATAAGCTAGTGTAGAAATTGTTTAGTT
Source organism: Pinus albicaulis (assembly GCA_034641835.2). Lineage (NCBI taxonomy): Eukaryota > Viridiplantae > Streptophyta > Pinopsida > Pinales > Pinaceae > Pinus > Pinus albicaulis. The sequence continues at coordinate 772,815,684 of CM076577.1, read as the reverse complement.
TAAATTTAAATTTTTGCATTTAGGAAATTGCAGGAATAGGATTAAGTCGCAAGTTAGAGTAAGTAATATATGTTGTCTTTGCGCCATTGGGTGACCCTAGATATGCATATGAACACTCTACATGTGATTCTCCATCTCCCTTTAGTCACTGACATAGACTAATTAGGAGGTTTTGGAAGCGGCCCATTATCTGCAAATGATTTTTATTTGAGCAAGGAATAGCATCACATAGTTTAACTAGGGGAAATTTTTAACGGATCACCGATATCCATATGTTCAAATTATGAGATTGTTCACCATATGCTCACACACATACACCCACTAAGAAAAGAAAGCCACCTAAAAATAACTTAAACCAACTCACTAAACTCTCCCCACAGGGGCCATAAGAGAAATTATAGTTTAAGTTAGGATCAAGGGGGTAGGCATCCAATAAGCAGCCTTGATCATGCTTCACATTTGAAACATAGAATTTTCATTTTTAGGGAGCTTAAAATCCACCTATCAACCCACAGAAAAGAAAACCCGAGCACGACAGAGACCTGATTCAGAGGGGTTTAGGCTTAGGCGTAGTGCGTGCGATATCATTTGGGGCTACCTAACCAATCTGATACTCGGCACTGTTAGCTAACTACCAAGAAGCCCAAGACTCGAAATATCACATGGGACAGTGGTTCTTAGTGGCCAAAACTAGGGCATCCTTTACCCTATAGGTGATGGTGTAGGCAAGCGCCAGACCCTCTACCCTTACCTTGGTTGATTCTCTTCGGCTGACTAGGGGCATCGCTAGTTCTTTCGGGACGTTGTGCCAGCACTTGCAAGAAATCTTCTCAAGGCCTAGTTACTTTTGAGAGTGTGAGGATGTTACTAGTTCTTCTAGGTTTTTTAGTATCACGTGCAAACAAACAAAACCATTTTTTTCTTGATTGATCACATAGATTAAATTAAAGGAAAAATCATTTCTTTTTTCGCTTTGTTTTATGTATGTGGCCATAAATTTGATGTGATCATAGACTCAATCCCCTAAAAAGTTTTTCCAAAACCTAACTTGGATGTCCCTCAAATGGTTCCAATGGAACCTCATCGGTCCAGGTGTCTTTTGGACCTCCCCCCACTAACGGGAGGGGTTCCAGGTCTTTCGTGTAATGTTCCCAATTTTTAGCCTCAAGCTAAAAGGAACATTATAGTTAGCATATTTTTATTTTGTCGAATAAAATGGTTAAGGAGACACCTTAACCGATTTTTATGGAGAAATAACACTCCTTGTGTGGAAGGAGGAATAATAAAACAACTGGATTGAGCACAACATGGTGTGAACATGATTGGATCATGCTTGATCTAGTCATTTTGACCAAGTCAACTAAAACTGTCTAGATACATTGAAACTACTTGGACAACGCAATTTTAGTGGAAGCTCCACTTGCATGAGCTAGAGGTAAGTGTGAATGGGGCCCATGGTGAGATGAGTTCATTTTCTTTATAAGGAGGAGATGGCAACCCATTTTCATCATGCATTGGCTTATTGTTTTCGTAGGTTCTGCAAAGAATTGCATCCCCGGGCTGTTTAGCAGGGTTGCAGGGTTCTTGAACCCAAGGGTGTTCCCGGTCAGGAATCCCTACCTCATCGTCAAGGAAGGAGAGGTTTTGGACTTCATTTCATCATTCTGGCATTTTTCCAAGCTTATCTCTGCATCTACAACGTTATTTCTGCAGTAGATTAATGTTGTGTTGCTGGGTACAACAACAGAGGAACTCATAGAGTCATTCCTTGGCTTATTCTTCAGTGGAGTTATTGCACATTATTTGGAGGAGAAGCAGAGGAGACTCCCGGGCATTATTTCAGATCTTTGGCACTAGGCCAATCACTCACCATCTTTCACAGCGCAATCTTGGGTAGAAACTACGTTATTTTTTGTAGGCAGTTACTGGGAGGGTTATTTGAGCTTGTCAGGAGAAGTGTTTTTGAGTATAAGGGATCAACCCTTTTCTTGAGAAAATTATAAGAGGAGAGCATGATTATTTTAGATCTGCCATAGCCTCATTATCATTTTGGTTCTATTGCAGTTACAAGTTATTTGTCACATTGTACATTTTCTGGCATTTCTAGCAATCTCTCCTAGATTGGCTAGAAATATTGTATTGGAGCCCATTCTCCTATTCTTCGGCATTTATTTATATATTTCAATCATATTTCATGTATTAACATCTATAGCAGCAACTACACTCCTAGAGACAACGCTGTGACTACTTTCCGACATTTTATGCAGTTGCTGCATCTCTTGTATTTCATTGCTTACTCATTGGAGGTTGATTCCCATTGCATGAGGGGTTTATTCCTCATGATATTTCTATATATTGTAGATGATACACTAATGTACATGATGGATGTAATATATTTCATCTTATGTTGCATTCAGATTTTCAGATTTTTATGATTGTGTTCATGTGTTGCTGTAAGCTCTCTCTTTGAGCATTCTTTACGGGATCTAGTCTGGGGAGATCTGAATAACCCATCTAGAAATATTTCTTTGGGCTAATATTCTAGAAGAGAAGTTCTTAATGATTTAAAAAGGGGATCTAAGCCCCCTTTTAGATTATTTTTACACTTCCTCCCTTATACAGCGTCCTTGAGGACCAGATTGCAGAAATTCCCATAAAAGGAATATTACATTTCGCCATTTAGGCGTCAAAGACGGAACGTTGCCACAGTGGTTGGTTCCTCCTTTCTTGGAGAAACCTTAGTTGGGAACCCTAATTGGTCTCCCAACACCACACTACACATCAGTCCCCCCTTGTCCCCTAGGGGGCAGAAGAGTGCATCCCATATGGGAAGCCAGCTGAATTCACAACCGGGTACGTCACAGACTAACCCTCGTTCTAACCAGAACTTCATGTCTTCACACGTTGCCATGGTGTCAAACTCTCAGTCACCCTTCTTAGCGGTGTTAAATCTACCGAATTTAACCAATCTCACCAATGACCCCATCGCACAGGACCCCAATTGGCCTCCCATGCCCACGAAGCTCCCTTCAGACATACCAAAGTTTGAGGGCAAGCACGCAGAAGACCCAGGGAATCATATAATGACCTTTCACCTATGGTACTCATCGAATAACACCATTGACGATACTATTCGTTTGAGGCTATTTCAACGCACTCTCACAGGAGTGACCGCGAAATGGTACGTCGAGCAACCCCCTACTTCACATAGAACCTTTAGCACCCTCACTACTGCGTTCCTCACTTACTTTCAGTTACCCATTCACCATGATTCAAGAATGGAATTACTAACTCATTTCAGACAATATCCCTCTACCCACATTTCTGAACATATCCACGAGTGGAGACAGTGTCGTAGCTTAAGCAAAGCTCAACTCGATGACCGAGTCCTTTTATATTTATTCTTGAAAACTCTAATGGCGAATATTTAAAAGGATGTGGTGCAACGTAACCCCACATCCGAAGAGGACGCAATTAGTAAATCCCAGCAGCTTGAACTGATCTATATGCAATCATGGTACATATACAATATCTTGCCTAATGCCTCGTGCCTGCAATCTTATCAAGATCTGTTAGGAACTTCGAACTCTGCAGACGGATTTATTGGGTCAATGACCCAAGGGTACCTAGGCAACAACAGTCAGAATCTCGGCTAGACACATGGGTCTACCCAGAACATGTCTCAACCCATATTTCAAAGTCATCATATGCAGCAGCAAAATTTTACTAATGGAGCACCAATGTATCACCATGGAGGACCGTTACCCTCCGGCCGGGGGGACCCAGCACGCAGGAAGAAAAAATGACAGAAGAACTCCCCCCCAACGGCCAGGTGAAAATATGGGACAAAAATATGCTTAGTCCCAGGAACATAACCCACCAACACAAAAAAATGCACAGGTGAACTTTGTGCAGCCGTCCCAGATCAACCACACCAGTATGATTAGGATAATTACCCTCCCATTTTGGTCAAAATAAAGGTAAAAAAAAAAACCCAAAGGGAACCCCAGACAGGGGGGAAGCAGTCAACAGCGTCCACCGCGACCTCGGCCTGGAGATAACTTCAACCGGAACCAGAACGAGGAGCCAAGAAATGCTCAAAAACAAGGCAAAAGGTCACCTCTACGAACAAACCATTCTTGTTCGATATCTGGTGAGTACAAGCACTATACTCACCACTGTCTCAAACTACCTGAGCTTAAAAAGCTTCAGAGTAACTGAGGACAAGGAGGATCTTCCCAGACAACTGCAGTCATGCAAGAACCCTTCCTGCATCAAGGAACGGTTAGCACTCAGCAGCAAAACCCAAAATATTCTGAGAAAAACAGCCATGAAATTTACATGGCCGGTGAAGAAATGTTTTTTCAAACCCGGAATCGCAGCTACAACACCCCACCAAACACCAGCTCATCAGGGGCTAGTACAAGCATGCCGAATGCACCTTTGACCATTCCAAATATTCCTTTGGAACCATTGCCAAAAATGGTTAAAGGGCCTAATAGGCGAGCAGGTAACTACTCTGAAGCAACCCACAATTACAGCATCGTAGATGAATTAGCCCAGTCACCTGCTGCTATGTCCACTTTGGAGGTACTGTAGTCATGTCCAAAGCAGCGGAAAGCCCTACTTTCCACCTTAGGCGTCGTCGACCCTACCGTCAAACACATGATGGATTTTGATTTAGACAAAGCCACCCCTAGGCTTCCCTCCATGGTCACCTTCCAGATATTAGTATCGGTACATAATATCGCTATTCACTGATGTGTCATTGACGAGTGTGCATCTACATGCATCGTGTCAAAGAATGTATGGCAGAAGTTAGGAGCCCCAGAACTCAAACCTTTTGTCATCACTCTTAGGGCATACGACGGTCGGCCCTCGACCCCCATCGGTCTCTTCCAAATGTACCAGTCTGCTTAGCCGACAAAACGGTCCACATAGACATCAACGTCTTGGACGCTCACTTGGATTACAATATAATCCTTGGGTAGAGTTACATGTACGCCATGTCTGCCATAGCATCCTCTGTATACCGCATCATGATGTTCCCCCAGGAGTATCGAATCATTACAGTAGACCAGCTAACAGACACTGAAAAGCTTCCTTTGACCAACACAGATATGGTTCTACCTTATGTAGACACAGCCACATATGGTTTTTCACGGTATCAAGAATATGGCTATGGCCAATTCAAACCATCGTCCATCATAGGATCCTTCCTAGGGGATCTTCCTATTATCCCTGAGGTATCACTCGATACCACAGCAGCCCCAATATGCATGATGTCCACGTCAAGCACCGAGGTTAGTCAGGACACAGATTCAAGCAGTAACGACACCGAGGCATTAGCTACTATAGCTTCCTTAGTCTATGCCGCCTCCCAAACTCCTTTCCTATACCCACCTCCTGGCTTCACCTCCCAGCAGGTCTTGGCAACACTGGTACTACCCAACATATCATTGGCATTCGTAGTGTGATACCTTGTTCCCCCTTTAGGAACACCAGCTACCAACGTTACTGTGTTTGGATTAAAGCCTCCTGGTCCTAAGGAGCCCCAAGCTACCCAAGTAGCTGCTGAAACTACCCCTGTACGGGAAATACCCACTACGAAACCGACGACCACAATAAAGAAAAATTTCAAGAAAATAAAGAAAGTGGTGACCCCCACCATGTAGAGGGAGTCACCAGCCTGTGCTATATGTGATGTCCCAGGACACCCTACTCACATATGCCCGGAGTTGGACGAATTAAAACCACTCCTCGGCTACGAGGCAGGCACCTCAAAACGGCATTCTAATAAAAATGAACTTGCCACCAAAAGTACAGGTAAACCATTGTGTACCAATCACGCATGCACCCTCTGTGACACCTATGGGCACTATACCCACCACTTTCCATAAATACCATGGTATTGGGACACCTTGCATGCAATTGAGCGATCGTATCAAGAGGATCCCTCCATCCAGTCCATTAACGACGAGCCGCGCATCATCTTGTACCTATAAGAAGAACAAAAACCACCCGAAAAACCTCCTGTTATACCACCTCCCCCAGTCGAAAGGTGCATACTTTGCGATGAACTTGATCATTTCGTCATTGACAACCCAACCTTGGAAATGTTCCAAAGATGGTACCCAGTTCATGTAGTGTATCGCGCGAACATGGATGTTCCATATTCATGCCAGATATGCGGGGATAACCACCTTGTACATCATTGCCACTACATACCGAGATTTCACACAGCCTTAGACTGTATGCGATCGACCATCGTCCGCCTCTCCCAGGAAGATGGTGCGGACTGGGATTCCGTGAACAGTTCAACGAATCAAGAGGATGTGACTAATATGTCCACCCCGTCAGGGCCATCTGAAAGATGGCCAATTAGGGAGATCCTTCTCCCTCCACACACCAACGACACGACACACCACATACGGTTCATGACATCATGGTTCGGAACCATGAATCGAGCTATCTTTTCATCTACCATAGGTGTTGAGATAGCTGTAGCTACAAGAGTAGCTGGCCCTACAACAGTACAGACCCAACCTGTATGCACTCTATCTACGGCGTTTGGTTCCACCACATCTACGATGAAGTCTTTGTCATGATTCTCAAGTAGCTCCACCAGGATTACCCCCATTCAGTCTCAACCTACAGGTGAACACTCCCCCTTCGAGACCCTCTTTCAATTGAATGAGGATATTCTGGAAACCATGACGGAGCCTAATTACCCATGGGATGTGATGCATCACCGATCACTGTTTATTCCCAGGAAGGCATTTAGTCCAGATAAGACAATCAAACTAGAGATCTGTGCGATCGAATCAAAAGAATTTATACCGTTAGGAAAATTCGACTGGTTTAAAAACTCCATCCCCACGCCGGATGCATTCGAGGAAGGCAGCATGTCAAATATTTCACCTACCATCAAAGTGAATATATCTCAAAATCCGTCAAAAGTCGAAGAAATCTCGCTGGGGGCAGCATGTTCACCGGAAGAGGTAGCCTCTTATACCAAATTATTACAAGAGTATTGAGATATCTTTGCTTGGGATTACTCAGAAATGCTTGGGCTTAGTCCCACGATCGTAGAGCACCATATTGACACTTGGCTGGATGTAACCCCAGACCGCCAAAAACAGCGTCAACTGCACCCATCAAAGGTAGAAGCAATAAAACGAGAAATCGATAAGCTTCACAGAGCCGAGTTTATCTACCCCATCACCTACACATCTTGGGTTTCTAACCCTATTCCCATGATGAAAAAATAGGGCACCATACGCATCTGCACCGATTTTCGAGATTTGAACAAAGCTTGTCCTAAAGAAAATTATCCCGCCCCTTTCATCGACCAAGTTATCGATGCTTGCGCTGGCCACAAGGCCTTATCCTTTATGTATGGGTTCTCTAGATATAATAAAATCCAAATCTTCCATACAGATCGGTATAAAACTGTGTTCACCACACCCTGGGGCACGTTCACGTACAAGGTAATGCCATTTGGCCTAAAGAATGTTGGATCTATGTTCCAAAGGGCCATGAATTAGATATTTCATGACTTGGCACACCTTATCCTTGCTTGTTTGGATGACCTTACGGTACACACCAAAAAGCGCTCTGACCATATCGAGGATCTGTGACTGGTATTCCAACGATGTCGTCAATACAACCTACACTTAAACCCTCTTAAGTGTTTTTTTTGCATCAACGCGGGAATACTGTTAGGTTTTATTGTGTCCTAGCAAGGGATTCGAGTTGATCCTTTAAAGTTTCAAGCCATTAAAGAGGTCCCCCCACCTCGAACCCTCAGGAAAATTCAAAGCCTGCAAGGAAAGGCCAATTTTTTGCGACTTTTTGTCCTAGATTACGCCACCTGTGCTCAAGGGTTCCTGTGCCTTCTCTGCCAGGACATCCCGTTTACATGGGATGATCATGCCCAACAAGCATTTGATGCGTTGAAAGAAACACTATCTTCAGCACCACTCATCAGCCCCCCCCTACTATAACAAGGATTATATCCTATATCTATCAGCCTCCGACACCACGTTGGCCGGAGTATTGGTCCATGAGGGCCTAGATGGAAGGGAGAACATAATTTATTAGATCAGTAAAACCCTATCCAGCCCCGCATTAAGATATGAACCCAAAGAAAAAATTGCCTTAGCATTAATCCACGCAGTTCAGAAACTTCGTCATTACATCATCTTAAAAAACACCTCGGTCATAGCAGACACTAATCCCATCCAATATCTACTCACGCGCCGGATAATGAACCACAAGTATGCCTGCTAGATAGTCATTCTCCAAGAATATGACTTACAGCTTCGCTCTCCTAAAAGCAAAAAGGCACTCGCCCTAGCAGAGTTCATTACCGACCTCCCAAGAGATTCCAAAGGATCACCAATAAATGATTCACTATTGGATGAACATCTGTTCTTTGTAGCGACAGACAACCCTTGGTATGGGGATATTATTCTATTCTTACGAACCCAAAACTTCAAACCTCACCTCATGCGAGATGACCGTCGGCGCATACACCAAAAATCCACTCAATTCCTCCCCATAGGAGATGTCTTATACAGGAGATGCATCGATACAATCCTGCGGTGATGCCTCACTCACGATCAAGTAGATCAAGCCCTGAATGATTTCCACGCAGGTGCGTGCAGCGGTCACCTATCCAGAATGGCCATCGCCCAAAGATTCCTACGAGCAGGATACTTTTGGCCATCCCTATTCCGAGACTGTATCATGACAGTCAAAAGATGTGAGCGGTGCCAACGCTTCGTCCAAAAGGCAAGAGCACTGCTCGTTCCTCTGCATCCTGTCATCGTAGCCAACCCCTTCTATAAATGGGGAATCGAATTCATGAATTGTAACCCAGCCTAATATGGCAACCATAAAGACATCATCGTGGCTGTCGATTATTTCACTAAGTGGGCTGAAGCCATGTCCAGATACGACAACATAGCAGAAAGTGTCGCTCGATTCCTGTTCAACCACGTGATAGCCCGATTTGGCGTCCCCAAAGAATTAGTCTCCGACCACGAAAAGCACTTTGAAAACGAAGTCTTCGAGGAGCTATCTCATCATCTTGGATTCACCCATGAATTCGCTTCACCATATTACCCTCAGTCCAATGGACAGGTAGAGGTTGTTAACAAAGTACTCAAAACTATGTTACAGCACATGGTGAGTAACCACAAAACCAACTGGCACCACATGCTCTTTTCCGCCCTGTGGGTATACCGCACGACAGTTAAGAATTCCACTAGTTTTACTCCCTTCAACTTGGTATATGGGATCGAAGCTGTGATTCCCATAGAATACGAGTTCCAAAACTTACATGCAGCCATCGAACCCCTGGATGACACCTAACCTTTAGAACAGTGCCTAGTACAACTAGAGCTATTTGACGAAAGCATGCGCCAATCGCTGCAACACAATGAGGCCCATAAGAAAAGGGTAAAAGAATCATTCGACCACCACATCACCCCTCGATCATTTATCGAAGGAGAGCTAGTCCTTTGCTATGATGTCACAAAAGAAGACTTAGGGCCAGTAAAGTTTGAAACCCTGTAGAAAGGGCCCTATATCATCAAGAATTTCCTCTGGGAGGGGGCATACATCTTGATGGAACCGGACGGGACCTACCTCACTAACCCCATCAATGACCTTTACCTCAAGAATTTCTACCCAGAAGGGCCCCTGTAGCCCTTGTCCCCTAGAGTTAGAGTACACAAAAACCCTAACACCAAAATATTTTTGACCCAAAAAACCTGAACGCTCTCAAACTATCACCATGGATCACCAATTTGAACCCTATTTCATATTTTTTGATGGAGCATCGTGATGGTATCAAAACTTAGCTGCAGCTGCCTGGGTCATCTATCACCCTGACCAATCACCACCGTGTTCAAATAGCATGTGCATCAGTTAAGCAACCAACAATCAGGCAGAATATGACATCGTTATCGGACTTATGTGTGAGGCCCTCCACCAGGGCATCCACCATATGCATGTCTTCCTAGATTCCTAGTTAGTAGTTGTGTGCTCAACTTAGTGTTCCTAAATTGAGGTCATAAATTGTCAACCAGGGCTAGTAAACTGCTAAAGTGAGGTGCACTATATGTGCCTAGGTATATGTTTCTCACTACGTTGTGTTTAGTGTTTTTATGATGTTTTTGGTTTTGTGGTTTTATGTTAAGAAGGAAAAGAACTAAATGTTGAAAAAGAATAGTTGTTGGTCACACTAAAAACAGAGCAAAACCTATTCTAAATTATGTGTGGCACTAAAGAACAGAAAATGCAAAGTTTGATAATGACTCATAGCAAGGAAATAAATCACAACATGAACTCAATAACTCATAACATGAACTCATCTAATTCATTCATTAGAAATATGTTGGAATAGCTTGAGAAAAGGACAAGTTTAGTGCAAATGAGGTTCTCCTAAGTAAACAATCATCTTACAATATTACAAAGAATCTGATCCATGGCTAAAAGTTTATTGGAACACAATTGGAAAAGATTATTTGTAGCACAATAAGATTTCTACTCTGAATTAACTTGTAATGCTAAGATTAATCCATTCTGCAGCTCAACTTGTCACTACTAAGCCTCATTCGAAAGTTAGAGATTTTCTAGAATAGTTTTTGGGGAAAAGGCTTATTTGTGAAATTGCAAAATATTGCAGAACAATCAAGGCCTTAAACTGATATCACTAATTCCTGTCCATATGATGATGTATTAATAGAAAGTCAGAACAAGAGTAGTTTGTAAACAATGAAGGCCGTGAAGTCTAATTTTGACAGTTAATACAACTTAAAGAACAATGGATAACACTGAAATAGAATGCAATTGATCAAACTTGAAACACAGTGACCACAACTAAACTAGAATGCCATTAACCTAACTTGAAATACAGTGAACTGGAACTGAACTAGAATGCCACTAATCTAACTTGAAATATAATGAACAGAGTTGAACTAGAGTGACATTATCAAACTTGAAATATAGTGACAAAATTAAACTAGAGTGACATCTACCTCTAGAGTATTTCAACTGAACTAAAATGCAACTAATTCTATGAAATACTACAGCCCTATCTCGTTCAGTATGAGTGATATTTTGGAATAGTTTGTAAAAACAAGTCTGGCTGTATCTTTCAATGCAAATGAACATAAAATATAAAGTTTCGGAAAAAAATGCAATTAACTCCTAAAATAATACAGTTATATCTCATCCAATATTAGTGGTATTTTGGAATAGTTTGTAAGGATAATACTGACTGTGGCATCCACTGCAAGTAAGTATAAAAACACAAAGTTCATAAAATCAATTAAACTAGGAATGAAACAAGGCTAAGTTACTTATCTAAACCATATGAACAAAGCTTCTCAGGTAGCAGGGGCCCTCTACCACCGGATTAGCACGCAAATATACTCAAGATTAACTCAGCTCTTGCAATAAATTGATAATTCTTTCATTAAAGGAGAAATTCTTCAAAAAAATAGAGTATTACAGTATTCTGAGATCTAGCAACAAAACGAAATCTAGCTAGTTGTCTCTCGGTCTCTCGAGCCATACCTATAACAAAATTACATAAATTTCTTTGAGATAAAACATGAATAAATGTCTTTCCCAAATAAAATGAAACTAGAACTCTGGTGGTGGTCTCGTACTATGATTAAGGACATCTGTATAGTCCTTGTCCTATTAGAAGTCTATCTCCTAGTTTTGGTTTCCCACGTGCATAACCACCTGTAGACTTGAGCTCAGACTTCGTGAAGAGAAAGAAATGATGGGGGAGTGATGTGGAATACGACCATATGCGTTTTTCCTTGAGGTGACACCTGGAACTTGCGTGAACATGAAGATAGCTGCGGAATAGGCGACTGTCTACAGAATGACTGTGTTCTGTAGCTGAGTCTAGTCAAAAATTACTACAACAACAAAATTAGGAAAACATAGCAAGTTAGTCATTATATACATTCTTAAAGTAATCCTAATCAATCCTATTGATAATTTAAGCCTGTAATTGATGAGGGACAAAGGAAATGAAGTGAAATGTGGTGGAAAAGAAGGACATCTTTAGGGCTCAACATACCCCCACTGCAAGGCTTTTGCATGTCCTCATGCAACTAGTCCATGTCCTCTGAGACCTCTGCTAGGACATCTAACCTCCTTCTTCTGCTTTGTCTGATGCTGAATGGCCTCCTAGGCTTCCTTATGACCAACTTGAATCTCAAATTTATGAGTGCCCTGCTCAAATTTTTGTTTTTCTTCTTCAATTCCTCATTAGTCTTGTACAATTTATCCATTTGTAGAGACAGAGTTGTATTCATATCACCTTTCAGCTTAACCTGCTCCCTTAAAATTTCATTCTCATTCTTGATATGCCTATTGAGCACTTCTAACTCATATTTGTCTCTTATTAGTACATCAATTGAAGATTTTGGTGGGCTAGGAGTTCTGTTTCTACTTTCCGAGGCTCTCTTCTCTAATGTCTCAACATAATTATAAATTTGTTGCTGTGCTGGGTCCATCTCTGGAGTTTCTTCATCAAGGTCCTCTTCATACCGATATTCAGGGGATTTAGCAATTGGTGTTTCTTCATCCTCAATATTTATGATTCCTATTTGTGTAGCCTCTGTTTTCTTCAATATACCTTTAAGTCTGTGGCTCCGTCTTGGTTGAGATGGTCCTTCACCTCTCTCTTTGGAATGTTTTCTTATTATCCTCTCCTTCTTAAGCTGCTTCTTAATTTCAGCCAATTTCTCAGAAATCATCTCTTCACTGTCCCCTTGTATTGATTTACCAGTTTTAGTTTCAACAACTTTGGAAATGTTTCTTCTCCTGCTTCTTCTTGTAGGTTTTCCTTTAGGTGGAGATTCCTTGGGTTCTTCAAAGTGATTCCTTACTAGAAACTCATCCCAATTATCTCCCATTTTTCTCAAATGATGTTCAATTAGGATTTTGACTAAACCATGGTGATACAAAGTGGTTTCTAGAAATTGAACCCTCTTTTGAACATTAGAGGCCATTATTTTCAGACTATGAAGTAGGAAAAAGGGAAATTTGATTTCTTCATCTAAGAAATGCATCATTAACCGAATATGATAAACATAGAGGGTACCAAATCTTCCTTCACAAGTGATAAATTTTTGCAAAATGAGCAACATATTCCTCGATTTATTCTTCAGTGCCGAGCTAGGAATACCTTTCTTAAAAATGGAAACATCCATACCTGGTGTTTTGAGTATTTTCCTCCATGCCTCATTATGAAATTCCCTATTTTTGAACCAGCGTTCTCCTTGTCTGGGTAATTCCGTTGCTTATGCAATGAAAGCCTCTGTAATAGTGAATTTAATATCTCCTATTTCAACCTTTGCTCCATTGAAGGACCGTGCGAATGTTTTAGTTACCTCTTTATGAAAACCATTAAATTTTTCCAAGAATTGTAACCACCTAGCCTGCTGTAGCATTTCTCTGATTTGTGGATAACCATCCAAGTACTTGGTTCCAACTGGTTCGGTTCTTACTATGAGACCCATAGCTTATCTTTTCAACCTTCAAATTACTGCTCCTCTGCTCACAGTGAAAACGGCTGTTAAAGAGATGTTTTTACTCAAAGATGTTTCCTCTGTTTTACAGACCAGAATGGCTAAGAATTGGCTACGGAAAGAAACGATATGGAGTAGTTATGAAATGAGTATAATGCAGTGAGGATGATTCACACGAATTAATGAGTTGAGAGCTACCACGAAAGAAAATACCGCAGAAAAATTCTCATGTAATTTCAAAATCATCACTAAATGCTTCGGTCTAGTGACGTGACTACTCAGGTCACTTCAATACTTAACTGTTAAGTTTTAAATGATGATTTGGAATGGCGGAGTGAAAGGGATTTTGTCCAAAGTTTTTATGATAGGTTTGATAAGCATGATCAACACGACTAATTAAAATAACTTTTTGAATCATACATGACTTAACTATGCTAAAACTTTCATGATCTGTCACCATAATAATTTCATAACTTTTACCTTTGCCTTTCCTTTGATTTTTTTGTGGTTTTGATATGCCTTGTCCTCCTTTGAAAATCATTGATCTTCAGTCCTCATAACTCCTTTGATTTTTCTTGTTGTCTTGGATATGCAGGATCAATTTGCTGCTAAATCAAGTGATTACTGGATAGTGCCTTCAGGGTCTCTGGCTGTAGAATGTCTGACTGGCTGCAGAATGTCTGACTGATTGCAGAATGTACCTGTTGAAGTCTTGAAACATGGAATGGAATGGTTTGAAGCATGAATGGAATGTTGGATGAAATGAGTTAAAAATGGATAATAAAATATGGTGTAATGGAGTATGAGTGAAGTGAATAATGGAATGAAATGAATCACAATTATGAAGTGGAGTGAAGTATGGAAAGTGACCTGCAACTTATGATTTGTATTATTCAATTGCAGAAAGATTTTTTTTTTTTTTTAAATCTGAGATGGAAGTGAGGTGGACCATGGAATGAAATTAATGAAGTATGGAATGAAGTGGAGTATGGATGAATGGAATAAAATGAATCATAAGTGAAATATGGGTTTGCACTTATGATTTTGTATTAGCTGCTTGCAGAAAAAGAACAAATTTGAAAAGCTAAAGTGTCAGAAAGATTCTGATTTTCACTCTATCTTTTCTGTATAAACATGCTAATCAGTGATTAGTTTTCATGTTTATACTTTATTTTTTTTTTTTTTTAAATTTTTTTTTTTTTTTATGCTTTTGAATTCAGAAAATTCAACTAAGTTGATGAAGAAGAAAAATTCTTCTTCATTAACTTCACATCACTGTTTTCCTGAAATCTCTTGACAAATTCTTCTCTTGAAAGTGGCTTATGAAAAGTGACCTCTTCTTCATCTATTGTTCTGATTTTTATTGCTCCATTGTCAAAAATTTTCACAATTTCATATGGCCCAAGCTAATGTGTTTGGAATTTACCTTAAAAATCTTTGAACTTTGAATCAAACAAGAGAGCCCAGTCACCTTCTTTAAACTTCTTTTCCTTGATATACTTATCATGCCATCTAGTCCTTTGCTGCTGGACTATACTTGTTTTCTGAACTGCATCTTGTCTGATCTCATCCAACTCATTAATCTGCTCCAATCTGTGCTTTTGTGCCTCTGTTAGATCAAGTCTTAGCTGAACTGCTATTTTAAAAGTTTGAATCTGAAACTCTATGGGAAACAAAACTTGTTTTCCATAAACAAGTTCATAGGGAGTATGACCTGTTGTGCTTCTCCATGTAGTTCTATAGGCCCACAAGGCTTCAGGAAGCTTGTCTGCCCAATCTCTTCTATGTAAATGAACGGTCTTTGTTAGGATCCCTTCAATGACTTTATTGGTAGATTCCACTTGACCATTTTCTTGTGGATGATAGGGAGTAGATTTTCTGTGTCTGATTTTGTACCTCTCCATCATTTGTTCCACTAGCTTTGATGTAAATTGAGCTCCTTGATCTGTAACAATTTCCCTTGGGACATCAAAATGAGTAAAAATATCCTCAAAAAGAAAATTAACTACAGATGCTTCAGTAGCAGAAAGTAATGGCTTGGCCTATACCCATTTAGTAACATAATCAGTGCAAAATAATATATATTTCTTTTGTCTTGATGGAGGACTAATAGGTCCTACAAAATCTAAAGCCCATTTTTCAAAAGGTTCAATATGTACCTGAGGCTGCAATGGCATCTCACCTGAAGGAGAAGGCTTCCCTACCCTTTGGCAACTGTCACACCTTTTTACATACTATTTAGCATCTTTAAAAAGGGATGGCCAATAGTATCCTAAATGAAGGATCTTATAAGTTGTTCTTTTATCAGCAAAGTGTCCGCCACAAGGTTCATCATGACATGCCTTGAGGATCTCAGGCATCTCATCTTCCCGGACACATCTCCTAATGATAAAATCTGGACCTGTTTTGTATAACTTATTAGCAACCCATGAATATTTTGCACTGTCATAAATGATCTTTCTTTTGTCTCTTGCATTCATTATTGAAGGAAATTTCCTTGAAACTAAATAATTAGCAATGTCAGCAAACCAAGGAGTCTGAGTAGAAATTGCAAAAAGATATTCATCAAGGAATTGATCTTCAACTGGAGTATTGTCTTTGATGTTTTGGAGTCTAGATAGGAAATCAACTACTGTGTTTTGTTTTCCTGGCCTATCTAGAATGGTAATGTTGAATTCCTGTAAAAAAAATAACCATCTTATGACTCTTCCATTAGTAATTGATTTTTTCATTAGATATCTCATTGCAGAGTGATCTGTGTGAACAAAAGTTTCATAGCCTGTTATATAGTGTCTAAATTTGATTATGGCATGAACAACAACTAAAAATTCTTTTTCAGTTACAGTATAGTTTAACTCTGAAGGAGTCAAATTTTTACTGGTATAGTAGATGGCATAAGGAATCAGGTATTTTTGTCCCAATACTGCTCCTAAAGTTGTATCCGAGGCATCTATTGAAATATGAAAAGGTAACTTCCAGTTAGGTCCCCTTAAAATAGGTGCTTTAGAGATTTTTGTTTTCGGGGTCTCAAAGGCTAACTGGCAATCAAGATTCCACTTGAATTCACAGTCTTTGGTAAGTAATTTGAAAAGTGGAGATGCTATCTTGGTGAAGTTTTCTATAAACCTCTGATAATATTCTGTAAATTCTAGAAAACTCCTAACATATTTTTGACAACTTGGAATAGATAAGTTAGAGATGACTTCAACTTTTGACTCATCAACTCTAATCCCATCCCCTGAAATGTGATGTCCTAAAAAAATTCCTTCAGTAAACATCATAAAAAATTTCTCATGACTAAGTGAAAGATTTGCTTCTTTACATCTCTTTAAAAAAATTTCCAAGTTTGTTAAGGCTTCTTAAAATGTGTTTCCATAAACTGTGAAATCATCCATATATACCTCTACACAATCATGTATTAGACCTGAAAATATTCCTAGTACTGCCCTTTGAAATGTTGCTGGTGCATTGCATAGTCCAAATGGAAATACTCGGTAAGCATACGTACCCCAAGGACAGGTAAATGTGGTTTTGTCTTGATCTTCAAGTGCTACTTGGATTTGATTATAACCACTAAACCCATCTAAAAATGAGAAGTACCTTTTTCCATCTAATGTATCTAATACCTGATCTATAAAAGGTAGGGGAAAATGATCTTTAAGAGTAGCTTTGTTTAATTCTCTGTAGTCAATACATACCCTCCATTTACCATTTTTATTTGGCACAATTACCAAAGGAGAAACCCACTGACTATCTGAAATGGGATAGATGAAGTTAACATTTAACAATTTCTGCAATTCTTCCTTAACAATCTCCCTAAGATTTGGATTCATCCCTCTCTGAGGTTGTCTGATTGGCTTACAATTTTTCTCTATGTAGATGTGATGAGTGCAAGTCTTGGGGCTTATCCCTTTCCTATCAGTGTACTCCCATGCATATGCAGAAGAATGTCTTTGTAAAATCTTGACTAGCTCTTCTTGTTGAGATTTCTCTAAGTTCTTGTTTATGTTTAAGGTTTTGCCTGGAAATATCTCAATTGTAGAGCTGCCAAATTTATCCATGGAATAAAGAGACATCTGCCTTGATGATAAAAACTCAATGTTGGATTCTTCTTGAAATTGTTCATGCTTATATTCCGAAGAGGATTCAAAGTTTTCTAAGGTATTCAAAATCTGGATATCTTCACTAATTTCTGAAATTGTGAAGAGAGGTTGTAAGTCTTCTTCATCCTCTATCCATTGAGTATCATCTAATTCTGTAATTGATCTTGCTGGAGGATACAAGGTAAATTTCTTGGTTGAACTACCATCAGAGATGTACATATCACCGGATCTACAACTAATGAAAGCATCAGCTGTAGCTAACCAAGGTCTTCCTAATATAATAGGATGTCCTCCTAGATTATTTTTAGGAGTTAGGATCATAAAATCCACAGGATATTCCCAAGAATCTAGGGACACTGTAATGTCTTCTATTAACCCATTAGGTTTGATCACAGATCTGTCTGCTAATTGTAATAATGTGGGTGTAAAAAGAAGATTAGGAAGTTTCAGTTTATCCATGATTTGTCTACTCATAATATTGATTGCTTCTCCTAAATCAATAAGTGTGTTTTGGATCTCAATTCCATTGATGTGAATTTTAACAACTGTATTTCCTGGGTCTAGATACTTTGGAATAACAATATTACCCATCATGATATCTGCTATTTTTCCTACCTGTTGAATTTTCTTTATCTCTCTTATTCTTTTTCTTGTTTTCTTCATGCTCAACTCCTTTATTGTCTTTGCTAAGATTGGAATTTCCTTGATAGCTTTTAATAATGGTATCTTAATACAAACATTTCTCAGCTCATCTAGGAAATCATAATTAGACACCATAATTTGTTTTTCTACACCCCTATCAATTTGTAATCTTTCTGGAAAGGGAGGTGTAGAAGTGGATGTTGATGGCTACTCTAATATAGGAGTTGAAATTATTGGTTCTTTTTGTTTTTATTTTTCAATGTTTGAGTCTTGGAAAGTTGTGTTCTCTTCAAGACTTTTATTGACCCATAGAGAATCTTCCTCAGAATTGTCTTGCTCTTGTATGATTACAGAAGGTTTCCTCTTTTCAAGTATTCTTCCAGACCTAAGTTGAACATCACTAAGGTCTAAAGGAGTGATCAAATAAGTTGGAAATTGTTGGCCTTCTATCATGTATGTGTTCTGAGGATTTTTATTGTTAGGGTTTGGTATGGGTTGGGCAGGAAACTGATTTGTTTTCTGAAGAAATGGTAATGGAAGTGGTTGATTTTGATGTTGTGGATTTTGAGGATTTTGTTGAAAATTTTGTTGAGGGAAATGTGGATATGGTGGATAGGATGGTGGATATTGGTAATACTGAGAGTATCTTTCATAGGTATTTTGTGCTCCTTGCACCCAAGTTTGTGATTGATTTTGAAATTGGGGCCAAGGTTGCTGCCAAGAATTCCAATTTGGTAGGGGTTGATTATACAACTGATCATGAAACACTTCTATTTGAGGTCCTTGCCAAGGCCTCCTGGAGACAAAATTGAGAGATTCTGTGGAACTTGTAGGAGTTTCTTCTTAAAAGACAACTTTAAGACTAGGGAGTGAAGGACAACTCTTGGTCTCATGTTTTTCTGAACAAATTACACAAGTCTCTACAACTTTTGCATCCAAAGGGAACTCTCTCAAGGCATGTTTCTTTCTACATTTGGGACAAAATATTTCTAAGGTATCAGATTCAACTTTTTGCTTGTTTTGTAACTTAAGGGTGTCTATTTGTTCACTAAGACTCCCCAATATATCAGTTTTGAATTCATCAAGCATATGTCCTATTTCTGCCCTACTTATTGTCCCAGAAGCAGACTTACTTGCCCTTGCAAGAGCAGGGTCTCTTGGTCCTTTTACAGTTTTAGATTTCCCTCTTGAAAGGTTGATACATAATTCAGCTATTTCATGTAATGTAAGCTGAGATATATCCCCTTTTCCCATCATGTTAAGGATATCTAACCATTCATCCCTAATTTTCTTCAACAAGAGAGCTTTCAAGGTGTCTTGGTCTAAGTTTTCCATTTTTTCCCTCTTGATGTTATAGTTAAATCTCTCCAACAAATCTTCCAAATTTTCATATTCTTTTTGTAGCATTTTAAAAAATTCCTCCTTATGGTTGACTGGCATACAGTAATCCAAATACCTCTCTAGAAATGCTTGTTTCATGTCTTCCCATGTCCTAATAGAACTGTTGATCAAACTCATAAACCATTTTAATGCTGCTCCTTTCAATGTTGAAGGGAACAATTTAAGTTTTTGGGCATCTTGTAAGTAGTCATAGGTTCTAAATAGGACTTCAAATTCAAATAGGAAGGTTTCAGGATCTTCAGTTTTAAGTCCTTAAAAGTTTGGAAGGACAGAGGGTGAAATTTTTTTCATAGTTGCATTGGTTTCTTCATCTACTATAGGAAACCAAAAAGAGCTTCCCATTTCCCTTCTACCTCTTCCTCTGTCTCCTTCTCCTTCTGCACCTCTACCTCCTTCTCTTCTACCTCTACCTCTACCCCCTCCAAATAGTGTGTGTTCTCCATTAAAGACTCCTCCTCCCCCTTATTCTACCATAGTTGATTCTTTTGTGGAAGTGGAAGAGTTTGTGCCTCTAGCAGGGATCCTTGAATCTTCTTCTAAGACAGGTTCAATGGATGAAGTGGAAGGTCTTTCTGATGGAATATCTGATCTTAAGTCCTCTGAGAGTCTAGGATCAGTAAAGGATGGAATGTGGGTTTGAGTTGAAGATGTGATGGCTCTTGGTCTTGGTGAAACAAGTGGTGTTCTAGGAATCAAGCTTCTGCTTCTTATGAATCTACCCCTTGAGTCTCTTTCTCTACGCATATCATTGTTTTTTGGAGGTAAGAAACAAGGCTACCTAGTTACACTTCCCCGGTAACGGCGCCAAAATGTGTGCTCAACTTAGTGTTCCTAAATTGAGGTCATAAATTGTCAACCAGGGCTAGTAAACTACTGAAGTGAGGTGCACTATATGTGCCTAGGTATCTGTTTCTCACTACGTTGTGTTTAGTGTTTTTATGATGTTTTTGGTTTTTTGGTTTTATGTTAAGAAGGAAAAGAACTAAATGTTGAAAAAGAACAGTTGTTGGTCACACTAAAAACAGAGAAAAACCTATTCTAAATTATGTGTGGCACTAAAGAACAGAAAATGTAAAGTTTGATAATGACTCATAGCAAGGAAATAAATCACAACATGAACTCAATAACTCATAACATGAACTCATCCAATTCATTCATTAGAAATATGTTGGAATAACTTGAGAAAAGGACAAATTTAGTGCAAATGAGGTTCTCCTAAGTAAACAATCATCTTACAATATTACAAAGAATCTGATCCATGGCTAAAAGTTTATTGGAACACAATTGGAAAAGATTATTTGTAGCACAATAAGATTTCTACTCTGAATTAACTTGTAATGCTAAGATTAATCCATTCTGCAGCTCAACTTGTCACTACTAAGCCTCATTCAAAAGTTACAGATTTTCTAGAATAGTTTTTGGGAAAAGGCTTATTTTTGAAATTGCAAAAGATTGCAGAACAATCAAGGCCTTAAACTGATATCACTAATTCCTGTCCATATGATGATGCATTAATAGAAAGTCAGAACAAGATTAGTTTGTAAATAATGAAGGCCGTGAAGTCTAATTTTGACAGTTAATACAACTTAAAGACCAATGAATAACACTAAACTAGAATGAAATTGATCAAACTTGAAACACAGTGACCACAACTAATCTAGAATGCCATTAACCTATCTTGAAATACAGTGAACTGGAACTGAACTAGAATGCTACTAATCTAACTTGAAATACAGTGAACTGGAACTGAACTAGAATGCCACTAATCTAACTTGAAATACAGTGAACAGAGTTGAACTAGAGTGCCATTATCAAACTTGAAATATAGTGACAGAATTAAACTAGAGTGACATCTACCTTCGGAGTATTTCAACTGAACTAAAATTCAACTAATTCTATGAAATACTACGACCCTATCTCGTTCAGTATGAGTGATATTTTGGAATAGTTTGTAAAAAAAAGTCCGGTTGTATCTTTCAATGCAAATGAACATAAAACATAAAGTTTCGGAAAAAAATGCAATTAAATCCTAAAATACTACATTTATATCTCATCCAATGTTAGTGGTATTTTGGAATAGTTTGTAAGGATAAGATTGACTGTGGCATCCACTGCAAGTAAGTATAAAAACACAAAGTTCATAAAATTAATTAAACTAGGAATGAAACAAGGCTAAGTTACTTATCTAAACCATATGAACAAAGCTTCTCAGGTAGCAGGGGCCCTCTACCACCAGATTAGCACGCAAATCTACTCAATATTAACTCAGCTCTTGCAATAAAGTGATGCTTCTTTCATTAAAGGATAAATTCTTCAAAAAAACATAGTATTACGGTATTCTGAGATCTAGCAACAAAACAAAATCTAGCTAGATGTCTCTCGGTCTCCCGGGCCATACTTATAACAAAATTACATAAATTTCTTTGAGATAAAACATGAATAAATTTCTTTCCCAACTAAAATGAAACTAGAACTCTGGTGGTGGTCTTGTACTATGATTAAGGACATCTGTACAGTCCTTGTCCTATTAGAAGTCTATCTCCTATTTTTGTTTCCCACGTGCATAACCACCTGTAGACTTGAGCTCAGACTTCGTGAAGAGCAGGAAATGATGGGGGAGTGATGTGGAATACGACCATATGTTTTTTTCCTTGAGGTGATTCCTGGAACCTGCGTGAACATGAAGATAGCTGTGGAATAGGCGAATGGCTACAGAATGACTTTGTTCTGTAGCTGAGTCTAGTCAAAAACTACTACAACAACAAAATCAGGAAAACATAGCAAGTTAGTCATTATATACATTCTTAAAGTAATCCTAATCAATCATATTGATCATTTAAGCCTGTAATTGATGAGGGACAAAGGAAATGAAGTGAAATGTGGTGGAAAAGAAGGACATCTTTGGGGCTCAAAAGTAGTCTCGCAGTTAAACCAAACATTTGAAACCAGGGATGAAAGCCTATTTAGAAAATATTTGTGTGCCAGAATATTAAGCAGACAATTTGATTATATTACATTCTCACATGTATCAAGGAATCAAAACCAAACAGCTAATCGCATAGCTAACAATATCCTAGACTGGAATGCATTGCAAGCAAACCACCATACATAAAAACCAAAAACATGTATATCCATCAGCATAACACAAATGCATAAACCGAAATAGACATCACACCATGTAGAGCCGCAAAAAATATCTCTCATATATACATCAAAAAATATGTGTATCAGAGTACAAAAAATAGTATTTATAGACCATTGGCCAGCCCAAATATACGGAGGTCGTCAAAAAGAAGAAGAAGGGAAACATCCTCATAATGGGTGCTTTCCATGTGTACAAATATACCCTAGGGGGTGCCGCCTCAAGAGGAGCACCTGGGCCCACCACTGCTCCTGGTACCACCACCGGAGCTGCTGTCGCCACAGCGATAGCTACCCGTCGTAGAGTTGGCCGGTAGTCCCTCTCATGGGCCATCACTGTCTCTATCCATATCTCCTCAAAGTCATCCATAAGACCTCGAGCAGGCATTCCATGGGTCAAATGATCCACTTGACCTCGGAAGTCCTCTAGAGCCTCTACCTGAGCTGTAAGTGATGCAACGCGCGCCTCAGCCACATCTGCACGAGCTCTCTTTGCTGCTATCTTAGTGGCACATGTGCTGCTTCCCTCACCTAAAGGGCCAACACCACCCCCACTTGGTCCACCGGCACCCTTGCCCGATCCACCAACGACACCACCTCTCCGACCACCAAGCGGTCATGGTGGAGGGTTGTGACCCACCAGCCGAGCCATTGGGCATCCCACCTCACCAACATCTACACGAGTAACCAAAATAATGTCAGTGTCAATAAAAAAAACTCAAGAACACAAAAAACTTGAATAAATGCAGAAATATAACACATACTTGCGGGACCCCAAACATAACCAAAAGGGAGACCAATATCTGGATCACCCTGAAAATCCATCCCTGCATAAGGGTATGGCAAAAAAATCTGTGGATTGGCCTCAAACCAGGCCTCCATTGTGTCATTCCAATAACGACCCACTCTGCCACCACCATCGGGTGGCATCACCGGAGCCCACCTCCTCATATGTGGCTCCCTCGGTGCCCCGATAGGCACATGCACTACGGGCCTCATCAACACGACCCTCTCATACATGATGCTGCACAAAATGCTGGTGTACACAAATGATTTGGATCCATGTTGGACCCTGTTCAGTTGTGACATCATACCATAAAAATGGAAACGGGAAAAATCGAAGAAATGCCCGTTCCTCAAGTGGCGTAAAAAATCCCGATGTGGCGCAAACGACCCTGACAGTCACACATTAACAGCCAGAGCACATCGGTTGGCCATATCTGTCACTGAGGTGATATTAATGCACCCCTCAGTCAGAGGTGCACCACCACAATGACGTTGCCACCCATCCATGTTCACTTTCCCAGCAAGGAGCGGATACCTCAGCACCTCTCCTTGAGGCAGTAATCCAGTCACAAAGTAAATATCCGTCTCCAGAGGAATAATCAAGTTTTTCCCCCTCAGGAAAAACATTTTGCGCCTCTGGTGCCAATGCCATATGATATAACGTAGCAATCAGTCCTGTGACCGAAGGCACTTGTTCTCAGCAAATTTCAGGAGACCCCATGCGACCTACTGATGGTGCGCCCCAGCATCAGTAGCTAGAGCAGTCCGAATCTCAGGCCAATATCGCTCTCTCAACACTAACCTGCCAAGAAACAGGCACCCATCAGTACAAAGGAGACAAATCATTAAGGACAAAAAAAACCCAAGGTTTTTCAAAAAACGGTTCCCTGGCGCACCTGTTTCATTTACAGACATGCCCTTGCACACAAAGAGACAGGGACAGTGCTCCTTCGCACGCCTGTACCCGAGAAATATGCGCAAGGGGGGTGCCTATTTCCCTAGATTTCCTGCGCAATCTAGGGCAAAAATCCTCTTTTAGGCCGTACAAACCTAATTTTTATAGCCCCCGGCGTCACCAAACTGGAAAAATCAAAATGCAGGACGTCATGAGAGTTACCTCAACATAGTATCGCTAATCCCCGGTACACAGGCTGACCGCAACAGCAAGAAAGTCTCTGCTATCACCTCTGATCTCCCAAACTCAGCAAGTACAAATGAATAGGATTAGGGCCATAATCCCTTATTTATCTCCCTTTTCCAGAACTTTGGAGGTCCATAACAGGAGATCAGAAGGTCCATTCTGCAAACCGTAAGTTGCACCATAACCAGTATACCATGATGAATGAAAGAGATACCCCACATTCGCTTTCCAAAGAAATATTTTCTCAAGCACCGACAGATATGCACCCTCCCATCTTCCTTTCCAAAATTCATTTTTTTCAAATAATATTGAATGAAAAGAAGATGCTTGCACTTGAGGTAGTTGTTTCTGCAGGAATAACCCGCAAATCATTCACAACAATCACCACCAAAAGTTCCGGAGCAGGTATCATTCTACCCTCAGCATGATAGAGTCCCAGAAAATTTGCATATCTTGACATCATTTCTCCATCATAAATAAACCCTAGGGTCCTCACACCCAACCACGTTTATCATCACCTCACCCTGCATATGATAAACGTCCTCAATGGTCGGTAGAGCCTCCTCTTCATGGCGATCGTCATCTCAAGTAGACCATACATCACTCCACAAAGTGATGCCATCGCCATACCATTTTAGTCCGGTAAGCACCTCATGCCCATCCATATATCATGCATAAGGTCAATTTCACCATTCCAACTCAACCCCTTCCCGGACGACCGGGTTGTACAAGCAGAATGAAAGCGCTCCTTCATGCATCGCATTTGGCCCACCATACCTCCATCAACATTAATCCATTTGCGACATCTTCAGCTTCATCAACCCCACATATGAGACCAGCCAATGGGATCTCTACGCCAAGAAAAACACCATCCTCACACCATCAAGTGAGCGAACCTCTTTCATGTTTTGGGGTACCTGTCTCTGTGTTTTGTACAGACCAAACCCCATTATTTTATTCTTTTTGTACAAAAAGCACAAACAATGCCCTTCATCTCTTCGCCCTCATATTGCACTTTTTCCTCCCATGGCAATAGTCCCCCATCTCCCTTGGTCGAAGTATTTCATAACCTCCATGCACGCACCATTACGACAATCATAGCCGGTTCATACCCGCCCTGGAAGTCCTACCGAATCCAGGGATTTTTCCCTTCAGAAAATACGTATGACTGCCGCCAAGCTGCTCAAATATACTTCGACCTTGGGCCACTGAATCCCCATCATCCGTTTTCAGCCACCGCTCACCAAAATGCCTATGTTAAACCCATTATGGTTCGGTTAAGGCTTCCTTTTTGTCGACATCAACACCTCTTTTCCAAAAAGGAAGCAGTACCTTGGATGACCCCTCCCCATGTAAAGGGGTATCCTCGGGTGGCACTATGGGAGATGTCATTTTCCATAGATGTCATCGATCCTCTTGACATTCGACTACAAAAAAAACTTTCATGTCACGATGGTATCGTACCTTACAACCATTGCACTTTGATCAAGATCTGTTGAAGACCCATGCCTTTATAACCGTCTCTGACAACAATGCTTACACGGGATGGTCCCAGCCAGTACATATGTGTACATTTCACAGTGATCTGCCATACCAAGATTACACAAATGGGTACCACATTCCACCTATCGTCAAAGAAAAAAAGCCCCTGAGGGCGTCAGCAGTCGATGACAACAACCACCCACATCACTACCATAGTAGTGATACAGATAGCACATGTATCTGTAAATTTTGTTTAACTATCCATAGCATCATGAGCATGGGACATGCCCACCTCGTTGAAATTCTGCAAACATGTTGTATATTTTGTTTACTTGCAGGGGGTCCCCAAGGCAGTGGTTATCTCGGACCTGGTGCAAGATGTTTTCCTTCTACATGCATGCCTCGCTCTCTCTCTCTCTCTCTGCGTACGATACAAAAAATAAACTATAATGTATTTTGGCTATACAGTTCTTCCTAGACCTCACACATTAGGGGGAAACTATTAACACTGGAAAATCATACAACAAAAAACAACATCAAGTAATGTTGAGCCCAATGATTTACAGGACAGGGATACATTATGGAATAAAAAATATTAAGAATCTCTAAGGTTTGGAGCAATTCAAGATTGAACTAGTCATAAATTCCTGAATGTGTGCTTTTTCCTTCAAGAAGAGCGACTTCTGCGCGCACTGGAGCCCGAAAAGCGCGCATTCCTAGAAATGGAAAAAAGTCCATTTCCGGGACCACAAGCAAGAAAATGACAGTTTCTCCTTAAGTGAAAGCCACCTAAGGACAACAAAAATGCCTCCTTAGGCCTTATGTGAGCACACGAAAGCATATTTCAACCCAGAATGGAATATTTCCCCTCCCTTGGGTCACTATCCACCATGTACCAAGGGAGGGAAAGAGGTTTGAAAGCTCACCTATATAAAACCTCAAAGAGATGAACAATGGGTGATCACAAGGTTATGCTGGCCAAATTTTCCCAAGCAACACTAGCTATTTGTGTGAACCAAGGAGCAAGAGCTGAAGAAGAGGACTCAATTGTTGGCCACCCAACAATTTCAGTCCATTGCAGAAAAGAGAGAGAGTTGAACTGCGTCAGAAGGCAGAACTTGAAGGATAAACATCCTTACGTTGGGTCCTAGAGCCTCTTCCTAGGCCCTTTGGCAAGTGGGTAAGATTTTTATTCATTCCAAGCATTCAATGAGAAGAAGGCCATCGAGCCTTTGTTTACCTTGTTATTGTTTGGAACTCTCTATTTAGCTTCTTTTTGTGTTTTTAGTTTTACTTTTTAACAGAGCATACTTAAGTGTATTACTTCATTTTAAGTATTATACTTCTGAGCTCCCCCCAGATACATCCTGTTACTTATGGTTTAGAGAAAAGACCACATTCTCTAGATGCGTGCGATTTTGTACACCCATGTGTCGAATCCACTTTTTTAACACTGGAAAATCGTACAACAGAAAACGACATCAAGTAATGTCGAGCCCAAGGATTTACAAGACAGGGATACATTATGGAATAAAAAATATTAAGAATCTCTAAGGTTTGGAGAAATTCAATATTTAACTAGTCATAAATGCCCGAATGTGTGCTTTTTCCTTCGAGAAGAGCACCTTCTGCGTGCACTAGAGCCCGATAAGCGCGCATTCCTGGAAATGGAAAAAGGTCCCTTTCCGGGACCACAAGAAAGAAAATGACAGTTTCTCCTTATGTGAAAGCCACCTAAGGACAACACCAACGCCTCCTTAGGCCTTGTGTGAGCACACAAAAGAATATTTCAGCCCACAATGGAATATTGGCCCTCCCTTGGGTCACTATCCACCATGTACCAAGGGAGGGAAGGAGGTTTGAAAGCTCACCTATATAAACCCTCAAAGAGATGAACAATGGGGGATCACAAGGTTATGCTGGCCAAAGTTGCCCAAGAAATACCAGCTATTTGTGTGAACCAAGAAGCATGAGCTGAAGAAGAGGACTCAATTGTTGGCCACCCAACAATTTCAGTCCATTGCAGCAAAGAGAGTGAGTTGAACTGCGTCAGAAGGCAAAACTTGAAGGAAAAACATTCTTGCATTGGGTTCTAGAGCCTCTGCCTAGGCCCTTCGGCAAGTGGATAAGATTTCTATTCATTCGAAGAATTCAATGAGAAGAAGGCCATCGAGCCATTTTTTACCTTGTTATTGTTTGGAACTATTTATTTAGCTTCTTTTTGTTTTTTTAGTTTTACTTTTTTAACAGAGCATACTTAAGTGTATTACTTCATTTTAAGTCTTATACTTTTGAGCTCCCCCCAGATACTGCCTGTTACTTATGGTTTAGAGAAAAGACCACATTCTCTAGATGCATGTGATTTCGTACACCCATGTATCAAATCCACCACAACACCCGTTACTGCTTATTTTCCCTATTTTGGGATATTACATAAGACCAAGTGAATACGTCACGAAATTCATGAAATAAAGAGCAATATGAATCAAGTTATGATGGGGAACAAGATACACTGACATGAATATTTTTTACAATGCCCGGTTTGGTTGAAATATCGATAGAAATGGTTTCTTAAATATTTGATAAATTCACACGGAATCGATTGCATTAATCATTAAAGAATTCAAAAAGAAATTTTTTATGGATGGGTGATATAGTTCACTGAGATTGTTTTCTTCATAATTAGGAATATGGGAACGATGATGATAAACTTCCCATGGTTCTCCTTCTAACATCATAGCTTCCAAAATATTTTCATCTGTCAAAAACTTTGAGGAAAATGGATCAAATGGAGTACCAAAATCTAAGGAACGATCAACCCAAACACTCCGCGAGGCTGATTTCGGATTTGCTGCCCAAGCCAAATAGATTGATTTCTATGCCAACTCAGTAGGGCTGGGCGGTAAAAATTCATCCAACATAGAAATATCAGAATCACCCGTACTCTCCCTTAAGCCATATAGAGTGGAAGAGATCATGTGGCAGGTCTCTATACTTGCAATTTCTATCGACGTCGTGGGTGGCGGTAATGAAAAGGTTCCCATAAGAGTGGAATCCTTTAAGATTCCTACACCAATGTTCTGAATTTCTAGTTGGGTTAAGTGAACAAACTGAAAACTTCTAGTTACCTGTAAAGCAGAGGTAAAAAAGGATAATTGATTAATGACTCTGATTGTACCTTTATGTGGAAAGACAATCATTCTAAAGTATGTAGAAATTTTTTTAGTAATTTCATATACCCATGGTCTTCCAAGTAAAATATTATATTCAAGGGGTCCGTCAACAACCTCGACATCAATATTCATTGTTTTTCCCCCTAGTTCAACATGCAGGTTATTGATAATACCACAAGGTTGATATGTTCTTCCATCAAAAGCCTTCAACGTCATTGATTATTTTGATAATCATGGCGAGCCAAGTGAATTCCAACAATTTAGAAACATAATGCACTTAGATGCTCCCTCATCAATAATAGTGCGATGAACAAGGTGATTGAGAACATTTACTTTTATGGAGAATGCCAATTCTGTTGGTAGCTGTGGTACATAGCCCATACGATTAAAGACAACAAGATTAGAATCAGTCGGATCAATTCCACCAATGGCCGACAATAAAGCCTGCTTCTGGGAGGGAAATTTTTGCAATACCTCAAGAGCAGACATAGCTGAAGGGAAATGAGCCAAATCTTCAACTATATTATAATTTTGTGTAGCTTTTGCTCAAGAATTATATGTCGATTTATGAATTACTCCCTTTGGTGGCTTAATTGTCAATTCAGGAATAAAAGTAGGTGGTACTGATTCAGTAGATGGATTGATTATCGAGGCAGTACGTTGATCAGTGGTCAGACTACCATAGTCTTATTACGCGTTTACAAAAAAATATCTTGTGAAGGTTTTGTGGTGGATAACATTAACACTTGGAAACTAGGAGCTGGATCCATACCAACCAAATTAGTGTCTGGATTTGGAAATGGGTTTGTCAAAACAGTTTATGCATGAGAAGTCTTAATGATTTTTGATACTTCAACATCATGAGGACAATCTCTAACAAAATGTTCCTCATTACAGATTATGCATGGATAACGAGGTTTCCGTCGTCCATACGGTTGATCAAATGATCTTTCCTACGGGTTAGAAGTTTGCTTTTTCTTTGATTTCCCTTTTTTCTTACTTCCTGGTTGCTTGACAATTTTACCTTTATTAAAAGACATGGCGTTAATTTCAGAACTAGGAGCAGGATCAGATGCAGTAGCATTGTGTGTGTTTACAGTGCCTATCAGGCCGTCTCTAGCATGAGAGTCCTTTATTTGAGGAGGAACATCGAAATTAGATCGTGGCGCATTAGGAATTTTTTCATAAAGCATGCTAGATTGAGTATAAATCAAGTATAAATATTGATCACGAGTGATAACTTTCTCTTCAGTGATGATGTCGCCTTTAGCCACATCCTCAGTTATAGATGGTAACAAGGACTTAATGAACCATTCAACAAGGAGCTGATCTAGAACAAATGTCTTAACCATTCGTCGACGGCGATGCCACTCATGAATATGATCAGAAATGTGAGTAGAATTATTCTATTTGAAGTTGGTTGAGAGTTCCATTCTAGTTTTGTATCTGATTTGTAACTGGAAATGGGTCAAAAAGATAGTAGTTAGGGAAGTGAAATTGTCAAAAGAAGCTCTAGGTAACTCAATGTACCATTTAGCAGTCGGACCTGTAAGCGTACATTGGAAAAGACGTAGTCAAACAGAATCATCATTCAGGGAATTTGATGAACACCATAAATGATAAGTCATGACATGAGTCGATGGATCTTCTTTAGGGTTTCCATTGAATTTAGGAATATCAGAGGGTAATTTATGAGGTGTCACTGGCCACCAAGGAGCATAATTTATATGATCGTTGGTTAATCGATTTAAATCTGGTAATTCCAAGGTTGCACAAAAGGCAACTGTCGATTAAAGTTGGGTTGAGCATAGCCAGGGTAAGATGGAATTTCTTGGGCAACAGGCCTTTCAGCACCAGCATACGGAATCTGCTGCTAGTAACCCAGATAGGGGTTGTTTTGCATAGCAAACGCTTGAGGATTCTGTTGACCAAAACCTGGATATGATACTTGTTGAAATGAAGTTTGAGGCATTTGAATCTGTGGTTGCCAAGGGGTCTGTCCACCAATGTTATAACCGAAATTAGTATAAATTGGATTCGGTTGATATGTATAACCAGGTTGCATTTGTGAAATCCCATAAAATGGTATACCAACTTGTGAATAAATGATTCCTGATACAGGTTGTTGTAAATTAACCAAAGGATTTTGAGTGTGTGGACCCAAAATTTGATTATATTGAGTTGAATTACCCGCATGATATGGTTTATGTACAATATTTTCATTCAGTAACAGGGGTATAGATGTATTAACAAGTGGTAGTGAAGTGGGTGTAACAGGTTGAACTGGTTAATACAAGTGTACAACCATTTGTGGTTGGATAGGTAGAGTGGGCTGACATTGACAAACATTCATTTCAACATTAGTTTGACCAAAAAGTGATGGAGTACTGTCATATTGGGTGACCAAATGGTTCCCCCCAGCATGAGGAGAATAGTAAGACGAAAAATAATTTTCTCCAAATGCTGGGAGTCTAGTTGATATGTTACTTAAAGGAATTGACCTAAAAGGACCGAATTGATATTTCCCTGATGAAGTATGTAATGAATCAAGTCGTTCAGTACTAATGATAGGACTACCAGTTAAAACATCAGATGATGACATTGGCAAAGACCATGATCGTGAAGATGTACCAGAGAAAGTGCCAGATAATGATTTGTAACCTGTTGGGACTGAAGGGCCACCATGCAAATATGACTATGGTGAGGTTGTGAACATCGACAGAGTAGCGAGGGTAGGATCTGACGTAATTGGAACAACAGACCCAACCGAAGATGTTGGTTCAGACATGGTTATTTGACCAAATGTATACCCTCGCAAATCAACGGGAGATTGAATGGGAACAGGATCAACAAAAGTAGATGGAAATTATTGAGGAAAATACTCGTACAGGTAAATGTCCCCCAAAAATGGGTTGGAGTTAAAGGTGTATTGTCTTGTGGGATTTCTTCAATCACAATTAAACTAGGAGGAATAACTTCACCGTTAGGCCCAAAATATATTTCAGATGGTTGAATCTATGATATAGGAGTTTCAATGGCTACAGAAGTTTGTGGGATGGCCAAGGTAGGAAAAACTTCTGGTTGTTTGACTTCAGGATTCAGATGTTCTGGAAAAGAAGAGACAGGATCTGGATCAATTTTTGATTTAACAACGTCAGGTCCAGGAGGTATGGTATCACTGATTGAATGGATTGTGACCACAGGTAGCTGTGCAGACTCCATTTTGACAACAATAGACAAACCGGGATGTGTGGAAACAATTTGAGCTAACTCTCGGTTAAAAGATGATGTTTCAGCAGAGGTACGAATTGGACTTGATTCGGAAGATCGTGATCGCCTTCGCCTACCAAAAGTAACTTTTGTGGTAAAGGTGGTTTTAAAGCTAATCTATGTGAATGAAGGGGGATAGGATTTTTTTCTTCCACGATTACTGATTTATTTTAACCAAAAAAAAAAAACAAAAAGAGGGTAATGCTAGGCAAAAGGGCTTACCAAGAGACTGTGAACTGCAGAATACCTCCTGGCGAACCAAGAAGTACGGGCAGGTAATCTCCCTGAATGTTGTGTTTGGTGTATCACAATTTCAAGGTGCCTGACTCGATTCACTATGGATAGATAGCACCTAAAATTTGTCCTCCAAAATATACCTGAATGTACGTGGAGGCCCAAGTCTGTATTAGCACTGTCTGATGCAAAAACACACAGTGAGAGCACCCCTTTATACTTATTGTACTGTAACACTGCCTAATATACCCTAAAGTACCTGGACGAGCTACAATATACTTACGTACATGGAGTGAGGTACCACACTCAAAATGTATAGCAGACAAGTTAACGGCAGCTACTATGTTTTACAACGTCGGAACACGTCTCTAGACTAGACCTTCTAAGTGTTATCGTTATGGTTCCAATGCATTGTTAAGTAAATTGGGATAAATTTTATGTTGATCTTGCTTAAAAATTTGCGTTTCAAAGGTTCACTGTGATGATGTGTATGAAATTCCTAAAATGCAAGCTAAGAATGATAAGCAATCTTTCACTTTCAGATTTTTCAATGAAAAACCTAGCTACTAAGGGAAGAGAGAAAATAATTTGTGAGCAAACAAATCAATGAACAAAACAAATTAATGATCTCAATACTAAATTCATATTTCCTAATGTTCCTTTTGCAAAACACACATTATTCTACATGCAAATGAAATTTTTTCTTTTCAGTTTCCTTAATGTTATGAATGTAGAAAATAAACTAAGTGCACTAAATCAACAATTCAAATGCTTTTTACTTTTGAGAAACGAATAATACAAACAAAAATTTCTCTTTTGAAGGAAAAATGAGGATTTCATCAACAATTTCTCCTATCAAGGAAATGAAGACTATACGACTATTCCTCCTAACTAAGAACAAATACACAGAGAGGATTAGAAGGTTACTTGTGATCCAAGCACTTCTAATTGGTTCCTTCTGTCGCTTCCATTGCAGCTTCAAATTCAAGCAGTTTATGCGAAATTATTCCTGCAAGAAAGAACACTGAAACAACATAAGATGCAATAATATCGATATCTATTAAAGTTAGTTTTCTAAATCAGTAAAGCATAAACCATACACATCAACTAAGATGCATATAGGGAAAAATAAGCAGTATTATTTATTGATGATAGAAGGAGAGGTTGCAACCAAATGAATGATTTTAAGTGACCCTTCCAGCGACATTCCCAAGCCCCATCATAGTATAAATCTCTCCAGCAACAACTACACAAATCTAGCTCTCAATTGAAAATTCTCTAGCATATTCCTCTTTTTCGAGCTTCGATAACAGCGAAAAGGGAACCCCTGGATTCTTCTTTCAACTCTTTTCAGACTTCGATAATGTGAAAAGATTGCCGAGACTTGTCTTTTTGATCTCGTTAAAATAAATTAATTGATATCTACTCAGTATAAGTTTAACCCTTTTTCGGACCGAAATGGATTATTTACAAAAAAGGAATACCTTGGTTAAACATGACCAAAGAGGTTCTCTCATATATAAATTACACTTTTTTGAGTCTGAGTGACAAATTTATGAAAAATTAATTTTGGATTTCTCTTTCATCCTCTTTTTCAGATTCTCTAAATATGAAAAAGGACCGGGCTATCACTGTCATTAATCTCGTTAAAACATAAAATAGCGACGAGCTTGTCAATCATGGCAAGAATCAAGTTTCATTCATTGCTAGACTCGTTAAATTATTAAATAGCGATACTTTAGTCACCCAAAGGGTTGAATTATAGATCAAGAAAATTTTATCCTCCTCAAGCT
The DNA here is from genome assembly GCA_034641835.2 of Pinus albicaulis. Classification (NCBI taxonomy): domain Eukaryota; kingdom Viridiplantae; phylum Streptophyta; class Pinopsida; order Pinales; family Pinaceae; genus Pinus; species Pinus albicaulis. Next base: position 772,780,953 of record CM076577.1, on the reverse strand, counting down.
TGTTAAAAAATAAATAGGAACTGGTCGACAAATGACCGGGGAAAATTTGGGAAAAGTGAACAAAGTTTCTTTTTGGTAGCAAGTCGCTCTTGAACAGGACACTTCTTTCACTCCATGTCTGTGACAGTTTGGGTTAGGTAATCATCTTGAAAGTTCATTCACACCTATGGTTCATCATACCTTCACTTTGGTTTTGGGTCAATGCTACCAACTCATCACAGTGTCGCCGATATGTTCAAGAGAAGTCATCCAATGATTTAAAACTCATCCTTCTACAATACTTATAAACCTTCATTTTCATGACTGTCATCCCTGAAAATTTCTATATCAAGTCATACCCTTGTCTCCGAAATTAGTAACTATTGTTTTTCAATAAGGTGACTTCCTGTCGACAACAAATCAATATCCAGGAAGTTCACTTAGAAACATCAGATTCCAGTACCATGAGGCTTGTTACATCATTGACAAGATTCTCGCTTCTGGACCTTTGACCGAAATATTTTTTTTGGCATTCGACATCAAATCATCTATTCATGCCTTACGAAGTACTACAGTACTTTGAGGGCCATTGACATTAATGGTGGTTCTCTTGCACTTGTTAACAACTCACATCATTGGCTGGTAATCAAACGATGTCTTTCCATGTTCAACTACAAATCATATATTTGCATGGCTAGAATTGTACCCAAATGATCGAGTGAACGAGATAAGAAGACCTTGGATCTAGTTTCAGCCATCCAAGTTGCGATTTTAGGATTGTTGTACACATCATTTTTACAGTGAAATTACATATATATTTTCATCCAAACATAGGCCTATATCTGTAGGCATGTTTGCATCTGGGAAACATTCCAATGAAGACTTTCTAAATTATGTACATGTTATTAGATTGTTTTATGTGTTGAACATGGGAATGCATACCCTCAGCAATTATGATCAAAGAGGATATATCATGATGTAATGTATTGTAATATTGATGTAGGTGACCACTCCGCTTTTTTTCCAGACTCATCACAGTGTAAAACATCTCAATGAATTTTTTTTATTATCTGTATCTCATGCTTTAGGGGGAAATTGCTATAGGTCAATTTGGGCACCATTCCCAATGACCTGTTTAACTGGACATCATCTCCAAGACCAATGATCAAGGGTCTATCATTCCCTATCATTTCAGTTGCTACATTCCCTAAGACAATAAACAAGACAAATCAAGCAAATCTTTCATCAAGCAACGGTTTCCAAGGTTTGAATCTTATTATATAGCATATGAGAGCTCACCAACGTAGGCTCTAAGGGGCCTAAGTGTGTTGAATATGCAGGTAGCCCCATGCAAGGCTACTCTACAAAGCACTTCCTGACATTCACAGGTGTGTTGGTAACAATTGGGAGTGAAATTCTCATAGTTCCAGAATCTCCACTTGGCCAGTGCCTTCTAGAAGAGTTCACATGTGTCAAGCTTCGGATCCAAGTGTCCATTTGACATCTACATGACTGGAAACATGTCTTGCCTATTATTTGAAAGTCATTGATTGCAAAACAACCTACAGTTCATCTATAAATTGAGCATAGATCTAAGTGCTTGAGGAGGAAGAGTTTGAGTAGAGAAATGATGGGGAATTTTCAATTGAGAGCTATATTTGTGTAGCTGCTGCTGGAGATATTTATACTGTGATGAGGCTTGGGAATGTTGCTGGAAGGGTCACTTCAAATCAGTCATTTGGTTGTAACCTCTCCTTCTATCATCAATAAATAATACTGCTTATTTTTCCCTATATGCATTTATATTGGCTTTGATTTTCCATATTGCAAGATCTTAGTTGATGTGTATGGTTTATGCTTTACCAATTTAGAAAAATAACTCGAATAGATATCTATATTATTGTATCTTCTGCTGTTTCAGTTTTCTTTCTTGCAGGAAAAATTTCGCACAAATCGTTTGAATTTGAAGCTGCAACGGAAGCAACAGAAGGATCCATTTAGAAGTGCTTGGATCATAAGTAACCTTCTAATCCTCTTTGTGTATCTATTCTTAGTTAGGAGAAATAGTCGTATAGTGTTTCACCTGTTGTTCTAGACTAGCACCTGTCTAGGGAATTGTGATTTATTTGTAATTCACAATTCTGGCCCAACAAATTGGTGACTCCGCTGGGGAAAATTTCTCTTAGTTCTAGGTGTTTAAGCCTCTAGTTTTCTTTGTTTATCCACCCAGTATTTGTTACTCATCAAGATTAAACTTTTTTCAAAGCAAAATTAGCAAAGACAGTGAGTTAAACAATAGTATTTTTCTTTGTATAATATGCCCAACACACTCTTATATAGGACACAGTGCTTTGCAGAGCACTGTCTCCCTTCCTAGCCTGCGTTGCAGAGCACTGTCTCCCTTTGGAGACTGAGTTGACTCCTGAAAACACCCAAATTCCATTGAATTTTCTTTTGCAATTTTCTTCAGTTTTGTTTGCTACTGTGTTTTGAAATGTTTGCTTCTCATATTGACTAGTGAATCTATATACTTCTTTCAGATGGAGTACCAAAATCTAAGGAATGATCAACCCAAACACTTGGCAACACTGATTTCAGATTTTCTGCCCAAGCCAAATAGATTGATTTATATGCCAACTCAATAGGGATGGGTGGTAAAAATTCATCCAATGTAGAAATATCAGAATCATGCGTACTCTCCCTTAAGCCAGAAAGAGTGGAAGAGATCATGTAGCAGGTCTCTATACTTGCAATTTCTACCGACGTCGTGGGTGGCGGTAATGCAAAGGTTCCCATAAGAGTGGAATCCTTTAAGATCCTACACCAATGTTCTGAATTTCTAGTTAGGGTAAGTGAACAAACTGAATGTTTCCAGTTACTTGTGAAGCATAGGTAAAAAAGGATAATTGATTAATGACTATTATTGTACCTTTATGTGGAAAGGCAATCATTCTAAAGTATGTAGAAACAATTGCAGTCATTGCATATACCCATGGTATTCCAAGTAAAATATTATAGTCAAGGGGTCTGTCAACAACCTCGACATCAATATTCACTGTTTTCCCCCCTATTTCAACATGCAAGTTATTGATAATACCACAAGGTTGATATGTTCTTCCATCAAAAGCCTTCAACGTCATTGATGATTGTGATAATCATGGCGAGCCAAGTGACTTCCAACAGTTTAGATACATAATGCACTTATATGCTCCCTCATCAATAATAGTGCGATGAACAAGGTGATTGAGAAAATTTACTTGTATGGAGAATGCCAATTCTGCTGGTAGCTATGGTACATAGCCCATATGATTAAAGATAACAAGATTAGAATCAGTCAGATCAATTCTACCAATGGCCTACAATAAAGCCTGCTTCTGTGAGGGAAAATTTTGTAATACCTCAAGAGCACACATAGTTGAAGGGGAATGAGCTAAATCTTCAACTATATTATAATTTTTTGCAGCTCTTGCTCAAGGATTATATGTCGATTTATGAATTACTCCCTTTGGTGGCTTAATTTTCAATTCAGGAATAACAGCAGGTGGTACTGATTCAGTAGATGGATTCATTGTTGAGGTAGTAGGTTGATTAGTGGCCGGACTACCATAGTATTTATTACGCGTTGACACCAAAATATCTTGTGAAGGTTTTTTTTGTGGATAACATTAACACTTGGGAACTAGGAGCTGGATCCATAGCAACCAAATTAGTGTCTGGATTTGGAAATGGGTCTATAAAAAACAACTGATGTATGAGAAGTCTTAATGATTTTTGAGACTTCAGCACGGTGAGGACAATCCCTAACAAAATGTTCGTCGTTACAGATTATGCATGGATAATGAGGTTTTCGTGGTCCAGATGGTTGATCAGATGATCTTTCCTACGGGTTAGAAGTTTTCTTTTTCTTTGATTTCCATTTTTTCTTACTTCCTGGTTGCTTGTCACTTTTACCTTTATCAAATGACACGACATTAATTTCGGAAGTAGGAGCAGGATCAGATGTAGTATCATGGTGTGTGTTTGTAGTGCCTATCAAGCTGTGTCTGGCATGAGAGTCCTTTATTTGAGGAGGAACATTGAAATTAGATCGCAGCGCATTAGGAATTTTTTCCTAGAGCGTGCCAGACTGAGTATAAATCAAGTCTAAATATTGGGCACGAGTGATAACTTACTCTTCTGTGATGATGCTTCCTTTAGCCACATCCTCATTTATAGATGGTAACAAGGACTTAATGAACCATTCAACAAGGAGCTGATCTGAAACAAATGTCTTAACAATTCGTCGATGGCGAGGCCACTCATGAATATGATCAGAAATGTGAGTAGCATTAGTCTGTTTGAAGTTGGTCAAGAGTTATGTTATAGTTTCGTATCTGATCGGTAACTGGAAATGGGTAAAAAGTATAGTAGCTAGGGCAGTGAAATTGTTAAAAGAAGCTCTAGGTAACTCAATGTACCATTTAGCAGCCAGACCTGTAAGCGTATGTTGGAAAAGACATAGTCGAAAATAATCATCATTCAGGGAATTTGATGAACACCATAAAAGATAATTCATGACATGATTCGACGGATCTTCTCCCAGGTTTCCATTGAATTTAGGAATTTCAAAGGGTAATTTATGAGGTGTCGCCGGCCACCAAGGAGTATAATTTATAGGATCGTTGGTTAACCGGTTTAAATCTGGTAATTCCAAGGTTGCAACAAAAGGCAACTGTTGATTAAAGTCAGGTTGAGCATAGCCATGGTAAGATGGAATTTCTTGGGCAACAGGCCTTTCAGCACCAACATACGAAATCTGCTGCTAGTAACCTAGATATGGGTTGTTTTGCATAGAAAACGCTTGAGGATTCTGTTGACCAAAACCTGGATATTATACTTGTTGAAATGAAGTTTGAGGCATTTGCGTCTGTGGCTGCCAAGGGGCCTGTCCACCAATGTTATAACCCAAATTAGTATAACTTGGATTCGGTTGATATGTATAACCAATTTGCGTTTGTGAAATCCTATAAAATGGTATACCAGCTTGTGAATAAATGATTCCTGATACAGGTTGTTGTAAATTAACCAAAGGATTTTGAGTCTATGGACCCAACATTTGATGATATTGAGTTGAAGTACCCGCATGATAAGGTTTATGTACAATATTTTGATTCAGTAACAAGGGTATATATGTATGAACAAGTGGTAATGAAGCAGGTGTAACAGGTTGAAATGGTTGATACGAGTGTACAACTATTTGTGGTTGGATAGGCAAAGTGGGTTGCCATTGACAAAAATTCATGTCAACATTAGGTTGACCAAAAAGTGACTGAGTACTGTCATATTGGGTGACCAAAGGTTTCCCCCTAGCATGAGGAGGATAATAAGATGGAAAATAATTTTCTCCAAATGCTAGGAGTCTAGTTGATATGGTACTTAAAGGAATTGACCCAAAAGGACCAACTTGATATTGACCTAATGATGTATGTGATGAATGAAGTCATTCAGTAATAACTATAGGACCACCAGTTAAAACACTAGATGATGAAATTGGAAAAGACCATGATCGTGAAGATGCACCAGAGAAGTTACAGATAATGATTTGTAACCTGTTGGGACCGAAGGGCCACTGTGAAAATATGACTCTAATGAGGTTGTGAACATTGACGGAGCAGCGAGGGTAGGATCTGACGTAATTGGAATAGCAGACCCAACTGAAGATGTCGGTTCAGAAATGGTTGTTTGACCAAATGTATACCCTTGAAAATCGACAGGAGATTGAATGGGAACAGGATCAACAAAAGAAGATGGAAACGATCGAGGAATTTCTCTTAGTTCTAGGTGTTTAAGTGTCTGATTTGCTTTTTTTATTCACCCAGTAGTTGTTACTCATAAATATTAAAAATTTTCAAAGTCAAATTTACAAAGATAGTGAGTTAAACAGTAGCATTTTTCTTTGTATACTGCGCCCAATGCACCCTTAGACTAGACACAGTGCTTTGCAGAGCACTGCCTCCCTTCCTAGCCTACGTTGCAGAGCACTGTCTCCCTTTGGAGACTGCGTTGACCCCTGAAAACACCCAAATTCCATTGAATTTTCCTTTGCAATTTTCTTCAGTTTTTTTTCTTGTGTTTTGAAAAGTTTGCTTCTCATATTGACCAGTGAATCTATATACTTGTTCCTCCTTTGACTGAAAATTTGTTCAATGTTTGTTTAAAAAGTTTTTCTTTATCATTGACAAGTTGATTTCAAAGTATTTTTTATGGTCACATTAAGAATCATTTGTTTTTGAAATAGGAAATTGTCATAAAATCTTCATTTCCTTGATAGGAGAAATTGTTGATGAAGTCCTCATTTTTCCTTCAAAAGAGAAATTTTTGTTTGTATTCTTCATTTCTCAAAAGTAAAAAGCACTTGAATTGTTGATTTAGTGCACCTAGTTTCTTTTCTGCATTCATAAAATTAAAGAAACTGAAAATAAAAACTTGCATTTGCATGTAGAATAATGTGTGTTTTGCAAAAGGAACATTAGGAAATCTGGGTTTAGTTTGTTCTCATTGATTTGTTTTGTTCATTGATTTTTTTGCTCCCAAATTATTTGCTCTCTTCCCTTAGTAGCTAGGTTTTTCATTGAAAAAGCTGAAAGTGAAAGTTTTTTTTTATCATTCTTAGCTTGCATTTTAGGATTTCATTCACATCATCGCAGTGAGCCTTTGAAAATAAAATTGTTAAGCAAGTTCAACATAAAATTAATCTCAATTTACTTAACAACGCATTGGAACCACAACGATAACATTTAGAAGGTCTAGGCTAGAGACGTGTTCTAGTGTCGTAAAACATAGCAGTTGTCGTTAACTTGTCTGTGATAAATTCCGAGTGTGATACCCCACTCCATGTATGTAAGTATATCATAGCTCTTCCATGTACTTTCAGGTATATCGGGCGGTGTTACAGTAAGATAAGTATAAAGGGGTGCTCTCACTGTGCGGTTTCGCATCAGACAGCGCTAATACGGACTTGGGCCTCCACGTACCTTTGGGTATATTGGGAGGACAAATTTTAGGTTTTATCCATCCATAGTGAACTGAGTCAGTCGCCTTGAAATTGTGATATAGTGAACACAACATTCGAGGAGATCACCTTCCCATACTTTTTGGTTCGCCAGGAGGTATTCTGCAGTTCACAGTTTCTTAGTAAACCCTTTTTCCTAGAATTACCCTCTTTTTGTTTATTTTTTTTTGTTAAAATAAATCAGTAATCATGGAAGAACAAAATCATATCCCCCATTGTTCACATAGATTAGCTTTAAAACCACCTTTATCACCAGAAGTTACTTCTTGTAGGCGAAGGTGATCACGATATGCCGAATCAAGTACAATTTGTACCTCTGGCGAAACATCATCTTTTAACCCAGAGCTAGCTCAAATTGTTTCCACACATCTTGGTTCATCTACTGTTGTCGAAATGGAGTCTTCACAGCTACCCGTGGTCACGATCCATTCAATGAGTGAGACCATACCTCCTAGACCAGACATTATTAAATCACAAATTGATCTAGATCCTATCTCTTATTTTCCAGAACATTTGAATCCTAAAGTCAAACAACCAGAATTTGTTCCTACCTTGGTCATCCCACAAACTTCTGTAGCCGTTGAAACTCCTATATCACACAGTCAACCGTCTAAAATATATTTTTGGCTTGACGGTGAAGTTCTTCCTCCTGGTTTAATTGCGATTGAAGAAATCCCACAAGATGATACATCTTTAACTCCAACCCATTTTGGGGGTCCTTTACCTGTACGAGTCTTTTCCTCAATCGTTTCCATATGATTTTGTTGATCCTATTCCCATTCAATCTCCCGTCGTTTTCGAGGGTATACATTTGGTCAAATAACCATGTCTAAACCAACATCTTCGGTTGGGTCTGTTGCTCCAATTATGTCAGCTCCTATCCTCGCTACTTCGTCAATGTTCACAACCTCACCAGAGTCATATTTTCACGGTGGCCCTTCGGTCCCAACAGGTTACAAATCATTATCTGGCACTTTCTCTGGTGCATCTTCACAATCATGGTATTTTCCAATGTCATTGTCCAGTGTTTTAACTGGTATTCCTATCGTTAGTACTGAAGGAATTGATTCATCACATACATCATCAGGGCAATATCAAGTCGGTCCTTTTGGGTCAATTCCTTCAAGTACGATATCAACTGTACTCCTAGCATTTGGAGAAAATAATTTTTCATCTTATTATCCTCCTCATGCTAGGGGGCAACCTTTGGTCACCCAATATGACAGTACTCAGTCGCTTTTTGGTCAACCTAATGTTGACATGAATGTTTTTCAATGGCAGTCCACTCTGCCTATCCAACCATAAACGATAGTAGACTCGTATCAATCGGTTAAACCTGTTACACCTACTTCATTACCACTTGTTAATACATCTATACCCATGTTACAGAATCAAAATATTGTACATCAACCTTATCATGCAGGTAATTCAACTCAATATCATCAAATGTTGGGTCCACAGACTCAAAATGCTTTGGTTAATTTACAACAACCTGTATCAGGAATCATTTATTCACAAGCTGGTATACCATTTTATGGGATGTCACAAATGCAACCTGGTTATACATATCAACCGAATCCAAGTTATACTAATTTGGGTTATAAAACTGGTGGACATATCCCTTGGCAGCCACAAATGCAAATGCCACAAACTTCATTTCAACAAGTATCATATCCAGGTTTTGGTCAATAGAATCCTCAAGTGTTTTCTATGCAAAATAACCCCTATCTGGGTTACCAGTAGCAGATTTCGTATGCTAGTGCTCAAAGGCCTATTTCCCAAGCAATTCCATCTTACCCTGGCTATGTTCAACCTGACCTTAACCAACAGTTTCCTTTTGTTGCAACCTTGAAATTACCAGGTTTAAACTAGCTAACCAATGATCCTATAAATTATGTTCCTTGGTGGCCGGTGATACCTCATAAATTACCCTTCGATATTCCTGAATTAAATGGAAACCCTGGAGAAGATCCGTTGACTCATGTCATGACTTATCATTTATGGTGTTCATCAAATTCCCTGAATGATGATTCTGTTCGACTACGTCTTTTCCAGCATACACTTATAGGTCCGGCTTCTAAATGGTACATTGAGTTACCTAGAGCTTCTTTTAACAATTTCACTACCCTAGCTACTGTCTTTTTGACCCATTTCCAGTTACCGATTAGATACACAACTAGAATGAAACTCTTGACCAACTTCAAACAGACTAATGCTACTCACACTTCTGATCATATTAATGAGTGGCGTCGTCATCGAAGAATGGTTAAGATATTTGTTTCGGATCAACTCCTTGCTGAATGGTTCATTAAGTCCCTGTTACCATCTATAACTGAGGATGTGGCTAAAGGTGGCGTCATCACAGAAGAGCAAGTTATTTCTCATGCTTAATATTTAGATTTGATTTATACTCAGTTTGGCATGCTCTACGAAAAAATTCCTAATGCTCTGCGATATAATTTCAATGTTCCTCCTCAAATAAAGGACTCTCATGCTAGAGACGGTTTGATAGGCACTGCAAACACACACCACGCTACTGCATCTGATCCTGCTCCTACTTCCAAAATTAATTCCGTGTCATTTGACAAAGGAAAAAGCGAAAAGCAACCAGGAAGTAAGAAAAAAGGGAAATCAAAGAAAAATCAGACTTCTAACCCATAGGAAAGATCATTTGATCAACTGTCTAGACCACAGAAACCTTGTTATCCATGCATAATCTATAATGACGAACATTTTGTTAGGGATTTTCCTCACCATGATGAAGTCTCAAAGATCATTAAGACTTCTCATGCATCAGCTGTGTTGACAGACCCATTTCCAAATCCAGACACTAATTTGGTTGCTATGGATCTAGCTCCTAGTTCCCAAGTGTTAATGTTATTTACCACAAAACCTTCGCAAGATATTTTGGTGTCAACACGTAATAAAGAATATGGTAGTTCGGCCACTGATCAACCTACTACCTCGACAATGAATCCATCTACTGAATCAGTACCACCTACTGTTATTCCTGAATTGGAAATTAAGCCACCAAAGGGAGTAATTCATAAATCGACATATAATCCTCAAGAAAGAGCTACAAAAAATTATGATATAGTTGAAGATTTGGCTCAATCCCCTTCAGCTATGTCTTCTTTTGAGGTATTGCAAAATTTTCCCTCCCATAAGCAGGCTTTATTGTCGGCCATTGGTGGAATTGATCTGACTGATTCTAATCTTGTCATCTTTAATCACGCGGGTTATGTACCACAGCTACCAGCAGAATTGGCATTCTCCATACAAGTAAATGTTATCAATCACCTTGTTCATCGCACTATTATTGATGAGGGAGCATCTACGTGCATTATGTCTCTAAACTGTTGGAATTCACTTGGCTCGGGGCGATTATCACAATCATCAATAACGTTGAAGGATTTTGATGAAAGAACATATAAACCTTGTGATATTATGAATAACCTACATGTTGAACTAGGTGGAAAAACAATGAATATTTATGTCGAGGTTGTTGAAAAACCCCTTGACTATAATATTTTACTTGGAAGACCATGGGTATGTGCAATGACAACAATTGTTTCTACATACTTTATAATGGTTGCCTTTCCACATAAAGGTGCAATCACATTCATTAATCAATTATCCTTTTTTTCCTCTACTTCGAAGGTAACTGGAAGCATTCCGTTTGTTCACTTACCCCAACTATAAATTCAGAACATTGGTGTAGGAATCTTAAAGGATTTCATTCTTATGGGAAACTTTGCATTACCGCCGTCCGTGACGTTGGAAAAAATTGCAAGTATAGAGACCTGCTACATGGTCTCTTCCACTCTATCTGGCTTAAGGGAGAGTATGTGTGATTCTGATATTTCTACGTTGGATGAATTTTTACCGCCAAACCCTATTGAGTTGGCATAGCAATCAATCTATTTGGCTTCGGTGGCAAATCCGAAATCAGTGTCTCTGAGTGTTTGGTTGATTATTCCTTAGATTTTGGTACTCCATTTGATCCATTTTCCTCAAAATTTTTGACAGATGAAAATATTTTGGAAGCTATAATGATAGAAGGAGAACCATGGGAATATTATCATCATTTTTCCCATCTTCCTGATTATGAACAAAACAATCTTAGTGAACTATATCACCCATCCACCAATATTTTCTTTTTTAATTCTTTACTGATTATTGCAATCGATTCTGAGTGAAATTTATCAAATATTGAAGAAAAAATATCTATCAATATTTCAACCAAACCTAGAGTTGTAGAAAATATTCATGTCGGTGTATCTTGTTCTCCATCTGAACTTGATTCATTTCGCTCTTTATTTCATGAATTTCATGATGTATTAGCTTGGTCTTACGAGGAAATGCCAGGCATAGATACTAGTATAGTTGAACACACTATTAATATGTATTCTGATGTCAAACCGGTGCGCCAACGGCTTTGTCCTATTCATCCAAAGAAATTGCTGCCATCAAATCAGAAGTTGAAAAAGCTTTGCGTGCTGGTTTTATTTACCCCGTTCTACTAAATGAGTGGTTTTCCAATATCATTCCTGTTATGAAAAAACAAGGAACCATTAGCGTGTGCATCCATTATCGGTATGTCAATCATGCTTGTCCAAAATAAAACTATCCTACTCCCTTTATCGATCAGATTATTGATGATTATGCTGGATGCAAAATATTCTCGTTCATGGATTGATTTTCCGGCTACAATAAAATCAATATCCACCCAGATGACCAACATAAGACAACATTCATCTGTCCCTGGGGCACAGTCACATATAGGAAACTTCTGTTTGGATTAAAGAATGCTGGGGAAACTTTTCAGAGAGCAATGGATTATTCTTTCAACAAAATCAAGCAAATTGTTCAACCATATCTAGATGATTTACCAGTGCATTCACGAAATCGGACTAATCACCCGATGCATTCGAGAGCCATTTTATTACGCTGCCAACACTACAAAATATGCCTCAATCCACATAAATGTGTGCTTTGTGTTGGTTTTGGTCGATTGCTCGGATTTGTAGTGTAAAAAGAAGGAATTCGAATAGATCCACTAAAGGCACATGCCATTCTTGATTTTCCTGCACTATCAAACTTACCTCAGATACAGAAACTTCAAGGAAAGGCTAAATTCCTGAGAAGGTTCATTCCAAACTACACAGAAATGGCTAAAGGATTTACTCAATTATTGAAAAAGGGGTTTCCCTTCCATTGGGATCAAGTTGTGCAAGCTTATTTTGATGTTGTCAAGGACACTCTTGTCCGAGCATCATTAATGTATCCTCCTAATTATCAAAATGATTATTTCCTATATATTGCCGCAGTTGAAATGACCATCGCTATGGTTTTGGTCCAAGTAGAAGATGGAATCAAACATCCAATTTATTATTTGAGTCGTAATCTCAATGATACGAAAGTTAAGTACTCGTACGTGGAAAATCTTGCCTTGGCGGCTGTTTAAGCTGTCCAAATATTTCGTCATTATATCCTGCTCCGAAAAACAAAAATAGTTTTAGATTGCAAACCCATGATTTATATCTTATCACGTCAATTGCTGGGGGGGAAATATTCAAAATGGATTTTCATTTTGCAGGAATTTGATTTGGAATTCATCAAATCCAAGTCAAAGAAGTCTTTAGTTTGGGCTGAGCTTCTCTATGACCTTCCCTCTAATAGCATTGCAACTACTTCAGAACCATCTATTCTAGACGAGTCTCTGTTTCTGATCAGATCATCTGATCCTTGGTATGGAGATTTCATCATTTATCTCCAAACTCAAAATTTTCAACCTAATAAATCTCACTCTAAACAACGACGTATTTGATTCCAAGCCAAATATTATCTAATTGTCGGTGATACACTTTATCATCGTGGTATCGATACAATTTTAATGAGGTTCCTCACTCATGAGGAGGACAAAAAAGTGTTAAATGATTGTCATGCTGGGGCTTGTGGTGGACACTTATCTGGATATGCTACCGTGCAGAAGATACTCTGCGCTGGTTACTTTTGGCCTACTATTTTTCGAGACTGCATCCTCGCGGTTAGAAGTTGTCATGCATGCCATATTTTTAATCGTAAAATCTGCAAACCTCTAGTGCCAATGCATCCTATTGTCTCTACTGGACCATTTACGAAATGGGGTATTGACTTCATGACCTGTAACCCTCCTTCGTCCGGGGGGCATGGTTATATTATTTTCGCAGTCGACTATTTTACCAAATGGGCTGAAGTGATGCCTACATTCAATAACATAGGACAAACAGCTGCATTGTTTTTCTTCAACCATGTTATTGCACGGTTTGGGGTCCCACAGGCTATATTTACGGATCATGGGAAGAATTTTCGCAACCATATGATGTCTGAATTGACTACCAAGTTAGGATTGTCACATGATAATTATACTCCTTATTATCCACAATCAAATTGACTAGTTGAGGCTATTAACAAAATTCTTAAATGAATGCTTCAACGAATGATAGGAGTCCGTAAAAGGAACTGGTATTTGATCCTATACTTCACTTTGTGGGCGTATCGAACCTCTATGAGAAATTCAACTGGATTTACTCCTTTTCAATTGGTGTATGGTCTGGAAGCTATCTTACCAATCCAATGCAAAATATCATTGTTAAAACTCGCGATAGACTTGTTACTTGACACCTCAAAAGAAGAAGCACGTCTCCTTAACCTCATCCATCTTGATGAAACACATCGTGAAGCCCAATTGGCTAATGAAGTGCATAAGAGATGTATAAAGGTGTAATACGACAAAAATTTCTAGCCTCACATCTACTCAGGGGGCGACTTGGTCCTTCTTTACAATCAAGAAGATGATGTAATAAGTACAGGGAAATTAGAGCCATTGTGGCATGGACCCTATATTGTCAAAAGGTTTCTTGCTAACGGTGCCTATGAGTTAGTTGATTATGATGGGATTCCATTGGCACAGCCTAGAAATGGGTTGTATCTTAAATGTTACTATGCTTAATCAGGAGCGTAGTAATTTTTTGTATTATATTGTATATATGCTGTTGATTTGCATTCACTATCTTAATTTTTTTTAGAGTTTTCTTCATGTTAGTAATCCACTTTACATTTTATCGTAGATGTCTGAATCTTCAGAACATTTGTTGGATATGCTGATGGTGCTAGTCGTAGTACATAGAATCTATCCTCTGCAGTGTGGGCCATTTTCGCTCCGAATGGCGAGTTAGTGAGTTTTCAAGGGATTTGTATTGGTAGATCGACGAACAATATCGCTGAGTATAGCGCATTGATCGAACTTCTCTCTGATGCCATTTCATTTGGTATTAACCGCATAATCTTAAGGTTAGACTCACAACTTGTGGTATTAAAACTTACTAGTGTTTATACTGTTAGAAATCCAACACTTCTTATATTGTTCCTAAGAGTTCGACTTTTGGAAAGACATTTTGATTTTGTTCAATATCAACACATTTCCAGAAATTTGAAAGCATTGGCCGATTCATTAGCTAATAAAGTTTTAGACAGAAATTTGCAACATATGTAAAGAAAATATTCACATCATTGAATAGGATTGCACAATAAACATAGGAAAAACTCTAAAATCATATAGATAGATAGTTATAGGTTTTTAAAAAATTTGTGTCCAAGACACATTGGTCATCTGACCTCAAAATGTATGCAAAGTGTCACAAGTAAAATAGTGGTGCTCATGGTAACATGCTATAGATCTAGCAATCCTATGGAGCAACTGCATCCAATGGTTAGGAACCCTAATAGTGTGTCGCTGCAGTCGCATGGGTAGCTCTTCGACCCAAAAATCCGAAATTCTGAAAGTCAAACCCTCTATGTACTGCTAAAGCTCAGCCAGAGTCTCAGCCATATCAAGGTCCTAAAGGACTACTCTCCCGACAACCCTCTCTGCTGGCGCATCTGCTTCGCGCTCTGGTTCCTCTACTGATTGAACACGACCGATATCTACATTACATCAAACATTTATTTTAGTCTTGGAAAGAAATCAAAACACAAAATCATTGTATAAACCTTAGAAAAATAAAAAAAACATGGTGAAGTCATTCTTACCTATTTCACCCCACTGAGCACCTTCTAGTAATACTAAATCTAGATCTCCTCAAAAGTCAATGCCTGCATATGCGTACTCATCGATGGCGACAATCTGTCATCAGAACCAGGTGAAGAATGCTGTAGAGAACATAATGGTCGATTGGCCTACATTCCGACCCATGATTTCTACCCATATCTACATTCGAGGATCCCTAGGACTAGATATATCCAGTGTTACGTTCCGTGGCTGCATCAGTGGAATCCATTCCAAAGCGAAGGGAATAAGGATTGAACCATAACTGAAAATTTTCTTCCTTCATCCCTTTGCTTTATTAACTTGTTCCTTTATCTGAGATAGAATAGCTTTAGACTAGTTGAAGACTGTTGGCTCTAAGCACTCTAGCACATATTGCATATACGATCTGTTCGCTACATGTAGTGTAACGGTGCCAGCAAGTTTAGCAATCGTGAAAAGGATGGTTCTCAAGGGAAAATCCCTGACATCCCGGATGTTTATTTTTCCATATTTTCTAGGTTCTGCCCCTGGATAGAAATACTGCATGACATAATCCTTCATTGTCTCTCCTCCAACAGTAGACCCTATGAGAGAAATGTGTAAACCTCTCCTTGACAAACCTGTGAGAAAATACACGTCCTCAACTATTATGGGAACCACTTGATTTTTAATGTGAAATGCCTCTATCACTGAATCCCATGCTCGAACTAAGAACTCCAAGAGTTCTATTTGTTGCCTCATTCCCGAAAATTTGAAGTACTTAAGTAGTCCACAATCTCTTAGGGTTCTTACAGTACCTGGATCATTCAAGGCAATCATATCTTGTTCTTCATGTTCTCTTTCCCTCCATGTAATCGTCATTATAATCTAATGGAAACCTGAAATACAACCATAAGATCCATTAGATTCCATTCATTGCAAAAATATAGGAAAATTTTGGGCACAACATGAAAACCAAAAACTTGAACTACGCCCGACGCACTCCCTGGCCTGAGACATTGCATTGCATATGCAGGTACCCTTCACTGTACCTGTTATGCAATGCAGGTTTTGACATTCAGGGGTGCGTTGCCCTCATTTTGGGGAGAATTTACCCTAGGGGCCTTAAAACCCTAAAAATATGCAGAGAATGGAAATGAAATGAATACCAAAGGGAAGAGGAGGTTCATGGTACTAACTTGGATCAAACTGCGACGAAATCCGTCCATAGAAACGACCACAATGAACGACTGAAGTTCGGGGGAAAAATCAGGTTCAGAGCTCCAAAATGCAAATGGTAACTATGGAATGGTAGGAATGAATAGTGAAACTACTTTTTATAGTCATTTAATTGTTTGCAAGTTAAATTTATTGCTATGACTATATTTTTATTATGTTTTTTATCATGAAACGAGTATTTTTAATCCATTTGATGTTGTTTTGAACATGAAATACAATTGATGAACATATTAGTTGTGCAAATTTATTCAAAAAATGACTTCACCACAAAGCATACTTTTTCTCCTTATTTTTTGAGATTTGTTAAAAATGAAAAAATATTTGAAGCGCACATTTATCTCTTTTTCGAGCTTCGATAATAGCAAAAAAGGAACCCCTTGAGTCTTCTTTCAGCTCTTTTCAGATTCTGATAATGTGAAAATATTTCCGAGCACTTGTCTTTTCGAGCTCGTTAAAAGTAAATGAATCGATATCTACTTAGTATAAATTTAACCCTTTTCCATAATGAGATGGATTATTTATGAAAAATGAATACCTTGGTTAAGCATGACCAAAGAGGTTCTCTTAGATATTATTTTACAATTTTTCGGGTCTGAGTGAAAAATTTACGAAAAATTACTTTTGGAGTTCTCTTTCATCCTATTTTTCAGACTCTCTAAATATGAAAAAAGACTGGGCTATCATTGTTGTTAAGCTCGTTAAAACATAAAATAGCTACGGGCTTGTCAATCATGGCAAGAATCGAGTTTCATTCATCGCTAGACTCATTAAATTATTAAATAGTGATACTTTATTCGCCCGAAGGGTTGAATTATATGTCAAGAAAATGTTATCCTCCTCAAGCTTGTTAAAAAATAAGGAGGTATTGGTCGAGAAATGACCGGGGAAAATTTGGGAAAAGTGAGCAAATTTTCTTTTTGGTAGCAAGTCGCTCTTGAACATGACACTTCTTTCACTCTATGTCCATGATTTTTTGGGTTGGGTAATCATCTTGACGGTTCATTCACACCTATGGTTCATCATACCTTCACTTTGGTTTTGGGTCAATGCTGCCAACTCATCACAATGTCGCTGATATGTTCAAGAGGAGTCATCCAGTGATTTAAAGCTCATCCTTCTACAATACTCGTAAACCTTCATCCCTAAAAATTGCTATATTAAGTCATACCCTTGTCTCTGAAATTAGTAATAAGGTGACTTCCTGTCGAAAACAAATCAATATCCAGGAAGTTCACTTAGAAACATTAGATTCCACTACCATGAGGCTTGTTACAACATTGACAAGATCCTCTCTTCTGGACCTTTGACCAAAAGATTTTGTTTGGAGTTCGACATCAAATCATCTATTCATGCCTTACGAAATGTACTGCAGTACCTTGAGGGCCATTGAAATTAGTGGTGGTTCTCTCGCATTTGTTAACATCTCACATCATTGGCTAGTAATCAAACAAAGTCTTTCCATGTTCGACTACAAATCATATATTCGCATGGCTAGACTTGTGCCTGAATGATCGACTGAACGAGATAAGAAGACCTCGGATCTAGTTTTAGCCATTCGGGCTGCGATTTCTGGATTTTTGTACACATCATATGTACGGTGACCTTACATACAGATTTTCATCCAAACATGGGCCTATATCTGTAGGCATGTCTACATTTGGGAAACATTCCAATGAAGACAAGTTTCTGAATTATGTACATGTTATTAGATTGTTTAATGTGCTGAACATGGGAATGCCTACCCTCAGAAATTATGATCAAAGAGGATATATCATGATGTAATGTATTTTAATATTGATGCAGGTGACCACTCCGCTTTGTTTCCAGGATCATCACAGTGTAAAACATCTCAATCAAATGTTTTTATTATTTGGATCTCATGCTTTCGGGGGAAATTGTTATAGGTCAATTTGGGCACCATTCCCAATGACCTGGTTAACTGGCATCATCTCTAGGACCAATGATCAAGGGTCTATCATTCCCTATAATTTCAGTTGTTACATGCCCTAAGACAAGAAACAAGACAAATCAAGCAACACTTTCATCAAGAAAAGGTTTCCAAGGCTTGAAGCTTATTATATAGCATATGAGAGCTCACCAACGCAGGCTCTAAGGGGCCTAAGTGCATTGCATATGCAAGTAACCCCATGCAAGGCTTCTTTTCAAAGCACTTCCCAACATTCACAAGTGTGTTGGTCACATTGGGAGTGAAATTCTCATTGTTCCAGAATCTCCACTTGGCCAGTGCCTTCTAGAAGAGTTCACATGTGTCAAGCTTCAGATCCAAGTGTCCATTTCACATATACATGACTGGAAACATGTATTGCCTATTATTGGAAATTCCTTGATTGAAAAACAACCTATAGTTCATCTATAAATTGAGCATAGATATAAGTGCTTGAAGAGGAAGAATTTGAGTAGAGAAATGTTGGAGAATTTTCAATTGAGAGCTAGATTTGTGTAGCTGCTGCTGGAGAGATTTATACTATGATGAGGCTTGGGGACATTGCTAGAAGGGTCACTTCAAATCAGTCATTTGGTTGTAACCTCTCATTCTATCATCAATAAATAATACTACTCATTTTTCCCTATATGCATATGTATTGGCTTTGATTTTCCATATTGCAAGATATTAGTTGATGTGTATGGTTTATGCTTTACTGATTTAAATCACTAGATGAATTCTCTTGAACATACCGGCGACACTATGATGAGTTGGCAGCATTGAACAAAGACTTAAGTGAAGGTATGATGAACCATAGGTGTGAATGAACCGTCAAGATGATTACCCAACCCAAACAGTCACGAACATGGAGTGAAAGAAGTGTCATGTTCAAGAGTGACTTGCTACCAAAAATAAACTTTGCTCACTTTTCTCAAATTTTCTCTAGTCATTTGTCGACCAATACCTCTTTATTTTTTAACAAGCTTGAGGAGGATAACATTTTCTTGATATATAATTCAA
This sequence comes from Pinus albicaulis, assembly GCA_034641835.2. Taxonomy (NCBI): domain Eukaryota; kingdom Viridiplantae; phylum Streptophyta; class Pinopsida; order Pinales; family Pinaceae; genus Pinus; species Pinus albicaulis. The sequence goes on along the minus strand of CM076577.1, from coordinate 772,761,669 downwards.
ACCTTCGGGCGAATAAAGTATCGCTATTTAATAATTTACGAGTCTAGCGATGAATGAAACTCGATTCTTGCCATGATTGACAAGCCCGTCACTATTTTATTTTTTAACGAGCTTAATGACAGTGATATCCTGGTCCTTTTTCATATTTAGAGAGTCTTAAAAAGAGGACAAAAAAGAACTCCAAAAGTACTTTTTCGTAAATTTTTCACTCAGACCCAAAAAATTGTAAAATAATATCTGAGAGAACCTCTTTAGTCATGTTTAACCAAGGTATTCCTTTTTCGTAAATAATCCATTTCAGTCCGGAAAAGGGTTAAACTTATACTAACTAGATATCAATTCATTTACTTTAACGAGCTCGAAAAGACAAGTTATCGGCAATCTTTTCACATTATTGGAGTCTAAAAAGAGCTGAAAGAAGACTCCAGGGGTTCCTTTTTCGTTGTTATCGAAGCTCGAAAAAGAGATAAAAGTGCGCTTCAAATCCTTTTTCGTTTTTAACAAAGCTCGAAAAATAAGGAGGAAAAGTATGCTTTGTGGTCAAGTCATTCTTTGAATAAATCTGCACGACTAATCTGTTCATCAATTGTATTTCTTGTTCAGAACAACATCAAATGGATTAAAAATACCCGTTTCATGATAAAAACATAATGAAACTACATTCATAGCAACAATTTTAACTTGCAAACAATTAAATGACTATAAAAGTAGTTTCACTATTCATTTTTACCATTCCATAGTTACCATTTGCATTTTGGAGCTCTGAACCTATTTTTCCCCCCGAAATTTAGCCGTTGATTGCGGTCATTTCTATGGACGCATTTCATCGCCGTTTGATCCAGGTTAGTACCATGAACCTCCTCTTCCCTTTGGTATTCATTTTATTTCCATTATTTGCAAATTTTTAGGTTTTTAAGGTCCCCAGGGTAAATTCTGCCCCAAAATGAGGGCAACACACCCCTTAATGTAGAAACTTGTGTCGCATAGTAGGTACAGTGAAGGGTACCTGCATATGCAACGCATTGTCTCAGCCCAAGGAGTGCGTTGGGCGCAGTTCAAGTTTTTGGTTTTCATGTTATGCCCAAAATTTTCCTAGTTTTTTGCAATGAATGGAATCTAATGGATCTCATGGTTGTATTTCAGGTTTCCATTGGATTATAATGATGATTACATGGAGGGAAAGAGAACATGAAGAACAAGATATGATTGCCTTGAATGATCCGGGTACTGTAAGAGCCCTAAGAGATTGTGGACTACTTAAGTACTTCAAATTGTCGGGAATGAGGCAAAAAATAGAACTCTTGGAGTTCTTAGTTCGAGCATGGGATCCGACGATAGAGGCATTTCACATTAAAAATCAAGTGGTTCCCATAATAGTTGAGGACGTGTATTTTCTCACAGGTTTTTCAAGGAGAGGTTTTCCCATTTCTTTCATAGGGTCTACCGTTGGAGGAGAGACGGTGAAGGATTATGTTATGCAGTATTGCTATCTAGGGGCAGAACCTAGCAATGATGGAAAAATAAACATCTGGGATGTCAGGGATTTGCCTTTGAGAACCATCCTTTTCACGATTGCTATACTTGCTGGCACCATTACACTACATGCAGCAAACAAATCATTTATGCAGTATGCGCTAGAGTGCTTAGAGCCAACAATCTTCAACTGGTCTGAAGTTGTTCTATCTCAGATAAAGGAACAACTGAATAAATAAAAGGGAGGAAGGAAGAAAAATTTTCAATTATGGTTCAATCCTTATTTCCTTCGCTTTGGAAAGGATTCCACTGATGCAGCCACATCATGTAACACTAGATATATTTAGTCCTAGGGATCCTCTAATGCAGAGATGGGTAGAAATCATGGGTCGACATGCAGGGAAATCAACCATTGTGTTTTCTACTGCGTTCTTCACCTGGTTCTGATGACAGATCACCACCATCGATGAGTACGCATACGCAGGCATTGACTTCCGAGGAGATCCATATTTAGTATTACCAGAAGGCGCTTAGTGGGGTGTAATAGATAAGAATTATTTGACCATGTTTTTTGATTTTTATAAGGTTTATACAATGTTTTTGTGTTTTGATTTCTTTCCAAGACTAACCTAAATTTTTGATGTAATGAAAATATTGGTCGTGTTCAATTAGTAGAGGAACCAGAGCGCGAAGCAGATACGCCAGCAGAGAGGGTTGTCAGGAGAGTAGTCCTTCAGGACCTTGATATGGCTAAGACTCTGGCTGAGCTTCAACAACACATAGAGGGTTTGACCTTTGGAATTCCGGATTTCTGGGTCAAAGAGTTACCCATGCAACTAAAGGGACACACTATTTGGGTTCCTAACCATTGGATGCGGTTGCTTCGTAGGATTGCTAGATCTATAGCATTTTACCATGAGCACCACTAGTTTACTTGTGACATTTTTCATACATTTTGAGGTCAGATGACCAAATTTTATTGGGCACAAATTTTTTAAAAACCTATAACTATCTATCTATATGATTTTAGAGTTTTTCCTATGTTTATTGTGCATTCCTATTCAATGATGTGAATGTTTTCTTTACCTATGTTGCAAATGTTTGTCTAAAACTTGATTAGCTAATGACTCAGTCAATGTGTTCAAATTTCTGGAAATATGTTGATATTGAATGAAATCAAAATGTATTTCCAAAATTTGAACTCTTAGGAACAATCTAAGAAGTGTTTGATTTCTAAAAATGTAAACACTAGTAAGTTGTAATGCCACAAGTTGTTGGATTAACCTTATGATTATGCGGTTAATACCAAATGAAATGGCATCAAAGATAAGTTTGATCAACGTGCTATACTGTCGTCAATCTACTAATACAAATCCCTTGAAAACTCACTAACTTGCTATTCGGAGCGAAAATGGCCCACGCTGCAGAGGATAGATTATGCATACTACGATTAGCACCATCAACATATCAACAAATGGTTTCGAAGATTCAAACAGTTGTGATAAAATGTAAAGCAGATTACTAATGTCAAGAAAAATCTAAAAATAAATTAAGATAGTGAATGCAAATCAACAACATATATACAATATAATACAAAAAATTACTACGCTCATGATTAAGCATAGTAACGTTTAAGATACAACCCATTTCTAGGTTGTGCCAATGGAATCCCATCGTAATAAACTAACTTGTAGGCACCCTTAGCCAGAAATCTTTTGACAATATAGGGGCCATGCCACAATGGCTTGAATTTCCCTGTACCTATTACATCAGCTTCTTGGTCATAAAGAAGGACCAAGTCGCCCTCTGAGTATATGAGAGGCTGCACATTTTTATCGTATTGCACCTTTATACGAATCTTATGTGCTTCGTTGGCCAATTGGGCTTCACAACACATTTCATCTAGATGGATGAGGTTAAGGAGACGCACTTATTCTTCTGAGGTGTCAGGTAACAAGTCTATCACGAGTTTTAACGATGATGTTTCACATTGGATTGGTAGAATAGCTTTGAGACCATACACCAATTGAAAAGGAGTAAATCCGGTTGCGTTTCTCACTGAGGTTTGATACGCCCACAAAGCAGAGTATAGGATCAAATTCCAGTTCCTTTTACGGACTCCTATCATTCGTTGAAGCATTTGTTTAAGAATTTTGTTAATAGACTCAACTTGTCCATTTGATTGTGGATAATAAGGAGTATAATTATCATGTGACAATCCTAACTTGGTAGTCAATTCAGACATCATATGGTTGTGAAAATGCTTCCCATGATCTATAACTATAGCTTGTGGGACCCCAAACCGTGCAATAATGTGGCTGAAGAAAAACAATGCAGTTGTTTTTCTTGTGTTATTGAATGTAGGCATCGCTTTGGCCCATTTGGTAAAATAGTCGATTGCGACAAATAATATAACCATGCCCCCCGAACAAAGGAGGGTTACAGGTCATGAAGTCAATACCAAATTTTGTAAATGGTCTAACAGAGACAACATGATGCAATATTGGTGCTCGCGGTTTGCGGATTTTATGATAAAAAAATCTGGCATGCATGACAACTTCTAATTGCAAGGATGCATTCTCGAAAAATAGTAGGCCAAAAGTAATGAGTGCGGAGTATCTTCTGCGCTGTAGCATATCCAGATAAGAGTCCACCACAAGCCCCAGAATGAAAATCATTTAATACTTTTTTGGCCTCCTCATACGTGAGGCACCTTCTTAAAATTGTATCGACACCATGATGATAAAGTGTATTGCCGAAAATCAGATAATATTTTGCTTGGTATAGAATACGTCGTTGTTCAAAGTGAGAGGTATTAGGGCGAAAAGTTTGAGTTTGGAGATAAATGACGAAATCCTCATACCAAGGATCAAATGATCCGATCAGAAATAGAGACTCATCTGGAATAGATGGTTCCAACGTAGGTGCAGTGCTATCAGAGGGAGGGTCACAGAGAAGCTCAGCCAAAAATCAATATTTCTTTGATCTAGATTTGATGAATTCCAAATCAAATTCTTGCAAAATGACAATCCATTTTGAATATTTTCCCCCCAGCAATTGACGTGAAAATATATAGGTCATGGGGTTGCAATTCGAAACTATTTTTGTTTTTCAGAGCAGGATATAATGGAAAAATCTTCAGACAGCTTGAACAGCTCCCAAGGCAAGCTTTTACATGTGCGAGTACTTAACTTCCATATCATTGAGATTACGACTCAAATAATAGATCGGCTATTCAATTCCATCTTCTAATTGGACCAAAATCATAGCGATGGTCGTTTCAGCCGTGGCGATATATAGGAAATAATCATTTTGATAATTAGGAGGATACATTAATGATGCTCGGACAAGTGTCCTTGATAGCATCAAAAGAAGCTTGTGCAACTTGATCCCAATGGAAGGGAACCCCATTTTTCAATAATCGAGTAAATCCTTTAGCCATTTCGGCGTAATTTGGAATGAATCTTCTCGAGAATTTACCCTTTCCTTGAAGTTTCTGTATCTGAAGTAAATTTGATGGTGCAGGAAAATCAAGAATAGCCTGTACCTTCAGTGGATCTATTCGAATTCCTTATTTTGAGACTATGAATCCAAGAAATCGACTAGAACAAAAAAAAAACACACATTTATGTGGATTGAGGCATATTTTGTAGTGTCGACAGCGTAAGAAAATGGATCTCGAATGCATCGGGTGATCAATCCGATTTCGTGAATGCACTGGTAAATCGTCTAGATATGGTTGAACAATGTGCTTGATGTCGTTGAAAGCATAATCCATTTCTCTCTGAAAAGTTTCCCCAACGTTCTTTAAACCAAACAAAAGTTTCCTATATGAGAATGTGCCCCAGGGATAGATGAATGTTGTCTTATGTTTGTCATCTAGGCGGATATTGATTTGATTGTAGCCGAAAAATCCATCCATGAATGAAAATATTTCGCATCTAGCACAATCGTCAATAATCTGGTTGATAAAGGGAGTAGGATAGTTGTCTTTTGGACAAGCCATATTGACATCCTGATAATCGACGCACTCTTTAATGGTTCCTTGTTTTTTCATAACAGGAACGATATTGGAAACCCACTTAGTTAGAGGAACAGGGTAAATGAAACCAGCACGAAATTTTTTTTAAACTTCTGCTTTGATGGCAGCAGCTTTCTGTGGATGAACAGGACGAAGCCATTGACGCACTGGTTTGACATCAGGATACATATTAATAGTGTGTTCAACTATACTAGTATCTATGCCTGACATTTCCTCGTAAGACCAAGAGAATACGTCATGAAATTCATGAAATAAACAGCGATATGAATCAAGTTCTGATGGGGAACAAGATACACAGACATGAATATTTTCTACAACACCTGGTTTGGTCGAAATATCAATAGAAATGGTTTCTTTAATATTTGATAAATTTCGCTTGGAATCAATTGCATTAATCGGTAAAGAATTCGAAAATAAAGTTTTGATGGATGGGTGATATAGTTCACTGAGATTTTTTTCTTCATAATCAGGAATATGGGAACGATGATGATAATCTTCCCATGGTTCTCCTTCTGACATCACAGTTTCCAAAATATTTTCATCTGTCAAAAACTTTGAGGAAAATGGATCAGATGGAGTACCAAAACCTAAGGAACGATCAATCCAAACACTCGGTGATGCTGATTTCAGATTTTCCACCCAAGCCAAATAGATTGATTGCTATGTTAGCTCAATAGGGCCGGGCGGTAGAAATTCATCCAACGTAGAAATATCAGAATCACCCATACTCTCCCTTAAGCCAAATAGAGTGGAAGAGACCATGTAGCAGGTCTCTATACTTGCAATTTATGCTGACGTCGTGGGCGGAAGTAATGCAAAGGTTCCCATAAGAGTGGAATCCTTTAAGAGTCCTACACCAATGTTCTGAATTTCTAGTTGGGGTAAGTGAACAAACGGAACACTTCTAGTTACCTGCCAAGCGAAGGCAAAAAAGGATAATTGATTAATGACTGTGATTGTACCTTTATGTGGAAATGAAATCATTCTAAAGTATGTAGAAAAAATTGTAGTCATTGCATATACCCATGGTCTTCCCAGTAAAATATTATAGTCAAGGGGTCCATCAAAAACCTTGACATCAATATTCACTATTTTTCCTCCTAGTTCAACATGCAGGTTATTGATAATACCACAAGGTTTATATGTTCTTCCATCAAAAGCCTTCAACGTTGTTGATGATTTTGATAATCATGGCAAGCCAAGGGACTCCCAACAGTTTAGAGACATAATGCACGTAGATGATCCCTCATCAATAATACTGCGATGAACAAGGTGATTGAGAACAATTAGTTGTATGGAGAATGCTAATTCTACTAGTAGCTGTGGTACATAGCCCGTATGATTAAAGACGACAATATTAGAATCAGTCGGATCAATTCCACCAATGGCTGACAATAAAGCCTGCTTCTAGGAGGGAAAATTTTGTAATACCTCAAGAGTTGACATAGCTGAAGGGGATTGAGGCAAATCTTCAACTATATTATAATTTTGTGCAGCTCTTGCTCAAGGATTATATGTCGATTTATGAATTACTCCCTTTGGTGGCTTAATTTTCAATTCAGGAATAATAGTAGGTGGTACTAATTTAGTAGATGGATTCATTTTCAAGGTAGTAGGTTGATCAGTGGTCAGACTACCATAGTATTTATTACGCGTTGACACCAAAATATCTTGTGAAGGTTTCTGGTGGATAACATTAACACTTGGGAACTAGGAGCTGGATCCGTAGCAACCAAATTAGTGTTTGGATTTGGCAATGGTTCTGTCAACACAGCTGATGCATGGGAAGTCTTGATGATTTTTGAGACTTCAGCACAGTGAGGACAATCCCTAAAAAAAATTTCCGTGTTACAAATTATGCATGCATGACGAGGTTTCTGTGGTCTAGACGATTGATCAGATGATCTTTCCTGTGGGTTAGAAGTTTGATTTTTATTTGATTTCCAAATTTTCTTACTTCTTGGTTGCTTTTCACTTTTTCCTTTGTCAAATGACACAACGTTAATTTAGGAAGTAGGAGCAGGATCAGATGCAGTAGTGTGGTGTGTGTTTGTAGAGCCTATAAAGTTGTCTCCTGCATGAGAGTCCTTTATTTGAGGAGGAACATTGAAATTAGATCACGATGCTTTAGGAATGTTTTCATAGAGCGTGCCGGACTGAGTGTAAATCAAGTCTAAATATTGGGCACGAGCTATAACTTTCTCTTCTGTGACGACGCCACCCTTAGCCACATCCTCAGTTGTAGATGGTAACAGGGACTTAATGAACCATTCAGCAAGGAGCTGATCTAGAAAAAATGTCTTAACCATTCGTCAACATCAACGCCACTCATGAATATGATCAGAAATGTGAGTAACATTAGTCTATTTGAAGTTGTTCAAGGGTTCTATTCCAACTTCGTATCTGATCGGTAACTAGAAATGGGTCAAAAAGACAGTAGCTAAGGCAGTGAAATTGTCAAAATAAGCTCTAGGTAACTGAATGTACGATTTAGCAGCCAGACCTGTAAGCGTACGCTGGAAAAGATGTAGATGAATAGAATCATCATTCAGGGAATTTTATGAACACCATAAATGATAAGTCATGACATGAGTTGGCGGATCTTCTCCAGGGTTTCCATTAAATTTAGTAATATCAGAGGGTAATTTATGAGGTATCACTGGCCACCAAGGAGCATAATTTATAGGATTATTGGTTAACCGGTTTAAATCTGGTAATTCCAAGGTTGCAACAAAAGGAAACTGTCGATTAAGGTTAGGTTGAGCATAGCCAGGGTAAGATGGAATTGCTTGGGCAACAGGCCTTTGAGCAACAACATACAGAATATGCTACTGGTAACCCAGATAGGGGTTGTTTTGCATAGCAAACACTTGAGGATTCTATTGACCAAATCTTGGATATGTTGTTGAAATAAAGTTTGAGGCATTTGTGCCTGTGGCTACGAAGGGGTCTGTCCACCAATGTTATAACCCATATTAGTATAACTTGGATTCAATTGATATGTATAACCAGTTTGTGTTTGTGACATCACATAAAATGGTACACCAGCTTGTGAATAAATGATTCCTGATATAGGTTGTTGTAAATTAACCAAAGGATCTTGAGTCTGTGGACCCAACATTTGATGATATTGAGTTGAATAACTTGCTTGATAAGGTTGATGTACAATATTTTGATTTTGTAGCAGGGGTATAGATGTATTAACAAGTGGTAATGAAGTGGGTGTAGCAGGTTGAACTGGTTGATACGAGTGTACAACCGTTTGTGGTTGGATAGGTAGAGTGGGCTGCCATTGAAAAACATTCATGTCAACATTAGTTTGACCAAAAAGTGACAGAGTACTATCATATTGGGTGACCAAATGTTTCCCCCCAGCATGAGGAGAATATTAATATGGAAAATATTTTTCTCCAAATGTTGGGAGTCCAGTTGATATGGTACTTAACGGAATTGACCCAAAAGGACCGACTTGATATTGTCCTGATGATGTATGTAATGAATCAAGTCACTCAGTACTAACGATAGGACTACCAGTTAAAACACTGGATGATGACATTGGAAAATACCATGATCGTGAAGATGGACCAGAGAAAGTGCCAGATAATGATTTGTAACCTATTGGGACTGAAGGGCCACCATGAAAATATGACTCTGGTGAGGTTGTGAAAATCGACAGAGTAGCAAGGGTAGGAGCTGACGTAATTGGAATAGAAAACCCAACCGAAGATGTTGGTTTAGACATGGTTATTTGACCAAATGTATACCCTCGAAAATCGATGGGAGATTGAATGGGAACATGATCAACAAAAGCAGATGGAAATGTTTGAGGAAAAGACTCATAAAAGTAAAGGTCCCACCCAAAATGGGTTGGAGTTAAAGGTGTATCGTCTTGTGTGATTTCCTCAATCGCAATTAAACTAGGAGGAAGAACTTCACCGTCAGGCACAAAATATATTTCAGACGGTTGACTGTGTGATATAGAAGTTTCAATGGCTATAGAAGTTTGTGGGATGACCAAGGTAGGAACAAATTCTGGTTGTTCGACTTCAGGATTCAGATGTTCTGGCAAAGAAGAGACAGGATCTGGATCAATTTGTGATTCAACAATGTCAGGTCCAGGAGATATGGTCTCACTGATTGAATGGATTGTGACCACGGGTAGCTGTGCAGACTTTGTTTCGACAACAGTAGACGAACTGAGATGTGTGGAAACAATTTGAGCTAACTCTGGGTTAAAATATGATGTTTCACCAGAGGTACGAATTGTACTTGATTCGATAGATCATGATCGCCTTCACCTACCAGAAGTAACTTTTGGCAGTAAAGGTGGTTTTAAAGCTAATCTACATGAACGACGGGGGATAGGATTTTTTTCTTCCACGATTACTAATTTATTTTAACCAAAAAACAAATAAACAAAAAGATGGTAATGCTAAGCAAAAGGGTTTATCAAGAAACTCTGAACTGCAGAATACCTCCTGGAAAACCAAGAAGTATGGGCAGTAATCTCCCTGAATGTTGTGTTTGGTGTATCACAATTTCAAGGTGGCTGACTCGATTCACTATGGATGCATAGCACCTAAAATTTTCCCTCCCAAACATACCTAAATGTATGTGGAGGCCCAAGTCTATATTAGCGCTGTCTGATGCGAAACTGCACAGTGAGAGCACCCCTTTATACTTATCGTACTATAACACCGCTCGATATACCCAAAATTACGTGGACGAGCTACGATATACTTACGCCCATGGAGTGAGGTATCACACTCAGAATGTATCGTAGACAAGTTAATGACAACTGCTATATTTTACAACGCCGGAACACATCTCTAGCCTAGACCTTCTAAGTGTTATCGTTATGGTTCCAATGCATTGTTAAGTAAATTGAGATTAATTTTATGTTGATCTTGCTTACCAATTTTTCTTTCAAAGGTTCACCACAATGATGTGTATGAAATTCCTAAAATGCAAGCTAAGAATGATAAACAATATTTCACTTTCAGATTTTTCAATGAAAAACCTAGCTACTAAGGGAAGATAGAAAATAATTTGCGAACAAACAAATCAATGAACAAAAGAAATCAATGATCTCAATACTAAATGCAGATTTCCTAATGTTCCTTTTGCAAAACACACATTATTATACATGCAAATGCAAGTTTTTCTTTTCAGTTTCCTTAATGTTATGAATGCAGAAAAGAAACTAAGTGCACCAAATCAACAATTCAAATGCTTTTTACTTTCGAGAAACGAAGAATACAAACAACAATTTCTCTTTTGAAGGAAAAATGAGGATTTCATCAACCATTTCTCCTATCAAGGAAATGAAGACTATACAACTATTTCTCCTAACTAGGAACAGATACACAGAGAGTATTAGAAGGTTACTTGTGATCCAAGCACTTCTAAATGGTTCCTTTTGTCGCTTCCATTGCAGCTTCAAGTAAAGCATAAACCATACACATCAGCTAAGATCTTTAAATACATAAAATCAAAGCCAATATAGATGCATATAGGGAAAAATAAGCAGTATTCTTTATTGATGATAGAAGGAGAGGTTACAAGAAAATGATTGATTTGAAGTGACCCATCCAGCAATGTTCCCAAGCCCCATCACAGTATAAATCTCTCCAGCAGTAGCTACACAAATCTAGCTGTCAATTGAAAATTCTCTAGCATATTCCTCTTTTTCGAGTTTCGATAACAGCGAAAAAGGAACCCCTGGAGTGTTCTTTCAGCTCTTTTCAGACTCCGATAATGTGAAAATATTTTCGAGAATTGTCTTTTTGAGCTCGTTAAAATAAATTAATTGATATCTACTCAATATAAGTTTAACCCTTTTCTGGACTGAAATGGATTATTTACGAAAAAGGAATACCTTGGTTAAACATGACCAAAGAGATTCTCTCAAATATTATTTTACAATTTTTCGGGTTTGAGTGAAAAAGTTACGAAAATTTACTTTTGGAGTTCTCTTTTGTCCTCTTTTCAGACTCTCTAAATATGAAAAAGGACCAGGCTATCACTATCGTTAAGCTTGTTAAAACATAAAATAGCGATGGGCTTGTCAATCATGGCAAGAATCGAGTTTCATTCATCGCTAGACTCATTAAATTATTAAATAGTGATACTTTATTCGCCCGAAGGGTTGAATTATAGATCAAGAAAATGTTATCCTCCTCAATATTGTTAAAAAATAAAGAGGAACTGGTCGAAAAATGACCAGGGAAAATTTGGGAAAAGTGAGAAAAGTTTCTTTTTGGTAGTAAGTCGCTCTTGAACAGGACACTTCTTTCACTCCATGTCTGTGACTGTTTGGGTTGGGTGATCATCTTGATGGTTCATTCACACCTATGGTTCATCATACCTTCACTTTGGTTTTAGGTCAATGCTACCAACTCATCACAGTGTCACCGATATGTTCAAGAGAAGTCATCCAATGATTTAAAATTCATCCTTCTACAATACCCATAAACCTTCATTTTCATGACCGTCATCCCTGAAAATTGCTATATCAAGTCATACCCTTGTCTCTGAAATCATTAACTCCTATTTTGCAATAAGGTGACTTCCTGTCGACAACAAATCAATATCCAAGAAGTTCACTTAGAAACATTAGATTCCAGTACCATGAGGCTTGTTACAACATTGACAAGATTCTCACTTCTGGACCTTTGACCGAAAGATTTTGTTTGGCGTTCGACATCAAATCATATATTCATGCCTTATAAATTACTACAGTACCTTGAGGGCCATTGACATTAATGGTGGTTCTCTCGCGCTTGTTAACAACTCACATCATTGGCTGGTAATCAAACTATGTCTTTCCATGTTCGACTACAAATCATATATTCGCATGGCTAGACTTGTACCTGAATGATCTAGTGAATGAGATAAGAAAACCCCAGATCTAGTTTCAGCCATCTGGGCTGCGATTTCAGGATTTTTGTACACATCATCTGTACAGTGCCTTACATACAGATTGTCATCCAAACATGGGCCTATATCTGTAGGCATCTTTGCATCTGGGTAACATTCCAATGAAGAAGAATTTCTGAATTATGTAGATGCTATTAGATTGTTTTATGTGCTGAACCTGGAATGCAAACCCTCAGAAATTATGATCAAAGAGGATATATCATGATGTAACTTATTTTAATATTGATGTAGGTGACCACTCCGCTTCGTTTCCAGACTCATCACAGTGTAAATTATCTCAATGAAATGTTTTTATTATTTGGATCTCATGCTTTAGGGGAAAATTGTTATAGATCAATTTGGGTACCATTCCCAATGAACTGGTTAACTGGACATCATCTCCAGGACCAATGATCAAGGGTCTATCATTCCCTATCATTTCAGTTTCTACATGCCCTAAGACAAGAAACAAGACAAATCAAGCAATACTTTCATCAAGCAAAGGTTTCCAAGGTTTGAAGCTTGTTATATAGCATATGAGAGCTCACCAATGCAGGATCTAAGGGGCCTAAGTGCATTTCATATGCAGCTATCCCCATGCAAGGCTGCTCTACAAAGAATTTCCCGACATTCACAAGTGCGTTGGTCACAATTGGGAGTGAAATTCTCATTTTTCTGGAATCTCAACTTGGCCAGTGCCTTCTAGAAGAGTTCACATGTGTCAAGCTTCAGATCCAAGTGTCCATTTGACATCTACATTACTGGAAAAATGTATTGCCTATTATTGGAAAGTCATTTATTGCAAAACAACCTACATTTCATCCATAAATTGATCATAGATATAAGTGCTTGAGGAGGAATAATTTGAGTAGAGAAATGACGGGGAATTTTCAATTGAGAGCTAGATTTATGTAGCTGCTGCTGGAGAGATTTATACTGTGATGAGGCTTGGGAACATTGTTGGAAGGGTCACTTCAAATTAGTCATTTTATTGTAACCTCTCCTTCTATCATCAATAAAGAATACTTCTTATTTTTCCCTATATGCATATATATTGGCTTTGATTTTCTTTATTGCAAGATATTAGTTGATGTGTATGGTTTATGCTTTACTGATTTAGAAAAATAACTTGAATAGATATCTATATTATTTTATCTTCTGTTGTTTCAGTGTTCTTTCTTGCATGAAGCATTTTGCACAAATCGATTGAATTTGAAGCTACAACGGAAGCGAAAGAAGGGGACATTTAGAAGTTCTTGGATCATAAATAACCTTCTAATCCTCTCTATGTATCTTTTCTTATTTGGGAGAAATATTCATATAGTATTTCACCTATTTTTATAGACTAGCACTTGTCTAGGGAAGCTTGATTTATCCGTAATTCACAATTCTGGCCCAACAAATTGGCGACTTTGTTGGGGAAAATTTCTCTTAGTTCTAGGTGTTTAAGCCTCTGATTTTCTTTGTTTATCCACCGAGTAGTTGTTACTCATCAATATTAAACTTTTTCAAAGCCAAATTAGTAAAGACAGTGAGTTAAACAATAGTATTTTTCCTTGTATACTATGCCCAACGCACCCTTAGACAGGACACAGTTCTTTGCAGGGCACTGTCTCCCTTCCTAGCCTGTGTTGTAGAGCACTGTCTCCCTTTGGAGACTGCGTTGACTCCTGAAAACACCCAAATTCCATTGAATTTTCTTTCGCAATTTTCTTCAGTTTTGTTTGTTGCTGTGTTTTCAAAATTTTGCTTCTCATATTGACTAGTGACTCTATATACTACTTCCTCCTTTGACTGAAAATTTGTTCAATGTTTGTTTAAAAAAAATTTCTTAATCATTGACAAGTTGATTTAAAAGTATTTTTTATGGTCGCATTAAGAATAATTTTCTTTCGAAATAGGAAATTGTCGTAAAATCTTCATTTCCTTGATAGGAGAAATTGTTGTTGAAATCCTCATTTTTCCTTCAAAAGAGAAATTTTTGTTTGTATTCTTCATTTCTCGAAAGTAAAAAGCATTTGAATTGTTGGTTTAGTGCACTTAGTTTCTTTTCTACATTCATAAAATTAAGGAAACTGAAAATAAAAACTTTCATTTGCATGTAGAATAATGTGTGTTTTGCAAAAGGAACATTAGGAAATCTACATTTAGTATTGAGATCATTGATTTGTTTTGTTCATTGAATTGTTTGCTCACAAATTTTTTGCTCACTTCCTTTAGTAGCTAGGTTTTTCATTGAAAAAGCTGAAAGCGAAAGATTTTTTATCATTATTAGCTTGCATTTTAGGAATTTCATACACATCATCACGGTGAACCTTTGAAAGGAAAATTTTTAAAACATAGCAACTGTCGTTAACTTGTCTGTGATAAATTCCGAGTGTGATACCTCACTCCACGTACGTAAGTATATCATAGCTCATCCACGTAATTTTGGGTATATCGGGCAGTGTTACAGTACGATAAGTATAAATGGATGCTCTCACTGTGCGGTTTTGCATTAGACAACGCTAATACGAACTTGGGCCTCCATGTACCTTCGGGTATATTTGGGAGGACAACTTTTTGGTGCTATCCTTCCATAGTGAACCAATTCGATCGCCTTGAAATTGTGATACACTGAGCACAACATTCGGGGAGATTACCTGCCCATACTTCTTGGTTCGCCAGGGGGTATTCTGCAGTTCACAGTTTCTTGGTAAACCCTTTTGCCTAGCATTATCCTCTTTTTGTTTATTTGTTTTTTGGTTAAAATAAATCAGTAATCATGGAAGAACAAAATCCTATCCCCCGTCGTTCGCATATATTAGATTTAAAACCACCTTTACCACCAAAAGTTACTTATGCTAGGTGAAGGTGATCACGATTTTCCAAATCAAGTACAATTTGTACCTCTGGCGAAACATCATCTTTTAACCTAGAGTTAGCTCAAATTGTTTCCACACATCCGGTTTGTCTAGTGTTGTCGAAACAGAGTCTTCACAGCTACCCGTGGTCACGATCCATTCAATCAGTGAGACCATGCCTCTTGGACCTAACATTGTTCAATTATAAATTGATCCAGATCCCGTCTCTTCTTTTCCAGAACATCTGAATCTTGAAGTCAAATAACCGGAAGTTGTTCCTACCTTGGTCATCCCACAAACTTTTGTAGCCATTGAAACTCCTATATCACATAGTCAACCATCTGAAATATATTTTGGGCCTAACGGTGAAGTTCTTCCTCCTGGTTTAATTGCGATTGAAGAAATCCCACAAGACAATACACCTTTAACTCCAACCCATTTTAGGGGGGACCTTTACCTGTACAAGTCTTTTCCTCAATCATTTCCATCTGCTTTTGTTGATCCTATTCACATTCAATATCCCGTCGATTTTCAAGGGTATACATTTGATCAAATAACCATGTCTAAACCAACATCTTCAGTTTGGTCTGTTGTTCCAATTACGTCAGCTCCTACCTCGCTACTCCGTCAATGTTCACAACCTCACCAGAGTCATATTTGCATAGTGGCCCTTCAGTCCCAACAAGTTACAAATCATTATTTGGCACTTTCTCTGGTGCGTCTTCACGATCATGGTCTTTGCCAATGTCATCATCTAGTGTTTTAACTGGTAGTCCTATCATTAGTACTGAATGACTTGATTCATTACATACATCATCAGGGAAATATCAAGTCAGTCCTTTTGGGTCAAGTCCTTTAAGTACCATATTAACTGGACTCCCAGCATTTGGAGAATAATATTTTCCATCTTATTATTCTCCTCATTCTAGGGGGCAACATTTGGTCACCCAATATGACAGTACTCTGTCACTTTTTGGTCAAACTAATGTTGACATGAATTTTTTTCAATGGTAGCTCACTTTGCCTATCCAACCACAAATGGTTGTACACTCGTATCAACCGGTTCAACCTGTTACACCCACTTCATTACCACTTGTTAATACATTTATACCTCTATTACAAAATCAAAATATTGTAAATCAACCTTATCAGGTAGGTCATTCAACTCAATATCATGAAATGTTGGGTCCATAGACTCAAAATCCTCTGGTTAATTTACAACAACCTGTATCAGGAATCATTTATTCACAAGCTAGTGTACCATTTTCTGGGATGTCACAAACACAACCTGGTGTTGAGCCTCAAAATTGTGCTTTCTTTCATTCCACTTTACCTCATTTCATCATTCTTTTATCACTTCATAAGCCTAAAATCAATGAAGAATGATTAGGATTGCTTTAAAGGTTACATGCAATTGATTAACATATTGTATTTTCATGATTTTTGCTATTTTAACAATTTTTCACAGAAACTAGCCAGCGTATCCAGGCATTCCGTAGCCGACCGCGCATTCCGTAGCGATCCCGAACTCCGCAGCTGTTTTACAGTTTGAGTGGGTTCCAGGTGTCGTCTCAAAGAATGGCGCATATGGGAAAATTCCAGACTTCATCCACATCATTCCTTGCTCCCTACAAAGTCTGAGCACAATTCTACAGGTGGTTAAGCACGTGGGAATCAAACTAGGAAGTAGACTCCTAACAGGACAAGGACAGTCCAGATTCTGTTACATGATCATGATCAGAGTCCTAGTTTGGTTTCTATTAGGAAAGACACTTATCCCTTTATTTTCTCCAGTTCTGTTATGTAAATTTGCTATTAATATGCTTGGGGAACCGAGAGAAGAAGGTTAGATCTTAGTTAGATTTTGGCTTTTGCTGCCAACCGTGAATACTCTGTTTTAAGTATTTTTCTCCTTTAATGAAAAATACATCGTTCTAGTGCAAGAGCTGAGTCAACGTTAATTGCATTTGCAAGCTAATTTGGCAGTAGAGGGCCCCTACTGCCCGAGAGGCTCCGTTCAGATGATTTAGATAAGTAGCCTTAACTTGATTTAGTTTTCAATTTCCAATTTCAATAGTTTTATTAATTTCATGTTTTCATGTTCTTTTACGTTACATATTACAGTTAGTCCTGTTCTAATGAATTCTTCCAAAATACCTCTAATGCTGAATGGGAATTAACTGTGATATTTTAGGAGTTTAATTGTGTTTTTCATTTTGAGCTGTGTGTTTTATGTCAATTTGCATTAGATAGTACAGCCAGACTTGTTTTCGTAATATGCAATAGATTAGTTTCACTGTGGTTTAATACTCCGGAGATCAAAAAGCGCTTTAGTTCATTGTACTTCAAAGTTAGGCTTATGGCATTTAGTTTAATTTTGTTCACCATCTTTCCAGTTTGAATAATTGCATTTTAGCCCAGTTATGGTCACTTTGTTTTCAGTTTGATTAATTGAACTTTAGCTTAACTCTGTCATTTGTATTTCAAAATAGATTAATTGCATTCTCGTTCATGTTTTGCTTAATGTATAGCCAAGTTTCACTAATTAGTTGAATGATAGTTCTGTTCTACTAGACTAAGGCTTCCATTATTTACAAAAACCACTCCTGTTATTAAACTCTTCCAACATATCACTATGCAGACAGGAATTGGTAATATCATTTCATGGCTTTGATTATTCTGCAGATTCTTCTAATTGTGTAACTAGCCTTTTCCTCAAAATTATCTCAAAAGACTTTAACTTTCGAATAAGGCTTAGTAATGACAATTTAGGTTGCAGAATAGATTAGTTTCAGGATCCTTGGTTAATTTAGAGCAGAATTATTCACTGTGTTGCAGAACTAACTTTTCCAAATATGTCCAAACAAATATCTAGTCATGGATAAGATCTGTTTTGTGATATGGTAAATTGTTGTTTAAGAAAACCTCACTGCACTAAATTTATCCTTTTCTTGAAGTATTCCAACATGTCTCTAACAAATGAATTGGACTAAATTTGTGTTGTGAGTTACTGCCTAGTTTTGCATACCACACATGATTTAGAATTGTTTCTAGTGTGACCAACAATTGCTTTTCATCAACAATTAGTTCCTTTCCTTTTCAAACATAAAACCATAAAACCAAAAACATCAGAAAACACTAGACACAACGAAGTAGGAAAAGGTTACTTAGGCACATATGGTGCACCACACTTCAACAGTTTACTGACCCTGGTTGACAATTAAATGAGCTCAATTTAGGAGACTAGATTGAGACCAAACACTTGGTTATACATATCAACCAAATCCAAGTTATACTAATTTGGGTTATAACATTGGTGGACAGATCCCTTGGCAGCCATAGGCACAAATGCCTCAAACTTTATTCAATAAGTAACATATCCAGGATTTGGTCAACAGAATCCTCAAGTGTTTGCTATGAAAAACAACCCCTATGTGGGTTATCAGCAGCAGATTCCATATGCTGGTGCTCAAAGGCCTATTGCCCAAGAAATTCCATCTTACCCTGGCTATGCTCAACCTGACCTTAATCGATAGTTTCCTTTTGTTGCAACCTTGGAATTACCAGATTTAAACTGGTTAACCAATGATGCTATAAATTATGCTCCTTGGTGGCCTGTGATACCTCATAAATTACCCTTTGATATTCGTAAATTAAATGGAAACCTTGGATAATATCCATCGACTCATGTCATGACATATCATTTATGGTGTTCATAAAATTCCCTGAATGATGATTCTATTCGTCTATGTCTTTTCCAGCGTACGCTTACAGGTCTTCCCATAATTGTGAATTATGGATAAATCATGCTTCCCTAGACAGGTGCTAGTCTAGAACAATAGGTGAAAGACTATACGACTATTTCTCCTAACTAAGAACAGATAGACAAAGAGGATTAGAAGGTTACTTGTGATATAAGCGCTTCTAAATGGCTCCTTCTGTCGCTTCCGTTGCAGCTTCAAATTCAAGCGGTTTGTGTGAAATGATTCCTGCAAGAAAGAACACTAAAACAATAGAATATGCAATAATATAGATATCTATTCAAGTTATTTTGCTAAATCAGTAAAGCATAAACCATACACATCAACTAAGATCTTGCAATATGGAAAATCAAAGCCAATACAAATGCATATAGGGAAAAATAAGAAGTATTCTTTATTGATGATATAAGGAGAGGCTACAACCAAATGACTGATTTGAAGTGATCGTTCCAGTAACGTTCCCAAGCCTCATTATAGTATAAATCTCTCTATCAACAACTACACAAATCTGGCTCTCAATTGAAAATTCTCCAGCATTTCTCTACTCAAATTCTCCCCCCTTAAGCACTTAGATCTATGCTCAATTTATAGATGAACTGTAGGTTGTTTTGAAATCAATGACTTTCCAATAATAGGCAAGACATGTTTCCGGTCATGTAGATGTCAAATGGACACTTGGATCTATAGCTTGACACATGTGAACTCTTCTAGAGGGCACTGGCCAAGTGGAGATGTTGGAACAATGAGAATTTTGCTCCCAATGTGACCAACACACCTGTGAATGTCAGGAAGTGCTTTGTAGAGCAACCTTTCATGGGGCTACCTACATATGCAACACACTTAGGCCCCTTAGAGCCTGTGTTGGCGAGCTCTCATATGCTATATAATAAGCTTCAAACCTTGGAAACCTTTTCTTTATGAGATTCTTGCTTGATTTTCCTTGTTTCTTGTCTTAGGGCATGTAGCAACTAAAATGATAGGGAATTATAGACCCTTGATCATTATTGTTGAGGGTAGGAATTCCCATGTTCAGCACATAAAACAATCTAATAACATGTACATAATTCATAAAGTCGTATTCATTGGAATGTTGCCTAGATGCAGACATGCCTACAGATATAGGCCCATGTTTGGATGACAATCTGTATGTAAGGTCACTGTACAGATGATGTGTACAAAAATCCTGAAATTGCAGACCAGATGGCTGAAACTAGATTCGGGGTCTTCTTATCTCGTTCACTTGATCATTTGGGTACAAGTATAGCCACGCAAATATATGATTTGTAGTTGAACATGGAAATACATCGTTTGATTACCAGCCAATGATGTGAGTTGTTAAAAAACATGATAGAACCACCATTAATGTCAATGGCCCTCAAGGTACCGCAGTACATTTCGTAAGGCGTGAATAGATGATTTGATTTTGAACGCCAAACAAAATCTTTCGGTCAAAGGTCCGGAAGTGAGGATCTTATCGATGCTGTAACAAGCCTCATGGTACTGGAATATGATATTTCTAAGTGAACTTCCTGGATATTGATTTGTTGTTGACAGGAAGTCACCTTATTGCAAAATAGGAGTTACTAATTTCGGAGACAAGGGTATGACTTGATATAGCAATTTTTAGGGATGACTGTCATGAAAATGAAGGTTTATGAGTATTGCAGAAGGATGAGTTTTAAATCACCGGATGAATTCTCTTGAACATATCGGCGACACTGTGATGAGTTGGTAGCATTGACCCAAAACCGAAGTGAAGGTATGATGAACCATAGGTGTGAATGAACCATCAAGATGATTACCCAACCCAAACAGTCACGGACATGGAGTGAAATAAGTGTTATGTTCAAGAGCGAATTGCTACCAAAAATAAACTTTGCTCACTTTTCCCAAATTTTCCCTGGTCATTTGTCGACCAGTACCTCTTTATTTTTTAACAAGCTTGAGGAGGATAACATTTTCTTGATCTATAATTCAACCCTTCGGGCGAATAAAGTATCACTATTTAATAATTTAATGAGTCTAGCGATGAATGAAACTCGATTTTACCATGATTGACAAGCCCGTCACTATTTTATGTTTTAACGAGCTTAACGACATTGATAGCCTGATCCTTTTTCATATTTAGAGAGTCTGAAAAAGAGGACGAAAGATAAATCTAAAAGAAATTTTTCGTAAATGTGTCACTTAGACCCGAAAAAGTGTAAAATAATATCTGAGAGAACCTCTTTGGTCATGCTTAACCAAGGTATTAATTTTTCGTAAATAATCCATCTCAGTCTAGAAAAGGGTTAAAACTTATAATGAGTAGATATCGGTTCATTTACTTTTACAAGCTGGAAAAGACAAGTGCTCGGAAACCTTTTCACATTATCGAAGTCTGAAAAGAGCTGAAAGAAGACTCTAGGGTTTCCTTTTTTGCTGTTATTGAAGCTCGAAAAAGATATAAAAGTGCGCTTCAAATCCTCTTTCATTTTTAACAAAACTTGAAAAATAAGGAGAAAAAGTGTGCTTTGTGGTCAAGTCATTCTTTGAATAAATCTGCACGACTAATCTATTCATCAGTTGTATTTCCTATTCAGAACAACATCAAATGGAATAAAAATACCCATTTCATGATAAAAACATAATAAAAATATAGTGATAGCAATAAATTTAACTTGCAAACAATTAAATGACTATAAAAAGTAGTTTCACTATTCATTTTTACCATTCCATAGTTACCATTTTCATTTTGGAGCTCTGAACCTAATTTTTCCCCCAAACTTCAGTCGTTGATGATTGTGATAATCACGATGAGCCAAGTGACTTCCAACAGTTTAGAGACATAATGGATGTCGATTCTCCCTCATCAATAATAGTGCGATGAACAAGGTGATTGAGAACATTTACTTTTATGGAGAATGCCAATTCTGCTGGTAGCTATGGTACATAGCCCGTATGATTAAAGACGAAAAGATGAGAATAAGTCAGATCAATTCCACCAATGGCTAACAATAAAGCCTGCTTCTGGGAGGGACAATTTTGCAATACCTCAAGAGCAGACATAGTTGAAGGGGATTGAGCCAAATCTTCAACTATATTATAATTTTGTGCATCTCTTGCTCGAAGATTATATGTCGATTTATGAATTACTCCCTTTGGTGGCCATACTGATTCAGTAGATGGATTTTTTGTCGAGGTAGTAGGTTGATCAGTGGCCAGACTACAATAGTCTTTATTATGCGTTGACACCAAAATATCTTGTGAATGTTTTGTGGTGGATAACATTAACCCTTGGTAACTAAGAGATGGATCCATAGCAACCAAATTAGTGTCTGGATTTGGAAATGGGTCTGTCAACACAACTAATGCATGGGAATTCTTGATGATTTTTTAGACTTTAGCACGGTGAGTAAAATCCCTAACAAAGTGTTCCTCGTTATAGATTATGCATGGATAACAAGGTTTTCGTGGTCCAGACGGTTGATCAGATGATCTTTCCCGCGGGTTAGAAGTTTTCTTTTTCTTTGATTTCCCATTTTTCTTACTTCCTGGTTGCTTGTCACTTTTTCCTTTGTCAAATGACACGGTGTTAATTTCAGAAGTAAGAGCAGGATCAGATGCAGTAGCGTGGTGTGTGTTTGCAGTGCCTATCAAGCCATTTCCGGCATGAGAGTCTATTATTTGAGGAGGAACATTGAAATTAGATCGTGGCGCATTAGGAATTTTTTCATAGAGCGTGCCAGACTGAGTATAAATCAAGTCTAAATATTGAGCACAAGCGATAACTTGCTCTTCTGTGACAACGCCGCCTTTAGCCACATCCTCAGTTATAGATGGTAATAGGGACTTAATGAACCATTTAGCAAGGAGCTGATCCGGAACACATGTCTTAACCATTAGTCGATGACGACTCCACTGGGGAGAATTTCTCTTAGTTATAGGTGTTTAAGCCTCTGAATTGCTTTGTTTATCCAGCCAGTAGTTGTTACTCATAAATATTAAACTTTTTCAAAGTGAAATTTGCAAATATTGTGAGTTAAACAATAGTATTTTTCTTTGTATACTGCGCCCAACGCACCCTTACACTGGACACAGTTCTTTGCAGAGCACTGTCTCCCTTCCTAGCCTGTGTTGCAGAGCACTATCTCCCCTTAGAGACTACTTTGACTCCTGAAAACACCCGAATTCCCTTGAATTTTCCTTTGCAATTTGCTTCAGTTTTTTTTGCTGCTATGTTTTGAAAAGTTTGATCCTCAATTGACCAGTGACTCTATATACTTCTTCCTCCTTTGACTGAAAGTTTGTTCAATGTTTGTTTAAAAAGTTTTTCTTTATCATTGACAAGTTTATTTCAAAGTATTTTATATGGTCACATTAAGAATCATTTGCTTTAGAAATAGGAAATTATTGTAAAATCTTCATTTCCTTGATAGGAGAAATTATTGTTGAAATTCTCATTTTTCCTTCAAAAGAGAAAATTTTATTTGTATTCTTTGTTTCTCGAAAGTAAAAATCATTTGAATTGTTGATTTAGTGCATTTAGTTTCTTTTCTGCATTCATAACATTAAGAAAAATGAAAAGAAAAACTTGCATTTGCATGTAGAATAATGTGTTTTTTGCAAAAGGAACATTAGGAAATCTGCATTTAGTTTGAGATCATTGATTTGTTTTCTCACAAATTATTTTCTCTCTTCCCTTAGTAGCTAGGTTTTTCATTGAAAAAACTAAAAGTGAAAGATTTTTTATCATTCTTAGCTTACATTTTAGGAATTTCATACACATCATCACGGTGAACCTTTGAAAGGAAAATTGTTAAGCAAGGTCAACATAAAATTAATCTCAATTTACTTAACAACGCATTGGAACCATAACGATAAAATTTCGAAGGTCTAGGCTAGAGACGTGTTTCGACATCGTAAAACATAGCAACTGTTGTTAACTTGTCTGTGATACATTCTGAGTTTGATTCCTCACTCCACGTATGTAAGTATATCATAGCTCGTCCACGTACTTTTGGGTATATCGGACGATGTTATAGTATGATAAGTATAAAGGGTTGCTCTCACTGTGTAGTTTCGCATTAGACATCACTAATATAGACTTGGGCCTCCATGTACCTTCGAGTATATTACATAAGGTGGGAATGATGCCCCTAGATAGAGGATTTTGTGGAGCGCCATGGTGTTCCAAGTGTTGAAATAATGGATTCAATAATTCAAACACATAGGTAGTAAACCCTCAAGAGTATGGCGAGAAGATAGAGGGGCATAGGTGCCCCAAAGAACACTATGAACATGTCGAATTTATTTAGAATAGTTGGCTCTAAACACATTTTTATGATGTGGTTCACCATTTGTTTATATTATGGTTATCTTCTGTGGGAAGAATGGATAGATGTAGTTAGAGAAAACGAATGGAGGATTACCAATCTCTTTTGGAACTACATATATAAAGAAAATGGACTAAATTTCTGGGTTCGCATACATGGTGTCACTATCCCAAAGAGTGGATTTGGATATAATGAACGGGTGCTCACCTAGAAAACACACAGGTTGGTCAAAAAAAATGTCTAAGGGACTGGGCTGTTGATGTACTATGAAGGAATGATTGAGTGGATCATCCCTAGAGTGATCTGAAGTGATATGAGACTCTAGAGGTTCTTCTAAATGGGGAAGAATAATGGTACTAGAGTCGACACTACCAAATGCACTAGGAGGGTTGTGGAGAATTGCTTCTCCTGGACTCTCACATATGGATGCCCCCTTACCCAACATTGGGTGTCAATGTAATGGCCACAAGGTGTATTTGGATCAAATGCATGAGCTCGAAGTAAGGGTTAAATAACCAATCGACCTCACTATGTGTAATATTCCCAAATGGGGAAGAAGCAATATATGAACACAAAACTGGAAAGAGAAGTGAAAATAAACTCATTAACATTAGATACCTCTATAGAGACATAAAATCATGTATTATATCAGAAAATCAACACAAAATAGTGAGGCATGAATCATATACAATGAGGAAACTAGCCTCCCATAAGCAATCACTCCTGAATATGAACTGCTGCTACGATACAAAATGTTGGAAGACTACTATAGCGCAATTATAAATGCACTGCTATAGAAAAGGAATGTATAAAATATGTAGGGTTTTTATATGCCTCAAAAGATATGCCAAATACAAATCTAGGCTTAATACAAACTCCTACAAAGAACTCGAAAAGGGGTTTTCAGAAATACACCTTATATAAGATGGGATCTAAAGCCCTAGGGCTAAATATTTACTACAAACTGAAGCACATGAGTGAATAAGTCTGAAATATTTGAGATCTGATGTAGATCCCCTCAAAGGTCTCCTCCAATGAAACATTGAACCCTTCAATCACAAGAAAACACTCCAAAGGAGCCACAAGATCCCTCACTAAAGCTGCCCTCCAAAATAACGCATTTCCTAGATGGAACAGTGCTATAAATAATGGGAAATAGTTGGCCTGGTGCCAAAGATCTTAAATATGTCCAAGGGCCCTCCAAACTAATCTCCCAAGAGAAGGAATCCTTCCTCCTATGAGAAACTAGCTCATAAAGTGTGTTTCTCAACCATCCACTGCAACACCCTGCAACACAGCACAATACCCTACATAAACTGCGTTGATGAAGAAAGTTGTAGCTTGGCTTGAAAACCTAAATGTGGAAATGAATTCAATTCTCTTCTAGGAGGTCTTTCAAGGAAAGAGGTGGGATTCCTGCTCAGGAACACCTGGTGCTAAACATCATAGCAATCTCAACTAAACAGCTGAAGAATGCAAGTAGTCTAAAAAGACCATATACAAAATAATAATCCAAAAAAATCCCCCATATGGCTTCCATCCTCTTCCTTATATAGATTATGAGCTTCCTTGCCCTTGGCCCCACTCAATTAGGCCATTTCCTTCATGAAATCAATCTCCCTTCAAAACTACATTATTCCTCATTTAATCTCCACTCCTCCATAACAGAGTTGTTGACTTGGTCAAAGTTGATTGAATCAACATGATCCAACCCCTATTCACACTTATAGGTGCTTTATTTAGCTTCTTAGAAGGCCTCCTTTCACACTTGAAGTGTTTTTATTGTTTCTTAGGAGATTTAAGGTCCTCCCTACCAACTTATTCACCTACCTAGTGACAACATGATCTATAATATTCCATTTAGCTAAAAGCTAAATTTTTGGAATATTACAGTCCTCCCCTAAAAAATGTTCCTTGTCCTCAAGCAACTGTAAAGGTGGAGAAAAATTCATCCCCTCCTCCTCTTGTGGCCTCCTCATTAATAGTCCCCACCACTACTCAAAATAATCTGCAATAAATCTGCCCTCCAAAGGTTCCTCCCAAGTATGCAAAA